>CM017803.1:6356389-6896660 GCA_008086715.1 Sitobion miscanthi
ATAGATTTCATAGGAAACCCCGAGGCAAGCCGATATCATTTTTATTACCAATAACAAAGATGAACGAAGTTTGACAGAAGTGCCGATGCGATAGCGATAATATAATATATGAAATGTCTTGTCAATTTAGTATGTTTGACACTCGTTAGTCGTCTTGGACCTTAAACGTGGTATTTGGCGCTCGAAAGTTTAAGTGTAAGTTTGAATGCATGGTAAAAACTTTATAAAATGAAAATAATTAATTCTAATCAATCGAAATTATTAAACTTTGGTGTCAAAAAATAAAAAAATATTTAATAACCGGATAGCAATACAACTGTAAATACCACAAAAAACGAAAGGTTAGTTTCTTTCTTCTTTGTTTCTTCATCAGAGGGATTATTCGATAGTCACAATCAAGACATAAGTTTCTATTTAAATAACATGCATTGATGACGCTATAAAGTATTAAATTGTTAAAGCACCTGTGGATTCCACCTAGTAATTATGAGTTTCCTATTTTTCAAAACCGACGTTTAAAATTTCAAACTGATTGGTTAAGGGCGCTATGCGTGGTTAGTTTATTCCAAATGTAGAAGGTGCATTATGTAAAACTCGCGAATTGTATTCGAATGATTTTGCTGGTAAAGGTTCACATCAAAAATTAGGAGCTCTAATTAAAGTACCTTTTACAAAAAGGAAAGACGCAATGGAACGTTTTAACTAACATTAAAATAGTCATTATCATAAATTATCCTTTTGCGGAGCGACGATTTTATAAAATAATGGAAAGTAAAAAAAATTCTATCGTAAATGAAATTGATTCTTCATGTAAAAACAGTGTTTAAAAACCCGAACCAAACTTTTTTCAATTATAGAAACAATAATATTATGTGGTCACCAAAACATCGCTTGAGGGGCCATCGCGACACGGGTCACATAATAACAACGATTCTTTGGTAAATGACGGCAATTTTCGATTTTTATTACATTGAAAAACCATTTACAAAATTCGACTACATTTGCTTCTTATACAAGTCCTTATATTCAAAATACTACTTTAATACAAAATGCGGGGAATATTCAAGAAAATAAATGTCAAAAATTAAAGTATCAAAGAAATTTTTGATTTTAGTGGATGAAACTTAAGATATTTCCCGATTGAAGCAAATGTTGATTTGTGTGCCTCATGTTGATATCTCAACAATTGTATCAGGAAGACTTTCTTGAGTTTGTGGTAGCAGAAATTTGAAAATGCAGCAAATTGAAACTTGGTTTAGAAAAACAATATCTTGTCGGACAAGGATATGATGGGGCCATGAGCGGGAGTTTCAAAGGTGTTCAAAAATATATCACAGGTGAGGTGCCATATGCATTGTATGTCATTGCACAGCTCACTCACTGAACTTGTCGATAAGTAGTTCATGCAAAGTTGTGTCTATAAGAAATTGTATCGGAACGGTTTCCTCAGTCTCTACATTTTTTCGAGCTTCTTCACAGAGATCATGTATTTTAATTGAAAATATTAAAAAATATTTTCTAATAGTCGCCAGTTAACTTTAACACGAATGTGTGTGAAACTCGCTGGATTAAACGTCACGAGAGTATAACTCGCTTCAAAGATTGTATTTGAGCATTTCCCATGCTTTAATAATATTGGAGAGTAATTATAATATTGAAACATCAAAAGCTGCATTTCAATTATCTAGTGCCATTAGTGCTTCGAATTTTGTAATTTCTTTACACGTGATTGAAAACATTTTCTCTTATGCATAGCATTACAAAAGTCAATATCGATTTATCTGTGTATGAACGAGTTGATGACGTACGTACAATTTTAATTGAAAAGAGAAGTAACTCAGATGAGAGTTTAAAAAATATTTTTTCTGATTGCGAAAAATCAATGCTTGAAGGTGATATTATGTCTATTATACTGTACAGAACAGTAGGTCGGCAAACTTGTCGAGATAACACGCCAGCCGATTCACCAGAACAATACTATAAACGTACTATTTTTTTGCCATTATTGGATCATTTTATTCTACAACTAGAAAACAGGTTTTCCAAACATAATCATGTAATATCCACTTTACAACCATTGATTCCTAAGTACATAACTCAAAATACTATGTTTTACAAACCATTATTACCTAATTTTGATACGTTTGATACTAAGATTAAAATCTGGCAAACTAAAGGGTTGAAATCGGTAAAAGAAAATTTTTACATGTAATTTGTATATCTATTTTCATATAATAATAACCGCACGGCGACCAGAGGGTTTCCATCTACCTTTATTTTGTGTGTGTATTTTATCAGCGTGTCGATATGAATTGTTCCGTGGCTATATTATTATTTATGAGTTTATAGAAAACACCGACTAGCTCAATTAAACAAATCTTAATCTTATTATTTTTTTATCTTTATTTTATGATAAAAGTACGGAAATATAATATTTCAGTCGTAATAAATCCATCGCCGACTATCCCATATCTTCCCCCACCACTGATAATAATAAACAATAAATATTTAATAATGTGCTGTCTTGAGGTCCGAGTATCCGCGCTGGGGTTTTTGTTTGCGACTGGTGGCGACTATCGGTTTTAATTTCTACACTACGCTAATATTCTATAACTATGAGCTATGATATTTGCCGATGGCTATTCACTATTCAGCTGACAGCGTCGCGTGCTGCAAGCCGCACGCTCCCTCGCCTATAAAAATGAAAAGTAAAACAAACAAAAAGAAGGTAAGAAAATATTTCTACATCATAATTGAATTCAACATATTATTATAAATACCGATGACAGGAAGAGCTTATAGAAAATATAGGTATATTAAAGTTTATTAAAATTACGTATACAATTAAAATGCCACTGAAAATAATTAATATTTTTTTAAAACTCATTCATATGTATTTCATATTTGTATTCATCAAACAAATTCATTTAAATTCATAGATATATTACAAGAAAAATATTAAAATTTATATAAAGTAAAATAAAAAGTGAAAGTTAATTATTTAAATTGTAGTCACGTACTTCTTGCATTTTTTTTATTTTAATCGTTGCCAGTTACAACCCTTTTTATTAACTACCTAGTACCTAGATAAGAACATCATTCGCAAAATAAATATTATTTAATACTTACCAACATATATGCACGTTACCACATGCTTCTAAGTGTAAATATATTCCAACTATTAATAATGGTAACCGTGATAATTATTTCCTATAAAAATAGGCATGATGTTCCGATAATAAAGACGTATGGTTAAACGTATGACATCGGCCCATCCGGCTACTTTTAAAATGTTCTAACTGATTTCTGTATAAATGAGTAGTATTTTAGTTAAGAGGACAATATACCCGCATGCGCCGTCTCCGTCTCAAACGGGTAACATGGCAAATTTTACGTCCTAAATAATCCATCTTACTCAGTTATGATTAATATTAGAGCTAATTTACCTTTTTTGCTATACAGATGAAGTTGATCAATAAGTTTTTAAAATACTTGGAAAGAGGAGATCAGGTAAAAAAAATTTATATTTATTCTCAAGGGATTTTTTGTTGTTGTATCTATATACAGAGTGTAACAGGAGACCTGTCTGATGAAATAACTTTTTCTCTAATCAATATTAAAATTTGTTTTTTATATATAATTTATATTTACTTGCGTTACACATATAATAAAAAAAAAATATTTTTATTTTTTAATACTAAACTTCTTGTTAGGTTAGATTATATAAGTACGAAAATGTACAACCAGTCAATCCGCGCGTGTGTGAGACAACTTTACTTTAATAATAATTATACATGGATATTGGTATTATTACATATTATATATTATTTTTATTATGTTATTTTTATTCAGCTGCCTCGGCGGCTTGTATTAATTCGGATTAGGGTGCGTGTATTTCGCGTACTAAAATTGTTAATCGGAGAGTCATAGTTATTATCTCCATGATCCTATTCATTTCAACTGTAGTATACGGTACGGGTAAATGTTCATTGACTATTTCATATGGTTTTTTAGACACGTAGGTCCGTCACTGTTTATCGTGTATTCTAACATCATTAGGTATAATACCCGTCTAGGAATAAATTCCCGTGCTGGCATTTTGTTATGTATTTTATATATTTTTTAAGCGTTGTGTATTTAAACGTAATCTTGATTTTCCGGGTGATTGTCTTATCTGGAACAAGACAAGATATGAAATTATGAAGAAAAGACATGTTGAGATGTTGACCTATCATATTAACTCAATTCTAATATGAGTAATAGGGTTGGTTCTATGACACAGTGGTAGGACAAATGCAAAAATCTGAACTCTCAGATTTCATTGAATTTATCTAAAAATTGAAAAAATAAAAAATAAAAATAAATGTTAAGAAGACATTGAACTTGATGATCAAATAAAATCTATATTACAGAGTGGTGGCTCGTGGGTGCTGGTGGTTGGGGTGTGACTTTAAATATAATAGCGGTAGCCATAGGTATAAAAAATTATTTGAATATACGAGGTGTGATCAAAAAATACCGGGACTAAGATTATATCTGCGCTAAAAATAATCGAATGGGGAATATACACACATCAAATAAAAATAGAGATAACACTCAATTACGTTATTCAAGCCGTGAGTTAATATTAACTGTTAGTAATGAACGAAAATTCATTGAAATCAGATACTTTTATTGTGTGCCGTTTTGTCATGTCGAATAAACTCGAGCAGCGTGTTTGCATTAAATTTTGCGTTAAACTCGGTAAATCAGCGACTGAAACTTTTGAAATGATTAAAAAAGCATTTGAAGATGAAGCGATGAGCAGGTCTAAAACATTTGAATGGCATAAAAGGTTTATTGAGGTCGTGAAGACATTAATGATGACTCTCGTGCTGGACGACCTTCAACATCAAGAAATGTGGAAATGGTGGCAAAGTACCAAAAATTATTCGATCAGATCGACGAATGACGATAAGAGAACTTTCTACTGAGTGTAACATTTCTTTTGGATCATGTCAAACTATTTTGACTGAAGATTTAGGCATGAGACGAGTCTGTGCAAAAATGGTCCCAAAATTGTTGTCTCAAGATCAAAAAAAATCATCGAATTGAAGTTTGTCAAATTTGAAAGAACGAACACAAAATGACCCAGGTTCATTAAAATATAATAACTGGTGATGAAACTTGGGTCTATGGTTATGACATAGAAACTAAACGACAGTCATCACAATGGAAATCAGTAACTTCGCCAAGACCCAAAAAAGCTCGACAAGTTCGTTCTAACGTGAAGACCATGTTGATTACTTTTTTCGATATTAAAGGCCTTATATATTACGAATTTGTTCCAACTGGTCAAACGGTTAATCAGACTTACTACAAAGAAGTTTTAATTAAATTACGAGAAAAAATCCGTAAGAAACGTCCAGATCAATTCCAAAATCGATCGTGGTTGTTACACCACGACAACGCGCCTGCTCATTCTGCCTTATCAATCCGTGAGTTTCTAGCTGATAACAAATTCCAGTGTACCTCATCCCCTTACTCGTCAGACCTCGCCCCTTGTGATTTTTTTTTATTTCCAAAAATTAAAACTGACCTCAAAGGACAAAGATTTGATGATATTGAAACAATAAAAAAGAATGCGGTGGATCAACTCAAACAACTTAAAGTTGAAGACTTCCAACACTGCTTCAAAAAGTGGCAGGAGAGATGGGACAAGTGTATAACATCGGGCGGTGAATACTTTGAAGGAGACTAATATTTGAAATATTATTTGTACATTTAAATAAATGAAAAAAAAAAATCCCGGTATTTTTTGATCACACCTCGTACGAAAATATACATATTACCATGACGAAATAGATCTATTTTGTCATGCATCTTACTTTTTTTTATATAGTCGCAGGTCGCAGTAGAAAATGGAAATCAAAATAATAATAATAATAATAGCGATTAGCAACCGACAACACTGTTAATTTTAAAAATAAATTACCCAAATATAGTAATATATAAATATTGTACTGTATGGACGATGCTGCCGGTCGTCGAAACCCGTAAATAACATCGCAGTAACAATAAACGTACCCGCACGCACACGATTGCGTCCACCGCTTATAAATTATTATACAGGGTGATTGATTAAGCGTAAAACACTCATTATCTCAAAAAGTATTCACTTTTTTCAAATTTTTTTTTTTTCAAAATTTTAGATTTACGCTGATCTAGAATTATATAATTTTTTAATATTTTTCACCCTTATATTTATAAGGAAAACCACCATCAACTTTTGATTTTCAAATAGCAACCCATACTAAAAATTTCATAATTTAGTAAAGCTTTTTTTCTTATGAATTATCACGTTTAAATTTTCATTTTTCGTTAATCCGTTGACGAGATATAACTCCTCAAAGTTGGGGTGTTTTGGGAGGTGTTTGTGTGTAAATGTGTTATACACTTATACCTACCGCGAAAATTAGAATTTGTATGCGCTAGGGTAAAAAATATTACATTATTCAGATCAATTCAGTAAGTACCTACTGTAAACGTAAGTTGGGCCCCTAAATGTATTTTATAATGCCGATTTATCAGGTTTCGCATTTATTATGTAGATCACCCCATTGAAGGTGTTTGCGGCACTGGTCATAATAATACTTATCAGTTACAAAGACCAGAAGCTATAAGTAATAAATTCGATATTGCTCAACCACAAGGTATATCGGTGATAAATGATAATCTTTGTACCTACTCACTACAATGACGTATTTTCATATCATATTATAAGACTATTAATAACTGTATTAGGTATTTCACATCAGCTGTTATTTGTATTGTTCTGTGCACGATTACAGATATCATTGTTCATGGTTACATGATATGGAGTATACCCAATACTTGGTTATCGTGAAGCACATGGCCATACGTTGAATATCCGATAAACGGTTATGTTATAAACTTATAAGATTATAAGCACGATGTGATTATAAGATTGAATAATTATTGAATTGGCTCGAATCGAGTCGTTAATGTTAATAAAGTTTTACTTTTTAATATTTATCATTTTTAAGTGTTTAAATTTTAATAATGCACTTATTATGTTATAATAAAGTTCAAGTTTAATATATACATTATACAAAGTTCTTGAATATATGTTTTCTTATTTACCACATATTGTATTTTATTTAATAATTTAATCAAATAAGAAAGTACCTAAATTGTTAAATCACATGACAATTGGATACTTGGCGAGTCGGTACATAATATAAATAATATTATGTACAATTTGTTGGTAAGTTTTACTAGTTAGTAGTTTCTTCAATTAAATAAATAATACAATATATCATTAAGTTAAAACATTTTGATTTCAGTTTAATCATTTATACATCTACAATTATTGTTTAAATGTATAGCATATGGTTCGCTATTACCTAGTGGATAGTAAATGCCTTGTTATATAATCAAGTAGCATAGCACTACATAGAAATATTACTAACAACTAAGATGTTTCAGCCAGTTATTGAGTTTTGTTGTTTCGTTATTTCAATTTGGCACATAGATAGTCCTAGATTATTTATATTCACTACAAACATACAAACTACACATAATGTTAATTCATAACAAAAAGTGATTATAAAATGATTCACACATATAATATATTATGATTCCAAATCGCAATTTGAATATACCATAGTGAAATCTACTATCACATATAATTTGGAAGATCCTCTATGTTAAAATGATATTCATACTACAGACTATTTCCAATTACATTTAAAAATACCAATAATATTTTGGTAACAGTGAAAAATAAAATATTGCTTCACATATTGGATTTAAATATGACTACAAAATAAATTAAGTAAGTATACATTTGTTTAACTGTAATATTATTTAATTATTATAATGACAAACCAATTTTTTAGATAATCAAGTTAATAATTGCAAAGAAGTGGAAAAAAATTTATGAGGACTAACTGCACATTATAACTTACACATAATATATTATGATTCCAAATCAGAATTTGAATATGCCATAGTGAAATTTACTATCACATACAAGTTGGAATATCCTCAATGTTAAAATGATATTCATACTACAGACTATTTCCAATTACATTTAAAAATACCAATAATATTTTGGTAACAGTGAAAAATAAAATATTGCTTCACATATTGGATTTAAATATGACTACAAAATAAATTAAGTAAGTATTAATTTGTTTAACTGTAATATTATGTAATTATTATAATGACAAATACATTTTTTAGGTGTTATCAAGTTAATAATTGCAAGAAGTGGAAAAAAATCTATTTGGACAACTATAACTGCACATAACCAATGATATTTATTGAAAACTAAAAATTTTGCTAGTGTTAATGTTTTATAATTTGTATTTTATTTTATAATTAATTTAAGTGAGGTGACTACATCAATCATTACAACTTAAAAGATAAATGTATGTTGTGTTTAATACACATACCTACACATATTGTGTAAATTGCGTAAAGCAAATAAAAAATTAAAAAATAGTAAGTAGGTATGTGATTAATTATTATTATACATATTATATAAATGACTACTAAGTAATTGCTCAATATAAATTTTTTCTGTCAATGATTGGTGTTGTCATTAAATAGTAATTTGTACTAAATTCGAGTTAAAATATTATTAACAGCATTTTAAAAATTTTACTTTTGTTTTAAGTCTGGGGTTATTGGAAAGTTGGTTTCAATTTTTTGAATACATGTTATATCTTTACTCATATTTTGCAAAACTGCAAAACGACAATTTTGATTTAACTGTATCATCATTTTGGAATAGATTTTTCATAGTCCTGGGCTGATAAATGAAAGTACAATTTTATAATGGTTCATAATATTAACAGTGACGCTGAAGTCCTAAAATTAGCATTAAGATAATTAATACTAATGATGGGAATAATCAAATGAAATAATCGAATCATTCGATTATTTTAAAAATTGTTCGAATAATAAAATAATCTTATAGATTTTCTGTCCAAATAAGGGAATTTATAATTTATTTTTATAGATAAAAATAATTATAATTTATAGGTAAATACACTCCAACTGAGTATTACCTAATTGTATTATTATTTATTGATATAGGTATTAGCCATTAGGTACACTAAATAGTAAATTCTATACCAATGAGTAATGACTATTGGCTATATTTATAAAACCAAATACTATAAAAGTATAAAGTAGTCAGTAGTATAGGGTAGTGACTAGTGAGGTAAAAAAGCATTAGATTATTGTATCATTCGAGTGAAAAATTCATTCAAAAAAAAACTCCAGAGCTGCTGCAAGGTAAACTAATATATTTATTATATAAGCTAAACATATTAGACATGTATGTATAAGTTTGTTTTATTAACTTGATTTATTAAGATATTTAATTATACGTTATAATGTGTGTGTTTATAACAAAATATGGTACCTAATTTACAATATTTAATTATACTACACAATTTAAAAGTAAAAAAAAATCAGCCAAGTTAAAATCAAAATATAAATATTACGACACAAATAGCTAATTAAATTTACAAGTGAACAACTTAAAAACAACTTAATTATAGCCATACATATATTTTTGTTAACATATACTTCTTATAAAATGTAATGGTAAAATATGTATAATATGCATATAATATAGGTTGTATCAACAACGTTATCCTGATAGCCAGTGTCCAGGTCATACAATGTTTTACCGAATAAACAAACAATTAAGTATGAATGGTATGTTTACTAAAACAAAAACAACTCGAAACACAAACATAAACATTAATAATTCTCTGGAAGTCTTGTGTAAATTGATTGAGAATCCGCATGTATCCTTGCGAGATGTATCAAGTAAACCTAAAAAAAAATTTTTTTTAATGAGCATCTTATTATTTTTTACTAATACATTTTGAATTGTTATACATTTCAGAAGATTTAAATTTATCATACTATTTTGTACAAAAAACGGCTAAAAAATATAAGTATCATGCTTACTTACCAACTCGGGTACAGCAACTACTACCAACGGATTATGAACGGCGTATTACTTTTGTTGCTCATATGATGGTTCGATTGGATGATCAACCCAATTTCTTGGAGAAAATTATGTGGACTGATGAGGCGAGGTTCCATAATAATGGAACCGTAAACCACCACAATAATCATTATTGGAGCGATAAAAATCCCCATTGGTTAAATGAATCTAATAGACAAGTTAGATGGGGTGTAAATGTATGGTGTGGCATAATGAATGATAGTTTGGTAGGTCCATATTTTTTTGAAAATAATTTAAATGGAACAGCTTACCTAAATTTTTTAAAAAATGAACTGCCATTGTTGTTTGAAGATATTTCATTAGATCAGCGCTTAAATATGATTTGGCAACATGATGGTGCTCCAGCTCACAATACATTAGCTGTACGTACTTTTTTAAATGATATTTTTGGTGATAAATGGATAGGAACGCAAGGCTCAACAATTCTTTGGCCACCACGTTCTCCGGATAAAAATGAAGTATATAAAGAGGAGTCAAATAACATAAATGATCTAAAATCCAGGATAACTGAAATATGTAAGAAAATACCTGCATCAATTTTAAAAAAAGCTACAACTAGTGAAGTTATAAAACGGTTAGCACTTTGTTTAGATGTGGATGGTCATCATTTTGAACATATAATAAAATATCATACCTAGTTATTTAAAATGTATTATTTTGTTGTTATTTTAATAGGTATTTATGTACCTACTCTTCTTCTTCTAAGGCGTTTTACAGACCATTTAAGGTCCATTGACGCAACAACAACTTCTTTCCACTTTTTTCTGTCTCTTGACACTTCCTCCACATGTTTCACTCCTATCATCCTGAGGTCATCCTTGACTATCAGCCCACCGTTGTCTGGGTCTTCCTGGGGACCGTTTTGTATTTGGTCTCGTCTCCATTTTGTTATGCTCCCCAGTACTCCTTCAGATCTCCAAACATGACCGGCTCACCTTATTCTGCTACTCTTCATAATTTATGTACTCACAACTTACATATTTTATAATGTGGTAATACATTTGCAATGTAATATTATAATTAGTACCTAAATGTGTTTAATAGTTAACTTACCAATAACATTGTATACGCACAATTGAAGGTGGAGTGCATAATACACTTAAGTTTAAACACGATTAAAGATAAATCGAAAGATTTTATATAGGTAATGTTATAAAAAAGGAAAAAATATTAAAGTATTAAAGCATATTGTATGTTTAATCGTGAGTTCAAGTAGTTTAGTAGTAAATAGTAATAGTAAATTGTAAACAATAAACTATCAATTTAAACAATATATTCATAATTCAAAATTATTGATTATACCCTAACCTTCAAAAGAAGTTTAAAAAAAAAATAATGAAATCTGTCCCTAACGGTAATATATATATGTATAGTATACGACTAAATACTTATTAACAGCATAGAAACCAACATGATGTTAGATCCTTGTTTACCATTGATAATATGGTTACTTGTGGTTATAGTAGTTGTAGTGGTTTATGCTTAAACCACGTTATCAACATAGATAATACAGATTATCTGTGGGTTATCAGTTGATAATAGTATTTTTTTGGCGTAATCAGCTACCACAAGCTATAACCGAATAAAACCATTGCGGTAACATAAATTCACGTCCTATCCATGTATTAATTATTATCTATGTTGTTTCCCGTACTAGAAAAACGTGTTAACAGCCGAGTTCATATCACAAGGTTGTTATCATTACAACCTTAGAACAACTGAACATTAAACATAACAGCTGATCAAAATAAGAATGTATAGTTGTAATCACGGCTATAGATATAGTATCTATAGCCGTGGTTGTAATCTTGAACTAGGTGCCTTGAAGGACGGATGTAGTGGGGACGGTATGTATGTATAACAATAAAAGTTATTGTCGGAAGTAGGTACACTGATAATCATTTATCACCATATCTTCGGTATCGAATTTATTACTAGTAACTTCTGGTCTTTATAAGCGATAAGTATATCAATAATATCATGACCAGTGGCACTATTAGCGTGGGGTAGAATTGTGCAACATAATGGGGTATTTTGGGGCAAAACTTAGGCTTAACTATCGTACTTACTGAATTGATTTTAAAAAGTTTATTATTTTTTACGACGGAGCACAAAAACCCCAATTACTGCGGTCCGCAGTACTGACTAGGTATAACGCATTTACACACAAACACCTCCCAAAACACCCCAACTTTGAGGAGTTATATCTCGTCAACGGATTAACGAAAAATGAAAATTTAAACGTGATAATTCATAAAAAAAAAAGCCTTACTAAATTATGAAATTTTTAGTATGGGTTGCCATTTGAAAATCAAAAGTTGATGGTGGTTTACCTAATAAATATAAGGGTGAAAAATATTAAATTATTATATAATTCTAGAACAGCGTAAATCTAAAATTTTGAAAAAAAAAAAATTTGAAAAAAGTGAATACTTTTTGAGATAATGAGTGTTTTACGCTTAATCAATCACCCTGTATATGAATTCTGAATATTGCTTGCACGGCGCTGCCGGTCGTCCAATATCCGTATATAAGAACGCGGCTTAAACGTACCCGCACGCACACGATTGCTGCACGTCACTTATTGGCGATACAGATTAACAAGACGCGTTCTGGGTGATACAAACGGTACTACATAATGGCCGCTCGAGTTGGGATTCGAGTCTTGAATACTTAACGACCTAATCTATACTTAAACCTATAAACTAATGAACTAACGATTAATCAATAACCATAGTTCATGCTTAAAACTATGCCAAACAACATTATAATATTGTCTAGATTAATATTATTATTTTTCTATAATTTTGGATATTTTTTCATAATATCTTTAAAGTAACACGTAACTCCTACCACCCTAATTAAATAATGAATACACTAAGCCTAGCTCATATTTTCGAGTACGCACAATGTTCACCAACTACTCGAAATTAAGTAGAAGGTGAACAAGTATTAAACTGTGAACACATTTTGTATGGAAAATTTGAACAAGTTATATAATATTGTTTATTTATTAAATTATTTAGTTAAATATTATTCTTATTAACTAACTAATATATTATTCTTATTTTATTTTGTTCTGCATTGACATTACTATTCACATTAATTTAAATGTGGGGCTCATTAACTTAATGTAATCACTCACAAATACAAATAAATATGTTATACCATATTATTAAAAAAATAACTGTTATAGAAATAATATACAAATATTTAATACAGCATAAACATATGTATGTTTATAGAATTCTAGTTTAATAGTTAAAGGGTTAGTTATTCAGTCTTCTCATATTCATCAAATGCCTCACGAAGTCACAAGATAATTACACAGACAAAATTATCAATTAAAAATAATTAAGTTTACATGTAGTTGCAAAGCAGGAGACTCTGAGGCTTGTAAATATGTTGTAGCAGTATTGTTAAATTTAAACAGGTGTTTTAAATAGCATATATTTTAATTTATATTATTCAAGTCAGAATATTGATTACTATAACTTTTATTCTTTAAAATTTTCATTTTATAAAACTAGCTTAAATTATATAGATACACTTTCAAAAACCGATGTGCAGTATAAGTGGGCTAAATTGAAAGAACCATCTTTGGCTTGCTATAAAGCAGTTTCATTAGAACACTTTTGCTGTGTCAAGAAACCAAAACTTACATTGAACACAATAAATGACAAAGAAATCATGTTTAAATTTTAAATATTTTGACACCTTCTAAGGCTTAGTTATTTTACTTTTACAATTTCCAAAACAAACATTTCTTATAAGTTAATTTTATTGAATTATTATAATTTATAGGTTATTAGGATAAATTACTTTCTAGATCTGGTTTTGCAAGTATTGCTCCACATTCAGCATTGTCACTTCATCAAAAAGGGCGAAAATTGAATGTTGTTGATATTAATAATGAGGTTTTTCCTGAAACTTTTTCACTTCATGCAGAAAAACATATGTTACTAGAAAATCTAAGTGATTATACGTTTGAATTGAAAGATTGTTGTAAAAAAATTTATTCAAAACTTTCAACAGATATAAATTATATAAATGAAAAAAAAAATTGGATATAACAGACCAAGAGCGATATAAAATATATTATATACGATATTGTCATTTTGCTAACCTCCCCCGGAAATGGAGGGTCATTTGCCCTTTGATACTTTACAATTTAACACTTTAGTTGTATAGTGCACGTGCCACTGATCATTTGCGGAAATGAATATCTCGGAAGTTTTTAGGCGGTGAAGTATAGGGTAGCGCGGGGGAATCGTAAAACCGCCGGTAAATCTTAAACTTACCTGCCGGGCGGCGGTCATTTGAACTTGTTGTTTACAAAAAACACAACGGCATGATAGTAGACGTATTGAGGAATACACTCATACAACTTTCAAGTCCCTAAGTCCACTACTTGATTTGCTACGATTTATTGAAGTGGGCCGTAGCCGTTTTAGTAAATCCTACCTGTGCTGGTCACCAAACAGCTTCGGTGTCGTGTTCTGTTCTTTAATCGGTTGGCGCCGAATCGGCAGACACGCGCTAGATCGGAAGGCGCGCGCGACGCCGTCGGTCCGTCACAGAAAACGAGCCGCGCAAAAGAATGTATATATAAATATGAACCACGGTATATTAACCGTGGTAATTATAGGTACATCGGTTATTCCCGGAACGTAACCGTTGTACCTGCCCATTACTGTGGTCTCCCTGGTTTTTCCGTTTCCCGTTTTCAAATTTTTTTTTTAACGGTCATTGAAAAACCTTTGAACTTTTGTCTGACGATCATTTCGCTTTTAATTATTTTTTTTCTTCGTGTACAATGAGTTTCATTAGACGCACGAAATTAATATTTTTAATGGCTGCGTCCACTCCTATGACACACCCGTATGAACCATCGGACATCTGCAGATTAATAGGTAAATTATCGAAATATATTAAAGTTGGGGACATTATGAAATATTTTTAATGAAATTTAAATTTTTTTGGTTGTTTTATGGGTACGGTACATAAACTTATTGTACATAAGTACATAGCTACGGCATGATAGTATACTATAGTCCGCGCAACGAAAACTGGCCGGTGACTGGTGCGACTCTAGTGGCAATTGTCAATAAGTGGTTATTAAGCTAATTGCCGCGTTTTTTTAAATTATTTGTTCACATGGTATATATTAATTAATTATTATACCAATCATGAGAGAAATGGTTTAAAAAATTATCAGTATAAAACATAATTTCAATACGTGATATAATATATATACACTTTATTGATTGTTAATAATAATTGCAAATCAGTAAAAAAAAAAAATAATATTTTTACACATACAATAAAAATAAAATAATATTTATACCTATACTGGCTATACTTAATATTTTACATTTATTAATAATTGTCAATAATATTTACAAAACAGTCTACAAATACATAAATATATAAAATTATTATCAATATCAGTTATTCCAATTGCTCTATATCTGATTCCTCATCACTGCAATCGCTGTCATCGGGCAATATGGTCAAAACTACTGGTTCGATTAAGGTGTCCCAATGAATTTCCTTTTGGTTATCTGAATCTTGTATTTTTTCGGCATGCCTTACACAATTCTCCCAATCCTCTTTGGTTACCGCATCCAACGCTTTATGGGTAAGACGCTCGATATTAACCATCTTGAATGTATTATTTTTTTTTGCTACTTGACCCTTAACTTGGGCCCATATAAGTTCAATTGCATTGTATTGGCAATGATATGGAGGTAGGCGTATTACTTCGTGACCTTTTTCTAATGCAATTTGGTCAAGCAAATATTTTTCTGGCTACGAGTATCACTATTGGTAAGAGACATTTTTAATAAATCTAAGAACAACAATTTATTCAAACAGAAACACAAAACACTGGTACAGCACACTGTCGGTTACAAATGTCTGTAGCATAATGCACAAAATCAACAGTATACACTACCCACTACCCTCCTGTTAAGACTCCTCCGTGTTACGATCCCTCTATACAATACATTCCAGTTCTCCAGCTAAAACTGGTTTTCAACATCGCATAACAAACACACCGCGTGCGCCTATTGTATAACATCGCAGCGGCGACGCGTAGTTTGAGAACCCGCGGCTAACGGTACGTTCATGGCGGGCGGGTTTCGGGGGTAACCGGCCAGTTTTCGTTGCGCGGACTATAGACGAATACACTCATACCACTTTTTGGTTGTTTTTTTTCGTGAGATTCCCTGAACGGAGTTCACAGGAAAAAGTCCATAAAGAAAATATTCGTCTGTGTCATGGCAACGATTACGCGGAAATTCTATAACATGAATTTCCACGTCTTTTCTTTGGCACGGTGCTTTTCCTGTAGTCCATGGAAAGTCATTTTCATTTTCACATTTGAACTTTCGTTGTAAATTTTTTAACGTCATTTCACATTTGAAAATTGTATTAAAAATTATAAAAAAAATTAATAATGGTTTGTAGACGAACCAAATTAATTTTTGCAATGTGTGTTGTGACAAAAAAAGACACACACCTATATAACCCATTCCGTCGTTTATTAGATGAGTATGTGTTGTACACATAAATGGTTGAATATAGCAGCACATTTTTTTCCGAAATTGCATTCCAATTGTATTGGAGCATGGGATAGTTAACACATTTCACTCCAAGCCCCTATTAATTCTGGCACAGAATATTTCAACTATTAGTAATTCCATAGTATTGTTTTAATAGCTTGGGTACAAGCAAATTATAAATTTATTTGGGCTAATGTGTCTGGGCTCAGGGAAGAATTTTGGGAATTTCGGGAAGGTTTTCCGGGAGACCCAATTCAATAAAACTATATCTAATAACTTATTAAATCTCCCTTTTGAGTGTCTATTACCTGGAAGATAAAAAACTATTAAATTTGTATTCCTTGCAGATAATGCATTTCCACTTGGATAAAATATGATGAAGCCTGTTCTTAGCCGGAAAGGATACACAATTATCGCCTAAAATGAGGGCGTCGAATTGTGGAAAATGCATTTGGTATTCTATCTACTGTGTTTAGAATTTTTAGAAAACCTATATTGTTGGAACCAAAAAAGCCGAGTCTGCTACAATAGCATGTTTTTACCTACATAATTATTTAAGAAGTAGCTTGAAATCATATCTTAGATGGCTGGGAGAAAGTCTAAAGTTGACAAGAATGAATTATTTGGACTTCTGAAAACTTTTAAAACCAAAATTGTAAACGCTTTGGAAAAAAGCACTGATCCACTACGGAAAACGCTATGCAGTAGATAAGATAACAATTTTTCACCATCTGGATATTTAATTACACAAAACAATAGAATATAAAAATTTATACCTCATTGAAAAATAAGTACTTTCAGAATGTTGAGTCTACTGATGAGTCTACAGAACAATGAAAAACTAGGTAATGAAGCAGAAAAATTTTATTTTAAGCAATAAATAGCAGATTGAATGGATGTCATGCATGTAAGTGATGATGATGATGACCTGCAATTGTCTCAAGACATTCCTAGTGATGAAAATGTTTATAAGTATTTGAAAACAGGGATTGACTTATGAAAGAAAAATCCACGTTAAAATACGTTGTTTCGTCAACCAATTGTATTTATTAAAAAGATAATTTCCATTATTTATCTGAAATTTTTTCTTATTCTCACATCATTGCTCAAATTACTGAGAACATGAAAATGATGGATAATGACTAAAAATTTTAATAAAAGTGAATTACCGGTATCATCATAATCTGTAGAAAGCTAACGATTTTAAGAAATAAATAGTGTTCGCGCGCCACTATAGGTGTACGGTGAATTCGTCTGTCAATCGGTTGTGCAGCCCCCTCCACTCAATTTGTATGCTGTCGCCAGTCCTGAGCATCTGCCATCCGATAGCGCCCCGGTTTCATTAGTGTTATACTTAGTTTGTGCGACGGCTCTTTCCTTTGTGTGCGACATGTATCTACGCTGCTGTTGTGCCTAGTGTTAGGCCGTATCGCCGTATTTCCGCCGTTCTTACCGACGCGTTGCGCACTTGCACCTAGTCACAACCGAAATACGGGTGCTATGGCATCGGTATTGTCGTGATTCGGGGATTGCCATTCGTCGGTCGTCGCGTTGTGGATCTGAGCCCAACGCAGTACGAATAATAATATAATATTATTATCGTGCACCCTACAGCTCAACAGCCAACATTCAAACGTCGCCGTTGATGGGCCTACTGTAACCGTCAGTCGCTCCACCCAGAACATTCATAACCTCAAATTGGAGTTGTCGCCGTCAATTCGTCACCGAGCGCAGATGATCTTCGGAGTTGCGTAACTATTGTGTTATCATTATTATACGATCACCTTTTGTTATTGTCACTTATCGTATATATTGATGATATTGTGACTTATATTTTGTTGTGAATTCTTTTGGCTGGTCAAAAGACGTATTTACCAGTCAATACAGTCAGTACAATACACCTTGTATTACATTTATATTTCATAAATAATAAATTCATGTATGTGCGAATGAAAAGTATTTGAATTTAATATGTACGAAAATTTAAATGTTCGAATATTATGTGGGTAGGGCAAATGTTTAATAAATAGCAAAGTTTGTATACTTGTAATATTCTAAATAAACACCAGGGCATATGAAATAATATTATTCGATACACAAGGTATGAGGGGGGATCACCCTCTGGCCTGCACAGCTGCTATCAGATGTGGACTTGAGGTGACGACTTGAGATGGCGTGGCTGAACAGCTGGATATCTCAGCCGTCGTAGTACGGAAACTTCCGGATGTACCGGTCTGCTGTAGAGCACTGGAGCGACGTTCACGAATGAGTGATACTTCTAGCAGAGCTGCTTATTTTATCCCGTGCTACTGAGCGTGCACCTGAGTTTAGGGAAACAGGACTGATGGCAACAGCCAAAACTTCACGTGGAGCAACAGAACTGAAGACAACAGCCAAAACTTCATGTGGAGCAACGGAACACTAAACAATGACGATTTTACAACGCGTGTGAGCTTGATGAGCTTGAACGGCAACGAAAAACAACGTGGTTTCGTGCAAAAACGGGTACGGACGATCAAGACCGCGTACACGTAGACAACGGCGCAGGAGAGAGTACGGACGGGTTCGCCGGTGCCAAGCATTGCAGCCAGGTTACCGTGGCGGACAGCCCGACGCGACCGCCGAAGGCACCAACCCCGTGATCAAAAGTTTCGAACAGAATGAGTGTGTCTGAATTGTAAGTGTTCGAATGTTATCTGTTAGATGATTTAAATGTTCGAATATTATTTTTATCATGGAATCAACAAAATATAATTTTTTGGTATAAAAATGTATTATTATTATTATTTATAATTCAACTATACAATTAAATATATTATAGTATTTAAAAAGATAAATTATAAGCAATTCCCCTAAAAAATTCTAAAATATTAAAATCAGCATTGTCGGCATTGTTTCTAAAGCTTAGAACAAGATTTTTAATACGTTTTTCTCTTTGTTGTTTGGACTCTTTGAACTTTTTTGGAAACCTGTTTTGATTATACATATAATATGGCTAGTTTATCGCGCGATCATAAAGGCATACCTATTATCTGGCTATTAACAAATTATTAGGTGCATTATATCTGTGACTATGAACGATATTCGTATACTCATAATTATGTGCAAATAGGAAAATAAAACATTCGTACATAAAATACTATTCGAACACATACATTCGTATATAATACTATTCGAATACAAGTCCATTCGAACAGATTTGTTCGAACACTCTTCATTCAAACACTCGACTAGTTCCCGTGCGTTGCCATACGTCCCTATAATGTACGTGTAATTAGTGTGGTCGCAAACGACAGAGATTCATTCCTCATAGATTCCGATAAAACCGAATTTCGTTTTTGTATTTACAATTGTCAATTACGTTGGTTTAGTCATTGAGGCCGACCACTAACATTGTAGGAGCCTCTTGACTAAACAGATAGAATGTTAAAAATATCTAGACATGATGAAATATTTACAAAAAAATGAAAGTTCATGAAGAGATTAAAATCAAAATATCTTAAGCAAATACTGATAAAGATGAACTATCGAAAAAAAATTAGTATTACTAGAAAAATTTTCAGAAGAAAAAGGTGACAACGTTGAAAATATTGACTTGGAGTACATTGCACCTTTAGGTCACTCAAAATTCGAAGGGGTTGGCTGAAAAAAAAAAAGAACACTTATTATCCTACACCAAATACAGTAATTATGTAGGTATATTTAAGAAACAAAAAAAATACATATTGTGATAACCAAGTTGATAGTCATATTTGTTTGCATTTAATAATTTCTTTAACACTTTGAGTGCCATGTGTATCAATTTCAATACACAACTAATATGTTCATTTGTGCCGTGTGTATCAAAATTGATACACACTTAAAAAACGGAATATTATAAAACGGAGTATGTTGCTAACCACAACGATCTCCCTGCCACAGAGGTGGATAGCCACCAAATAATAACGTATGTCGAAGCACTTGAAAATATGGCTGAATTCGTCAGGTGCATCTACCATGCGTTGTGTGGTGTAGGGCCACACACCCGCAAAGCAGAGCTGACCATTGTTGAGTGGTTACGGAACCCGCAGACAATTACACGTGTACGTAGATAATTTTTAAAAATTGATGGCCTCATAGTGGTTATTATTGTATTAAATAATCATGTTTGTTTCTAGATACTATTCCATTGGAGGTCAAGCGGAAGAACTTGGGCGGGGAACTGGATGTGTACCCAACGTATAACCCACAAACATTGTGGGTTACACCTGGGGAACGCATCCAGTTCGCCCCAACCCAAATTACAGTTAGTGGTATCGAGGCAGTGCTGGAAGAGTTCCAGCACCCTCGATACCCTAACTTTAATCTGCCCAATCTTCCCAAAGTATTTTAGTTTGCCTCGCTTAAAACATAGAAACTACCTACATAATCTAATCAAATGTTTTTTAAATAATGTTTTATAGTCAAAAAAACCCAAAAGACTTCCAATTCACATTGAGGTAATTTTATTATTTTAGTTAAATATTATATTGAAAATTTCAAATTAAGTTATAGTTTAATATTTTTATTTTTATTTTTTCTAGCTCCTCAACCAACAAAAGGGGCCGACACAAAACCAATTGGTCATTGCCCCCCCTCACCCCTCTTCCTTGCCCTTCTCACTCATCTCCTTTAAAATGGTCCTCCCCTGATTCCCCTCTTGACCGTCCTTTATTCCTATCTAATGACCTTCCTACTTTCTCCTCGTTCCTAGCCCATCCACCAGGGCGACTTCGGTCAAAACAGGCACAGCATCTCATGGCTTAAATCCAGGGGATGCTGTGAATGTTTTGACCAAAGGTCGTCCTTGGCTGGCTGGTATTGTTGAGTCTTACGACGGGGAAAATATAATTTATTTTCACCCTCACCCGAGGGTGAAAAAGTTATATTGTTCCACTAACTTTTGCTCAACCTTATCAGCCACAATGTGTGGATGGGCATGTTAAATTGTTGAAGGAGATAAAAAACAAGACAACAATTGTGGCTGCCAAGAATTTGGTTAGATCGTATTAAAAATGCACTCAATTCATTATCTTTTAAAAATATGGGATGCTTTGCTCATACATTGAACTTAATAGTACAGTCAGCACTTGTTCTTGACAAGTGGTATAGTATCACATTTCAGGAAAAGCACTGTAGCCTATAATGCATTTAAAACTTACCAAATTAATAATGGAATAAAAAAGCCAAAGAAGCTTATACAAGATGTACAAACTCTTTGGAACTCTACCTACTACATGTTCAATAGATTTGTTGAAATGGAAACATCAATTAGAGGTACGTTAGGTTTATTAGATAACGCTCCAGATACTTTGAGCTCTGAAGATTGGATAATTTTACAAGATTTAATTAAAATATTAAAACCTTTCGAAGAGGCTACTAAAGCAATAAGTGGACAAAAATATATGACAGCGTCGCTTGTAATTGTTATAGTCCAGGGTCTGTACAAAGTGTGCAATAATTTATTAAAAATTAATTTGTCCCCAAGAGCATTGATTGTAGCTAAAAAATCATTAGCTAATATGGATGAAAGGGATGGATTTAAAAACTGTGAAAAAAGTATGACTCTTTCTAAGTGTACATTCTTAGATCCTCGATTTAAACACCTACCTTTCATGAATGTGAACCAAATAAAAAATGAAATAATTGAAAACATAGCACAAATCATTTGAGGCAAAGAACAACCGAGTCAATCAGATGTTAACATGCAGCCGACTCCAATATCCGAATCTGGAGAATTTTCAATTTGGAGCGAAATCGATTACAATGTGGCAAGATTTACACCGTTGGAGAATACTATATCAAGAACAATAGTCGAAATTCAACGCTACATGGACGATGTAGTAATATCCAGAAACCAAGATCCGCTTAAATGGTGGAAAGAACAAAGTTATAATTATCCTAACCTAAGTTTATTGGCCAAGAATTATTTATGTCATTTAGGTACATCAGTACCCTGTGAAAGGATATTTTCAAGTGTAGGCTTAGTTCTGAATTATGGCCGCTGTCGTTTGAAAAGGTCAATATGTTATTATTCAAAATGATTTATATAAAAAAATATTTTGTAAAATGGTTAAAAATAACCACAAATATATATTAAATCACATGTGTTACGGATAGGTTTTAATATTTATGTCGTTGCCAGATAAACTGAGACGATAAAAATGTTATTTATTATTATTATATTATTTAAACTACCTATTTTGCAATTTCTACTTTTTGTCCTTAAATAAAAGATTATTATCAGAATATTTGATTTTAAATTAATATCGTAAAATACTTTCTGTATCTAAAAGTTCTAGAAATAAACTTAAGCTAGTACCTATTAATATAAATTTTAAAGAGCTAAAAGAAAATGTTATATCTATAGGCATTTTCCAAGGATTCTAAAACCCCTTCTATTGAAGAATTTTTAAATCCATTAATTATAGATTTATTGTAAGCTGGGCTCGCAAACGTTATAAAAAAGTTATGATTTTAACGTTATATTTGACAAATAACGATTGAATTTTGTAAACGTAACGGAAAACGATAATCGAAAATAATTAAATACCGCAAAACAAAACATAACGAATAACAATATTTATAATATATCATTAAACAAAAAATATCGCAAAACAAAATTATTCGAAAATTAAAATCCATTTATTTAAAAGTAAGGTAAATTGGAGTTTCGTAGAAATATATTTTATTTCATGCTATTTATTTTTGTCTTAGAAAAAAAACTAAGAATTGATTATATTATATTCCGTATCCGGGACATTACCTACCCGCATTTTTTTGGAGTTATTAAATTTTTAACTTTTAAATTGAATTGTCAATTACAAATCCCTAGTATAATAGTAATTATTATTATTAATAATGATTAAAGATGCCCCGATAATTTCGCTGTAGAAGTATAGATTAGACTTATTTTACAATTTCGAACCCAGTACTAAAAACGTACTTTAAGGTTAACATTACCATGAACGAAAGTGTTTGCCAAATTGCCGGTTGTGTTAACTCTATTCGGACAGGAAGTCACTCTGGTAATTTGGAAAATCATGTTAAACTGTTCATTAAAAGCGAATATATTTTACTTATAAAAGGAAAAGAGAGATTGGCTTAATGTACTTCAAAAAGAGAACTACTAGATAGTAGTTTCAATTCTACGGTTCCAAAAATAAGTAGTTTATAATATTATTTAAAACTATAAATAAATAATAATGATTAATGATCAATTAGGTATAAATGTATAATACATTTAAAACAATAATAATTAATGGTTTTATTTTTACTATTATAGGTAATATAATGTGTAGTGATTTTATATAATTCCTAGGTAATTTATTTATTTAAAATATTAAATAATAATTGGTATAGTATAGGTACCAATGTAATTATATAAAATACCTAGGTGTTTGGTATATAGAATACCATTTATACCAATATTGAATAATAGTAAAATAATGAATTATTATTTTCTGGTAACGATGTTGAAAAAAATTAAGTAGTAAATTACTTACTGGATTGTTGGAAAATGTTGGGTAAAATAACGTTTTTATTCTTAATAACGATAAATTCAAAACTTGGATAACGTTTTAATTCTGAATAAAGATAAACACAAAAATTGTGTTACGTTTTAATTCTGAATAACGATAAACGCAAAAATTGTGTAATGTTTTAATTGTAAATAACGTAAAACGGAATTTTTTTTCAAATGCAAGCCCTGATTGTAAAAGATAGTAATTGATTGTTTTTATTGTAAACATTTCATGTGATTCCCCAGCAAAAGCTTTTTTTACTAAATGTATGTCAAGGGCCATAATGCATATGGCTGCTATATATACATTTATCTTAGCTGTACATTATGTATAGAGGAAGGTACATATTTAGAAAATCGTATGACTTCTCTTGGATTAGATGCACCATTAAGAATTGAAGAGTCCTTCAGAAGTAAAAAGATGAGGATTACCAATTACCATAAAGGTTGTTGCGTTGTCGGTGTAGTAAACCACTGGAGCGCTTTACTAAAATACAATAAATATCATGGGTATGTTTTAAAACCATGATATTATAAGATAGGACAAATATGCATTACGTAAACAGCAATGTTACGACTTCATTAAGACTTCTTAATACAAAACAACACTTTTATTATTTCTGTTCAACAAATCACAGAATTTAACTAGAAACTACGAGTATTATCAAGGACTGGATGACAACAACATCTTCATCGGTGCCTTTGATCCACCTCCAGTCTCTACCGTGTACCCATAAGCTAGGGGAGATTCTGTATATATATATGGGACTCTGTCCATAGCAGAATCAGAATTAGTCTTACCGCATTACAAATTGACACGGTACGCAGCGGCCACCAGTACAAAGTACAGGTACCGCAGCGACCGGTCTACACCTTCGTCAACCACCACTACGGACTACAACGCGACAACGCGAACTCTTCCACCGCGCCTCAAAGGCACAAGGCAGGACGGGAAGGCGGGTCGCGCGAAATGAGTACCGGCTGCCGGCGGCTACGACGACGGATCATCTTAAGTCGACCGTCTAACTGACAACTACCCCGCACGACCAGCACCGTTTCTTTTGAACACACGTCCAATATATATATTTGTTCCACTCACGGCATTCGCCACGCCGTTCGATTCCGTACCTGTTTTCTTTTTTTTTGATAAATTAACGTCTCTCGTTGGCACGAACCCAGACTCGCCGTTTTTGTCCGTATTCAGCATCATCGCTAGATTACCTAGCCAGCACCGCTCACATCAACGACCGGCCTACCGCGACCACATCACCAACATCTAAGTAGCCGCGTCAAAATGTAGAACTTAGTTAGGTCGTTGAGCAAGTCCTCAACATCGCCGCCACTCCAAGTTCCTTCCCAGTATTTTTAAACAGTGTAACTAATTTCTCGGCCAGAGACTTTTCGCTCTGTCCACAAATTTATTTTATTTTATCAAGTGTTAAAAACAAAACCTTATAATATTTAAAACTTGTGTATCTCTTGACCCATTTTTCTTTGTCACAACCTGATCAACATCGCCAATACCAACAGTCTGCACGACGTGAACTCAAATTAATCAAACGATAGTGAGGGTTCGCGACACCGGCTATTGTCTAGAATTTGGCTGAATTAAGTACCTACCTAAACAAAAACAAAATAGATGGTGAACGTCGAAATACGCTTTGTAGTCGTCTGTCGTGGGGCAAAACGCGGATTGCAGTGATCACTCGATAAAATGGCAAGGAACAAATGCACTTCACCACGCCGTCACGAATTCCAAAATTTCATTTTAGCCAATGACAAAACCAACTATTACGGACGCCCATCTCGGCGGCGAACCCGCAAAACTTAATAAATAGTCGACGAGAGTGGCAACAACCTGAAGACAGTCGGCCGCGACTTTGACGAAGCTGACAGCGGAGAAACGCGGACACGGCGGTCGACGAAATGACATGACGTGCTAAAACTGACTTAATAAAACTGTACGGACCAGTACCTAGATAGCAATTTTTTGTTTAATAATACATATTATTATAACATTATAATCACAATCATATTAGTTAAATGCTATTTGGGAAGGTAACGCGCTATGAGGTTCTCGCAACGACAGCAGACGGCCGGACGCGAAAACGGCAGACGGTCTACTCGACACGAGAGTAGGAAAAAGACAATCGTTTGTCGCCGCTGGCGAATTGGCCCTAGGCTACATGCCGCGCGATGCGCTGTCTCGCGGACAGGTTGTCGTACGGCGTAACATAGAAAGTAAATCCAGAAATAATTGGGGAAACAGATTAACAAAACGCGCTCTGGTGGAAACAATTTGTACCTTCCAGTTCGGTATGTATAGATATAGTTTTATATTGATTATTTTACTTTTTATAATAAATTAATCTGGTATCGAAACTTTATACGCTTTTATATTTAACTGTATACGTAGGTAAGTATGATTTCTACTAATATTATCAAATACATTCAAATACACTTCACTTAAAGCATAAGATATGCGAAATATCAGGAAAATACGTACAACCTCCCGACTCCACGTAGGGAACCCGTCTAACCATCAGTACGATGGGCGTCGACAGCGCTCCCAGTTTTAATCTGTATTCCCAATAGGCGTGTATATTCAAATAAAATTCAACTCACGATGTTCAACTTAAGTTAATAAGTTTAGTGTATTATTAAACATCCTCCAATATTTTTAGACAGGTTAGTTATGAGCTTGGATGTATTGAGCTCCCTAAATTAAGTAAATAACACATTGAAAAGTACTGTTAATATGGATAATGCACAGAACCTAGATAATATAAACAATATACCTATGACTTCTTCATCTAATTCAACTTATAGAATCAGTAAGGATAAGTATTTGTATTTATGTATTGATTATCAAATTAAATTAAATTATGGAAATTTATTATAGATAAGCGTTCACTTACACTTAAACGGTCGGTCAAAAGGATGTGGTACGTTGGGGATTTTAAATTAAGCGATTTGGATTATCATAATAATAATAAAAATAATTTTTGGCGTTATACATGATGACATACTTTTGACATTATAGGAGAAATAATAATTGGGTGAATATTAACAAAAATATTGCTATCAGGATAAGTGAATAATTTATAGTTTGGCGTATAAGAAATATTATAATTGTGGCACATGACAGTTGTATGGAGTGAAGGGAACATAAGTAATAAAAAACGGAAGGATTGGAAGCATGTCGCAAGATTTAAAGTATAATAATTAATTGAAATAATATTGGCCCACGGAAGACTACGTACCACATTACTCGGGGTGCGTTCTCGCTGGGTTACCGGGGCGTACCTCATGGTATCTTTATTAATGTGTATAATTATTTTCATTTAAAGTACCACGCCGAAACGGGAAGCTTGCGACAACTCAACAAATAAGGAATAAAGGAAAAAAAAGCGGGAACCGCGTCTTGCGACGCCTATAATAGTGCATTAAAGGGGGGGTCATGGGGAAGTTCATATTATGACTGACGAATGACGAATAACGGTGTTGAGTTGAACGGCGCATAGTGGTCTGAAACGTTATTTTAGGCACTCAAAAGTACTATTCCAAGTTTATCAAAAAAAATGTTAAAACCTTATTATCATATGTTCCTTAGCTCAAATACAAAATTTTACAATCCTACATTTATTTTTACCATGTGTATAATTATTTGAACATGGACAATTGTACGTTTTATACGATTTTTTCGTTATTTTTAATGAAACTTTATTTTTTATTTATCAGGGAAATATAATTTTTTTTTTCATGTTATTTCCTATATGTGTATTAATTATATTAGACAGGTAAAAATATATTTATTAAAATTTTTTTTTACAATCCAAAGTTATTTGGAAATATTTAAAATTTTAAGATTTTTATTTTTTTCTGAAGCGTGTAAATAAAAATTACTCAATTTTACCCAAAATCTGATATGTACATAAAATAAAGAATATTCTCAGGATTTTGAAAATGCTTTTTTCTTGCGTCCTTAGCGTACAGAAATTATTTCTGTAAGGTTTATCGTAATATTTGCAACCAAACATGAATTGTCTAGGAAATTTATGAACTATTTTAATTCAGTATTTTTATGTCATAAACAGATAAGATAAGATAATTTTATGATTACCAATTAAATTATATTGATAATATACATTTGAACGTCATGTCTTTAGTCATTGTATAGACTGCAGTTGTCTAAACGTGCAGTAGAAACGACAGTATTTTTAGTAAAATATTACTTATTAAATTAAGTAATTTGTATAATATAAAATATAAGCTATATTTGATATAATGAATAGCCAATTTGAAGGTAAGAGAATATCTACATATAATTTTAATATTTTTTGGTATATATAATTAAGATAAATCGGTTTTTATTACGTATTTTCAGTTGATCTTGTAACTAGCAATAAGCGTAAAAAATGTATTTTGAATCGTGAACTGTATAAAGTTGTACGTAATAAATGTTCTATGCAATCTGTGACAACTGTTAGTACAAGACAATTATTGTTTATTTTTATTTAAAATAAATTCAATGGTTTGAAGTGGAACAGTGTTTATATTAAAACAATAGAAAGAGCAATATTACATTTTTCTTTAGCATTATCAAAAAAATGAATAAAAGCTTGCCGGAATAATAATAAACTTAATAAAATTCAAACTGAATGGCTTGATTCATACTTCAAAACACATAACCAAAATAATAATAATGTTTCAACGTCGTTAAACATTGGTAGACCTATTAAAAATGTTAACGAATGTGCAGATAGTTCTAAAAGATGAAAAATAATATGGGGATACCTAATTCTACTATGACGACTCCTGAAATACATTACGCTTCACAAAATAAATTTTCAATGGCTGGACAGCGAAATATGGTCCAAATTTGTAAAGGGGTAACATCATTTGATAAAGCTTCAGATCTTTTGAAGTCTCACGCCAAATTAAACTCTTCAAAAATCATACCACTTACGGCTGATGAAGCGTTGGCATTTTTTATTGAAAATGATTTAACGAAAAATCAATATTTGAATATAAGATTAACAGCGAAACAACATAATGCTAATATCTATCCACCACACGATACAATTATTGCAGCAAAAGCATTGTGTTATCCTGAAAATTGTATAGTATCTGAAACTTTTTGTGAAATAATACTGCAGGATCTTCTTAACCATACCTCAAAAAGAATATTTGAAATTCCCTCAATAAATTTTAATGAAAATTATTTAAAAGAATTTGAAATTATTTATAAATGGGGTTGTGATGGAAGTAATGGACAGTCACTATATAAACAACAGTAGGTATCGTGATTCAAACGAATGCTCTGACAGTGATATATTTCTTTTTTCAATTGTTCCTCTCCAGTTACACTCTTTTAATGAAACCAATGAAAAACATATAATATGGAAAAATAGAAGAACTTCTTTTGGTTTTGTAAACCAATCAAGTTTAAATTTCAAAAAGAAACGAAGGTTACTACATTACACGAAGTAAATGGTATTGAAGACCAAATACAAAATTTGTTGGCTTTACACTTAATATTTAATGGTAAAGAAGTAAAGTTAAGCATACTTTATTATTCACAATGGTTGACGGAAAGGTAAATGAGTTATATAATATTATGTATATTTTTAAAATATGTAATATTTATTTTAAATTATTTTTTACTTGTGATATTATCATAAAAGTATGTAACTCCATGACAAACACCTCAAGTCAAAAATGTTACATTTGTGGTTCTTCTCTAAAAGACATGAATAATATTGAACAGGTAAAAATAGAATAATTAACCACGAATCGTTGAGATTTGGACTGTCCACACTTCATGCATGGATACGATTCTTTGAATGCTTGTTACACGTTTCATATCGTTTGGAATGCAAGACTTGGCAAGTATGTAAGATTGTTATAATATGCAAAATGTATTTAATCAATAATTATATTAAACATTAAAAATTATATTTTAGGTTAGAACACCAGTACAAAAGCTAAGTTCTGTACAACGAAAAAAAAACATTCAAGAACGTTTTCGCACAGAAATGGGTTTATTGGTTGATGTTGTGCTAAAAAAGAACTAATATTAATTTGGTAAAATATGAATTATGTAGAACGCAAATGTATTTACTCTTACAAATATATTTTCAGGAAAAGGAAATACAAACGATGGTAACACGGCAAGAAGATTTTTTAAAAACCCAGAAAAGAGCGCAGAAATAACTGGAATTGATTTTACATTACTTAAACGTTTTGGGAACATATCTGTAATTGCTAGTGGACGTGAAATTAATCCAATTACGTTTGATGAATATGCCTTGGCCACGGCTACATTGTCTGTACATCTTTATCCTTAGTACTATATGCCGGCAAGTGTACACAAAATACTTATTCATGGAGCTGATGTTATAAAATTCGCCATTTTTCCTATTGGTAAACATTTTTTTTTTTAAATATACTAAAATAATATTTTTATATATTTATTTTTTGTAGGACAACTTTCTGAAGAAGCCCAAGAAGCTATAAATAAAGATTACAAACGAATAAGGCAAAACCATACAAGAAAAATAGTAGATTAAATACCAATAAAGATTTAATACACATGCTACTCGTCTCATCAGATTCATACATATCGTCCATTAGAGAACTGCCGAATAAATGTCGACTCACATTCATTGATGATTTATAAAACTTATTTATGTTTCCTGAGTACTCAGATAAAAGTACAAATGCATTAAATTCGTCGTTTTCAGAAATGGAAATAAACGAAAATGAATAAACATATGATATTAATAATTATAATTTTCTTCTTTTTTTTTTTTTTGACATAAATTTACCTATTTAATAATTAAAAAATATAAATGTACAGATTTTGGGTAAAATTGAGTAATTTTTATTTACACGCTTCAGAAAAAAATAAAAATCTTAAAATTTAAAATATTTCCAAATAACTTTGGATTGTAAAAAAAAATTTTAATAAATATATTTTTACCTGTCTAATATAATTAATACACATATAGGAAATAACATGAAAAAAAAAATTCAAAAAAAAAAAATTATATTCCCCTAATAAATAAAAATTAAAGTTTCATTAAAAATAACGAAAAAATCGTATAAAACGTACAATTGTCCATGTTCAAATAATTATACACATGGTAAAAATAATTGTAGGATTGTAAAATTTTGTATTTGAGCTAAGGAACATATGATAATAAGGTTTTAACATTTTTTTTGATAAATTTGGAATAGGACTTTTGAGCGCCTAAAATAACGTTTCAGACCAATATGCGGCGTGACTGCTGGCTCTTTGGCTTCGCCCGCCGCCGGCCCGTCGTTGTGGCTTAGCCCATCATGGCTGTGTTTACACGTACAGGAACTTTAAAAGGAAGTTTGAATTGTTCCACTCAATAGTGTAAATGTTTTACTTAAACAGTAAAATGAGTTTATTACTTAATTAAAATGCATAAATGTAGCCACAGAAAAGTTTAAAAATCGTTGATTAAAAAAGACAAATTATTTTTGAATTTTTCGTAAATATTAATTTTGGCCGGCTATTAAAAATTACAATAAGATTACTTACCTTTGATCACTGGTGATTTACTATTGTTTGTTGAAACGAGGAACATCATTTTTCGCACCCTCGATGACTACATTGTGTAAGAGGTCCAACAGCAGTTACAAAATGAAAAACATTCACGTATAATTCAATGTATTAAAAAGAACCACAATAATCAAGTTATTAATTAAATGCATTAAAGTTAAAAAAAAATACTGTAGAAATAGACAATAGTACATTCTTCATTAAACAATGTCAAAGGCATAGAAAAGAGATAAGATAGAACTGACACTCGTTGGTAATAGTTGTTATTGGAGCCCTCGCGTTTGCAGTGTTTGTCGTCAATACTACGCTTTAAATGGAAAGTGTAAAAAAAATAAAAATGTATTCCATCGCTACAGGATCGAACCCTATGCGTGATTTTAAGAATGTATGAAAATCACGCATAGGGTTCGATCCTGTAGCGGTGGAACAAATTTTTATTTTTTTTACACATTCGTGACTACCTATCCCATTAGGCCACGGTTTGATACCGAAGAAATGGTGAAATCAACTATTTAAAGGAATAATGCGATTATTCTTTAATACAGACATTCATATTAGAGGTAATAGCCATACTATTAATGTTTATATAACATGCGATTTGGAGGTGCCACGATCACGTCTTATCCAACCACCCGGGTTGGAAAGAGACGTACCGGGGGATTCGACAACGTTACTATTGGAAAGGTCAAAAAAATTACGTCAGGTTATATGTCGGTGCGTGCAACGTATGTACGTGCACGAAGCCACTAAACTCACGTCCTACCGACCCAATGCAACCAAGAACCCCCCGGCAACCATGGGAAGTTATCAATGTCGATCTCATGGGCCCATACCCGCGTTCTGGCAAGGGAAAATCGTACATACTGGTAGCAGCAGACTGTTTTAGTAGGTGGACCGAGGCTTACCCCCTAGGAACAGCAACATCAAAAAAAATAATCGAAATGTTAGAACGCGAGTTTTTTTCGCGTTTCGGTTACCCCCGCGTGTGTCTCAGTGATAACGGCCCACAATTTGTTTCAAACGAAATGATAAACGCGTTAGAACGCTGGGGGGCCCAGAGCTGGACGACCTCAATCTACCACCCGAGGGCCAACCCAGTCGAACGCCGTAATCAGGCAGGGAATGCAAGAGACCCGGAGATTGGGCGCTGTCGAAAACTGCGCCCTTACACATCGGAAAATCACATGAAGAGAGGGTAGAGCGGGAAAAACACATTTTGGGTAATAAGGTAGTGGTAAACTCAAGCGCGAACACCGGCACACCGGCGAAGTTCGACAAGGGCGACCTAGTCTACTACAAATCACACCACCTATCTAAGGCACATAAAGATTTTCATGCCGGGTTCGCACCAAAGTGGTGAGGACCGGTAAGGCTAGCGAAGCAGGTCAGTAAAGGAGTCTTTCTAACTGACCAAAAACCACCGCGAAAAATACATGTGTCATGTCTAAAACGTGCACCAAAAGGTCATAATTAAATAAACAATTGTCTATACCAGTGGTTTTCAAACTTTTATTGAACGCGGCACACCGTGCCCCTCAAAAAATTTTCACGGCACACTGACCTTTTTTTTTTGCACTGAATAATTAGATGATCAAAATTACATTGAATAATTAGAAATGTAAGGGTCGACGGGCTAACAAATTTTTATTCATTATATTATTATAATTTTATTTTTGTACGAATTGTTGAACTTTCCGAAAGACCGCGGCACACTCAGTGAATGTTTGCGACACACCAGTGTGCCGCGGCACCCAGTTTGAAAACCACTGGTCTATACTAACAATCATTTACAGATAACATGACCAGCCAACAGCAAGCCAAGTGGCAGCAGGTGGCCGACCTCATACAACGGCTGGGACTGGTGTCCGGGGGCCAGGAGGAGCCGCGAACAGCCGCCCAAGTCGCGAGAATGACTACCCGCCAACTCCTGCAGGAGCCGGTGCGGGCGGCCATTTATAATCGGGGCTGGGCGGACCGCACATTGAACATCCAGCGAAGACTCCAACCACAGCGACCCACCTCAACGCCCAGCAGCCAATGACGAGGCCACCACCACCCGCAACCACTCCTGTCCCCGTGACACCGGCCCCCGTAACACCTGCGGAGCCGAAACCGGTACCCAGGCCAACGGGGGTACTCCCCGTTCTGACGGTAAAGGTTTCGGACGGAGGTGCAGCAGGCGCGGAACCGGAGAAAGTTCCAGCAGCTGAAGGAGAAGAGGAAGGTCAGGGCAAGCGAGGCAAGCCAGCAACACCGGCTTGCCAAGCAACCTGCGCCAACCTCAGACCTGGAAGCAGCCTGCGCGTTTTCGTCGAACCCAACACTGCCGGAAGCGATGTGGGTGGACAAACAGGCGCCCAAGGACGGAAAGTCCGAGGAGCCAGGTCATTCCACCAGACCAATCGGAGACCACGGATGGCATAACCGAGGAAGATTGGCTGGTGGCGTTCGAGGGGATGCCGGAGTTGGACAGCGCACATGCGTTCTACACTCCGGTAGGGTCACCAAAACACCCATAACCACACCCACGGGAACAGGCAAGTCTACCTCAAGCGGAAGTCAGAGGTAGTACAAGCCACCGCGTCCCCTAACGGCACGCCGACACTGGTACAAGTGTACCCCGTGTGGCAGTTTGGCGGGGGAGTATGACACGGTACGCAGCGGCCACCAGTACAAAGTACAGGTACCGCAGCGACCGGTCTACACCTTCGTCAACCACCACTACGGACTACAGCGCGACAACGTCAACTCTCCCACCGCGCCTCAAAGGCACAAGGCAGGACGGGAAGACGGGTCGCGCGAAACGAGTACCGGCCGCCGGCGGCTACGACCATCCATCTTACGTCGACCGTCTTAACGACAACATCGCGCGACCACGCGTCCATTAAACTACCGTGTTAAATGTATTATAATTTATAACCAACGCCACAATAAACGTTTCCAAGAGACTTCACCGCCGCACCTCTGACTGTGTTTATTTTTTTTTAATCAAAAAGTGTGTGCTTGTGTGTGCTACCCACGTCCACTTCACCTCACCATACTTAACGGCCGGCTTACCGCGGACCATTACACCAGCATTGCCGTAGCCGCGTCAATATATTATACAGAAAAGGGGCAATATCGCTACCTTGGGGAACTCCGGCAAGAATGTCAAAGTAATTTGAGTAGGATGATTTCTGTCGTACGATGAAAGTACGGTCACTAAGGTACGATTTTATAAGTAAGTAATAAAAGGCACAGACAGAAATTTTTTTAGTTTGAACAGTAAGCCTTCAAACCAGACTCTATCGAACGCTTGCGCTACATCCAAGAAAACGGCAGCACAGTAATTGTTGGATACAAACTGTAATCATTATTGCATAACCTCATATCACGTCCAGTATTGCATTAAAAATAGAAGTTATTAGTACTGACGAACCTACCGCCCGACCGCACTCCACTAACCAGTCTTGTCCGACCCACGGTGACGTGCCGTACCATTAGTTGTTGTGTGGAAAACTTATTCTACGACTACACATTCAATTATACATTCCTATCATACCATTATACCAGCAACATCATCCCGGAGCATGGACCACCATATTCAATATCCGATGGTTTCGTGAGTCGGCTGTCAGCCACATTTTATATTATTTATTGTATATGATATCCTTATTATTGTTTTGGATGCTAGCCACCTATATCATTGTTATATTATTATTTATATATAAATTTTATTCCCCTGTTGGTCGCGACCACCCCCTAACAAGTGTATATTATATAATTTGTTTAATAGTCAATATATTACCTACGAATAGTTCAAAATAATACCTATTGTTCTTAGTCAACCCTTAGGTCCGATTATTTAACAACGCAGAGCAACTCCCGCGATCTGTGATCAAAGGCTGTTCACGTTACATTTTGGTCCTTCGAGCCGGATTGAGGGTTGTCTAAAGGGATATTTTGAACTTGTGAATAACTAATAGGTACTTAAGTAAAAAAATAATGTAATTTTGTACACTCATAATTTCTGTTACTTCAATCACGCTGTATAAATTGTATCTCATATCTCCTATCCATTGGGTAAGTATTTTGGTTTGGGTTGACGTCATTATCTGTTACTGTCGTCGGCGGTATCCAAAGGTCAAAATATGCAAATTCCTGGTCGTTAAAATTTTATCATTATGAAAAATAATATTTAGGCGTTGTCGTGGCTCATATCTATTTTTCAATTAATCGTATCGTCTGGACTGCATTTCAGGTAGCAATCATTATATCTATTCTGTTCCAATTATCGATAACATAAATCACGACACGTAATCAAGCTAATTGCGCGTGACCCGTCACCGTGTAAATCCTAATCGATTTACGATATCATAATTCGGTTTCTTTTACCGGAAACCTACATATACGTACCACCCAATTATACTAGGCATGCCGTCAGACGGTAACGAGCCTACCGAGCGGGACGAGCGTGTTCTGAGACGTGCCATCGTAAAGCGCAACGAACTTGTTGAGCACATGCAAATATTGTATAACATAGCGTTAACATTACAAACAGATAAAAGCGTTGTCCCTATATTTCTCGCTCGCAAGAGAGATGTCGAAAATTACGTCATCGATCTCAATTTGGAGACTGATATTATTTTAGATCAATTAATCGTCTTAAATAGAGATAGTGAATATGAAACGCAACATGTATCGATAAAAAGGACGTTTATGGAACAATATTATTTTATAATTGCAATTAACTCCACCTTAGGTTTCGATGATCGCGCGAACGCACGCCCTGAACCATCTAGTTCCCAATGTCAGCTGCCGAAGATACAGCTTCCTATATTTGATGGCGAACTATTACAATGGCGATCCTATCGTGATACATTCTCGTCATTAGTTCATAAAAATCCTAACCTGTCACTAATTGACAAGTTTCATTACTTAATTTCATCTGTTACTGGTTCCGCTGCTTCTTGTGTCCGCGGCCTTCCAATCACAGAAGGCAATTATAGTATTGTTTGGAATAATTTGCATACTCGTTATGATAATAAACGTGTACTAGCTACTGCTCATCTGGACGCAATATTTCGATTTGCACCACTACAAAAAGAATCATTATCAGGTCTAGAGAACTTTTTGAGTACATTTCAAACGAACATATCGTCAATAAAGGCTCTTGGTGTCGATGATTCTGAAGGTTTCCTATTATTCTATGTGGCTTCGAGAGTATTAGACTCAACAACCAAACGATTGTTCGAGTCCACGCATCACGATGTGACCACTCCGACCATTGATCTATTGCTATCATTTATCCAAACCCGTTGTAATATTTTACACAATTCGTCATCTGTAAATTGTCATCAATCAAATCAACAACCACAAAAGTTCGTTCGTAGTAAGACCTCACTGATGACTTTAAACGATACCAAGCTATGCATAAAATGCAAAAATACACATTTCCTACATCAATGCCCTAATTTTATTCAATATAATGTTAACCAACGCTTTAAATTCGCTCAAGCGAATCGATTGTGTATGAATTGTTTAAACCCACAACACAAAACATCAGAGTGTACTTCCATACATACGTGTCGACAATGTTCTGGTAAGCATCACACTATGTTACATTTTGACAAAACTATTAAAAAGAAAGAGATACCGTCCATACCGTCAAACTACCCGACAAATTCAGTGAGTATTCCTGAACCGGTTATTACACCCAATGAACCACCATTTACTGGAACAACGCGTACAGCAAGTAATGTTATATTGGGAACAGTCGTTATACGAATTCGTAATTTCATGGGCCAGTGGACTAACGTCCGAACTCTGTTAGATACTGGTTCGCAAATATCAGTAATAACTAACGCATGTGTGACGAGATTAGGTTTACAACGTCGTCACTGCCAAACTGAAATAACCGGGTTAGCACAGACTATCGTAACAGCCACCAAAGGAAGTACATGGTGTACTTTTGTGCCTATAAATAAAGAAAGTCCCCATATATCATGCGAGCCGTTAATTTTGTCACGCATAACAGGTCCTATGCCGACAATGACATTAAGTTCCAATATTCGCCGAACGTATAGTCACATAGAGTTTGGTGACCCCCACTTTGATACACCTGGACCCATTGAGTTTCTGGTGGGAGCCGATATTTATGCGAACATATTTGGCAACTGTTCACGTATAATACATACTCCAGGTTTACCGTCAGCGTATGAGACACTCTTTGGTTGGATAATTTTAGGTCAGTCGACTGTCAACACTTCGTCTTCGCCGGTATCACTATTACTTATGGCCGAACCATCCATCGACAATATGTTATGTAAGTTCTGGGAACTTGAAGAACCCACAAAATCAACATTGCCGTTCACCGACGATCAGAAATGTGAAGATCATTTCAATCGCACTACGAAACGAGACTCTACAGGACGTTACTCAGTGTCTTTTCCATTTCGTATCAACCCATCTGACCTCGGAGACTCACACGCAATGGCACTCTCGAGATTTTATATGTTAGAACGCAAGTTACTAAAAGATCGTGAACTATATACTCAGTATTGTGCATTTATGAAAGAATATGAAGATCTTGGCCATATGATCATTGCTCGTCAGCCCGGTAAATATTACATTCCCCACCACGCGGTGGTCAAGCGCATCGGTTCAACCATAAAGCTTAGAGTCGTCTTTGATGCTTCAGCGAAATCGTCATCGGGAAAATCACTGAATGACTTGCTTCATGTTGGTCCAAATTACAAGCTGATATTTCCGATTTACTACATCGATGTCGTACATTTAAATACATGTTTACCGCTGACATATGTAAAATGTACCGACAAATTAAAATAAATACTGATGATTGTACGTTCCAACACATATTATGGCGTAAGAGTCCGGCTGAACAACTAAATGAGTACGAATTACTCACTGTGACATACGGGGTCTCTGTTTCACCATATCAAGCTATCCGGGTTCTACATCAGTTAGAGAGTGATATTGGCGATGCATATCCGAGTGTAACTAATATTTTATCTACACAAACGTATGTGGATGATATAATTTCGGGTCACAATACCACAGTGGGTTTACTCCTCCAGTACGAAGAGCTCATAAACTTATTACAACAAGCTGGATTTGAATTGAAAAAGTGGTCGTCCAACTGTCCAGATTTATTGCAGAAGATTCCCGTTGAAGATAGAGCAGTGAACATCTCATTTGACCCTAAAGACGATGGATCGGTAAAAATACTAGGACTTCATTGGGATCCAGTTCATGACTTTTTTAGTTATCACGTTTCGAATTTTCTTGACAACTGGACAAAGAGAACAGTTTTGTCCACTATTGCACAGTTATATGACCCTCTTGGTGCACTAGCCCCGGTCATATTTTGGGCAAAATGTTTTATGCAACGGCTGTGGCAATCTGGTATCAATTGGGATGATCCCTTGTCTCCCGTGATGCTAAGTGATTGGACACAGTTTGTTGAGGAATTGCCATTATTGTCAAACATTACATTACGTCGACATATTAACACATACACTCATCAATCCGCACAGTTACTTGGGTTTTCCGATGCCTCTAAAAAGGGCTATTCATCGGTAGTTTATCTTAGATGTGTCGACAGTACTGGACGTGCCTCCGTTTATTTTATCACAGCTAAGTCCAAAGTGGCCCCACTCAAATTAGGCAAACTAGACAAGAACTTAACCATTCCACGTCTTGAGCTTTGCGGCGCGTTATTGTTGGCTCAAACATTACATCGCATGACAATCACGTTGAAGGATATTATACCTATCCTGCAGATACACGCATGGACGGATTCGAATGTCGTGCTGTCATGGTTGACGTCACCTCAGTCGCATTTCAAGATTTTTGTGACCAATCGACTATCCAAAATTGCCGAATTGTTGCCAAATTGTCAATGGCGCCACGTGTCTTCAGACTTGAATCCCGCCGACTGTGTATCCCGAGGTATATTTCCATCTCTAATTCAAAACCATTCTTTGTATTGGAATGGACCTCCTTTTATATTATTACCTGAGCACATGTGGCCATTGTCCAACCTAACGTTGATACCACCATCACAATTACCGGATTATAATATAAATCAATATGCATGTAATATTCTAGTATCCGAAGCGCGATCAGATTGGTTGGATAAGTTTTCGTCGTTAACACGGTTGATACGCGTTACAGCGTGGATAATACGATTCTGTCAACGAACCAGACGTATACGCACGTCACTGGGACCCTTGTCACGCGAAGAGCTAGATAATGCCATCACCCCGCTTGTTATCATAACCCAATACAAGAGTTTTTCAAATTTATTATCTATGCTGCAAGCCAAAGATGCCAAAGTTTCACCTCGATCGCTAGCGCAACTTTCACCGTTCATCGACGAACATGGTATAATTCGAGTTGGAGGTCGCATAAGTCAATCGAACGCACCTGAAACTACGCATCATCCCATTCTATTGCCCAAAGAATCTGCATTAACGACATTAATTATTCGTCATTTCCACTTAACGTATTTGCATGCTGGTTCACAACTCACCGCATCACTAATTCGACGACGGTATTGGATATTATCCTGTCGGTTATCGATACGAAGTGTAATATTCAAATGTGTCATATGTGCTAGACATAGAGCCACAGCTCCTCAGCCACCAATGGCTGATTTGCCAGCGTATCGGGTTCGTCCAGCCCGACCGTTTTCCCACGTGGGAATTGATTTTGCTGGACCATTCCTCATAAAGGATGGACGACGAAGAAACGCCCGGTCCATTAAATGCTATTTATGTATATTTGTGTGTATGGTAGTGAAGGCCTCTCATATTGAAGTTGTCTCAGATTTATCAACAGATGCCTTTCTAGCGTCACTACATCGATTCGTATCTCGACGAGGTATACCTTCCAATATCTATACAGATTGTGGAACAAATTTTAAGGGTGCCGATCGACACTTACAACTTTTATTTACGGACCCATCATCTCAATCTTTGTTTATTGGTGCCATCCCATGCAAATGGCAGTTCAATCCACCGGCTGCGCCGCACTTTGGAGGGCTGTGGGAAGCTACTGTAAAGTCCACTAAGTATCATCTTCGACGAGTTATCGGTACACAATTGCTTACATATGAAGAAATGTCTACGTTATCAGCTCGTATAGAAGGTATACTAAACTCCCGACCATTAACAGCATTGTCAACGGACCCCAATGATCTATGTTCGTTGTCACCCGGAGATTTCCTTATTGGTCAGCCACTAGTTGCTATACCTGAGACTGACACAACTTCAACACCAACGAATCGACTTAACCGCTGGGAATTGATACGTCATATGTATCAATCATTTTGGAAACGCTGGTCCAATGAATACTTAACATCTCTCCAAAGTCGTAGTAAATGGACGCATCAGCAACCAAATGTCAGTATTGGAGATCTCGTCCTGGTTCAAACGCCTAATCAACCACCCACACACTGGAAGCTCGGACGTATCGAAGATGTGCACCCCGGAATTGACGACATAGTGCGTGTTGTCACCGTCCGTACTTCTGATAATGTTTTAAAACGACCAGTGGTAAAATTAGCTAAACTGCCAATTGATACTAACCCATCCGTATAATGTCCTCTTCAACCTATCCTATTATAATATATTATCATTATAATTTGTAATGTATGTCCACTATTTATCTGTCACCTTTTAATTATTATAATTGTGTATTATTTTTTTTTATATATCTATATACCTATATTATACAAACATATCATATTATATGTATAAAACAATAACCTGCTACGTTATATTGTTAATTATTATAAAAATAAGTTTCTTATATAAATTGGACTCCGAAACCATCACCACAAGGAAGTAAGAGTCGTCTGTATTTATGTTCCAAAGCTCGCTATTGAATTCAATGATCGAAAGTTATACTCGACTTTCGATGGTGGGAGTATGTTGGATACAAACTGTAATCATTATTGCATAACCTCATATCACGTCCAGTATTGCATTAAAAATAGAAGTTATTAGTACTGACGAACCTACCGCCCGACCGCACTCCACTAACCAGTCTTGTCCGACCCACGGTGACGTGCCGTACCATTAGTTGTTGTGTGGAAAACTTATTCTACGACTACACATTCAATTATACATTCCTATCATACCATTATACCAGCAACATCATCCCGGAGCATGGACCACCATATTCAATATCCGATGGTTTCGTGAGTCGGCTGTCAGCCACATTTTATATTATTTATTGTATATGATATCCTTATTATTGTTTTGGATGCTAGCCACCTATATCATTGTTATATTATTATTTATATATAAATTTTATTCCCCTGTTGGTCGCGACCACCCCCTAACAAGTGTATATTATATAATTTGTTTAATAGTCAATATATTACCTACGAATAGTTCAAAATAATACCTATTGTTCTTAGTCAACCCTTAGGTCCGATTATTTAACAACGCAGAGCAACTCCCGCGATCTGTGATCAAAGGCTGTTCACGTTACAGTAATGTTTTTTTTCTAGTGTCGAAGATATAGTGTCGACTACTCTGTGGAGTTAATAGATCGTTGAGTGGTTCGGTCTGAAACCGCATTGTGTATCTGGGATCATGTTTGCTGTAATAGCCAGAGGAATGAGTCTTTTTAATAAGATCTTTTCGAATACTTTTGACAGAGTTGGTAATAGGCTTATGGGTCGATATGAGGTAACTTTTTCTGGAGGCTTGTTGGGTTTTGGAATTAGCATAATTTCGGAAAATTTCCAGGTTAGGGGGAAATAAGATAAAATATTTCATTTTATGAAAATTGTTTTGACAATTGACCATATTTATTTTGATTGACGGGTGACGACGACTGGGAACAGAATAACAAAATATGGCAAAACAATATCGAAAAATGACGGATGTTTCAGCCAGGCTGTATTATAATAGACTGCATATAAACGGATAACGGATAAGGAATCGAGTTATCGACAGACTTCAATACGGTTTCCTAGACTTGAGATTATACAGCTCTAAATATAGATTGCGTTTCCTTGTTATTTCTGTTCCAGAGTAATTATTATATTTATATATTGTCTATAATACTAATATTGCAGATGCCACGCGTATATTTTTTTAGTCATTAAATGAATTTTGTTTTAAAGTGATTTAATTTTACTAGAACTTAGTTTTATCAAAAACTAAAATATTCTATAATAATGGCGATCTGTTTTTTGATTCGCCACATTTTTTTAAAGGGCCCTTTCTCCCTCTGGGCCCGTGGCACTTGCCCATCGTGCCACCCTATCGGTACGCCACGGGTTTGAATAATGTTCAATCCTATTTTTTAAGGTACATATCATATAGGTACATTTTAATTAAACATGACGGTTGTTAAACTAAGGCTCGGATTTAGTTTACATTCTCTTACATCCAGATAATTCAATGATACCCATTAGCATAAGCGCAAATTTGTTTAATTTGGTGGAAGGGCTCTAGCCCTGACTATTTATACATTGAAAAAATCAGTGGGTACTAATAACCTAACCTAACCACGATTATTATTAGTATATAAAGATATATGAATTATATGAACACTAAACAAAAAAGTACACTAATAAATTGGGGGGCTAAGCCCTCTTAGCCCCCCCCCCCCCCCCCGAAATTTGCGCCTATGCCTATTAGGTACCTACATAATTTATTAAACAACAAGTTGTTGTCCTAAAATACTTGACAAGGAAGGCTGGCATATTCCCACTTTTAATATGCACTCGTTCCACGACTACTTTTTAAATACCTATCCACTTACAATCATATAGTTTTAATGAGCATTTAAGTTATTATATGTTAAAAGAATGCAACAGTGCTGCTTTTGACTGATTTTGATAGTGAATTTATTTTTTGCCTAGGGTTTGGATAAATAACTGCCATGTACTTTGCTTAAAGGATTGATTGAATTTTAATCTCTAGATGTAGAAACTTTGATATTTTTCTGGTTGAGCTAAAATTGTGGAGGTCTAAACTAACCAGAACTAATAAAGTTCTTCAAGATCTCACTCAGTATAAGACATTTCCCAATATATTTATAATTTTAAAAATTGTATGTGCATTGTCTGTCTACCACCTCACTTGGATGGATGTTTTATTCTCAAAAAAGAGTTAAGACATATAATTTGTTCCAACGAGTACTGACATCGAGAATCAATTTTTTTACTGCACCTTCTTTTATACCTAAATAATAAAAACAAACATACAGTGTGTAAAGATAATTTTAAAATATATTTTTTTTAAAACATAAGTTTTGTATTATAAATTAATATACCTTTATTTAATTGCTGTTTCCTAAGTGATGTGCTACGTTTAAAAAATTTCTCAATGTGTCTCACATTTGAAAGTAAGTCACTTAATGACACAGTTTTGGCAGTTGATTGTTCAACTATTAGGTTGATAGTATGTGCAAAACATGGATTCTAAAATGTAGACGATTGTTGTTGTTTGGATTTCTTGGTTTTTGGAGCATCAAATCTAGCTTCGGCTTTTTTCAAATGCATATCAAAATGCGATTTGAGGTTGGTTGTGTTTCCAGAAGTTTGTATTACCTTTTTGCATTCATTACAAGATGCTGAATTCCGAATGATTTTTGTAAACGTTCGCCAGAGTTTACTCGGGGTCATGATTTAATAATATAAATCGTTATGTCTTGAGTTTAGAATTATGAGTAAATAGTAATATTATATTAACTTACTAAGAAAGCATTAAGCAATAAGTAATAATTTTATAATAACAATTAACAATTAACAAATTATCATACATAAACATAAGTACATCACCTAACCTGATTAGTGATTATGAGAATTTGTGTTTTTATCACGGTTGTTTATCTACAACCGTGGTTTTTATTATACGTGGACCGTGGTTCGTGACCAAAACGGGAAAAAGTAACGGGTTCATGAAAAAAATTCATGGATGAAAAAAAATCGATATCCGTCAATAATCATCGATATCACAAATATATCGAAACTAAAATATCGATATTTTTACAAGAAATATCGATATATTTTTTGCCATCCCTAGACGCATCCGATTCGCCACCGAGAAGACCTCGAGCAATCCACCATCTAACACGACCAAATAGAAACCGTGAGTTATCAGTTTAAATTCCCACCCTTTTTATGTTATCCCAGTACACTAATTTAATTGTAAACTCATTGGAGTATAAAACATTATTATAAAGAAAACTGTTTAACAATATTATTCGTTGTATAAAATACTGATGAAAATAAACGTTAAATGAAATTACCACAACACAACAACGACTTAATTTTCATTACAATACCAAATTTGATGATGTAGTTATATTCTTAGACCCTGCACACATGATTAAATTAGTACGTAATGCTTTTGGAGATAAAGAAATTGTTCAAGATTGTGATGGTAATTTGATAGATTTCAATTTTGTTAAAAAAACTATTTATATTACAGAAACAGGAAGGATGTCACTTGGCGAATAAGTTGATGAAGAGTCATATATATTTTTTCAAACAAAAAATGAAAGTCAAATTAGCAAGTCAACTTTTGAGTCAATCTATATCAGATGCTTTGAAGTTCTGCAAGTATTATTTAGGACTTGAAAAATTTGAAAATGTTGATGGAACAGTCAAGTTTATTGAAATAATCAATGCAGTTTTCAACATTCTTAATATCAGGTTAGTAAGATGTTTTGCTAATAAAAAAACCATTTGTAATGACAACATTGACCAGATAATTGCATTTACGGATTTAATGACCAACTATATTAAAGGGCTAAAAGTTAAGGAAAGAGAAAAATGTGTACCTATACTTGACTCAAACAGACAAACGGGATTTTTTTTATTTATTGTATGTTTAAATCTAGCATTGATATTGTATAAACATTGAATTAAATCTAACAAAATAGACCATAGAAAAATGTACAAAACGAGCCAAGACCACTTAGAAATTGTTTTTGGAACAGTACGAGGATTTGAGGTTTTAATAATAATACATCTAGACAATTCCAATCCGTTTACAAAAAACTGGTTGTCCATACAACTAACATTGAACATTTCAATACAGGAAATTGCATCCCACTGGAAAATATAGATATTTTGCATTATTCAAGTTCCGATCCAATACAATCTACCTATCAATAGTAACACATTTAACCATAACATTGATCCAATTTCCCGGGAAGAAAATGTCAAAGAAGTTGATTTGTATATAAATGATTATGACTATAAACGCACTCCAAGTATGTATACATCTATTTTCTCGAAAAAAGTTACTATTTATATTGCTGGGGTTGTTGTACATAAGTTATCTTCAACAATTAACTATGGAACTTGTGTAGATTTAATATGTTCTAACAATTAAGAAGAACTATTTAACTCCCTTATTCATCTCAAAAATAGAGGAGGTCCGATTTATCCAAGCGACGACGTGATAACTATTTGTTTACAAACTGAAAAAATTCTTAAATCATATAACTTCGAAATTCAAAAAATCTACACATTATTTCTACAATCTAAAGTTCTTTATCATTTTTATAACTCAAACATATTAATTAATATTAAAATCCCAAAGCTTAGAAAGTAATAGTCCTTCATCAGACCATGTAACTTTCTTGATAAAATCCATTTCATCAACATACATTAAACTTAAAATAAATTATAATTTAAAAGCTCATAACGAAACACCATCTCTCAGAATGTGGTACAATAAATTGACCCTTTTTAGAGGACAATAACTCTTATTTTTTTACTTTTTAATTGTATTTTATACTATTTTGCTTTAATAATTTTAAATATGTACTATTATGATATTATTTTACTTTTTTATTAAATTATATGTACTATTATAATATTATTTTTATTATGCTCAAAATTGGTTATGTATTAAAAATTTAAATAATTTGTTTTTATGTTATATATTTTCAATGTATACAATAAACTTTACCTACCTATTTACAAATATATATATTTGGTTCTTAAACTATTTATTTAACTTGAGAAAATTGTAATAAATTATACTTTCCTTTACATTTGTGTTTTTAAATTATGAGTGGAACGAAAAAGCTATTGTTTTCCTAATGATGGTTTTTCCGTTCCTGGAAACACTATTGGTTACAAATAAACTGTTTTATTTTATTTTTTTGTTTTCAATAATTGTATGCGAATAATAAATAATATTATAATAGAATACTATAGATATATTTAGATGTCTACTCTTAATAATGATTTTATACTAAAAAAATGATTAAATATTAGATTTGTTAAAACAATTAAAGAAAAAAATATTGACTACTTCTGGCATTTTTCCAGAAGTATTTGATTTTAAAAGACAGTTACATTACAATGTTTATTGAAAGCGAAGCTTGACGAATTAATGACTTTAGCATTAATATAATAAGTAATAACACGACAATATGATTATGTATAATATAATATATAAGTAACGTACAACTTGGACAATTATCTGTGGCTATACACAGTATGAAGGCTTCCGTGCAAGTGAGTATTACCATTGATTGTATAATATACAGATAATCCGTGCTAGGTAAAAAATCGGCAACAGTTAATCGCTGGCAGTCACTATGAAGCGCTATCGGTGGCCGCTGGCAGCCTAGGTGTTAGCCTCGCCATAGGAGGATAAGAGGGAGGTGGTGGGTAAGATCCGCCTCTGAGTAGTGTGACCAAATAACCAATAATAAACTATATGCTTGTAATGTCAACTTTAAACTATATTTTATACACCTAATCTTATCGTATTTATTTTTATTTTTATTATTACTTGAAATTAAAACGATACTTAGTGGCTAGTACATTATTACTCTGTAGTCTGTGTGCTAGTACTATTATCTGGGTTATTATATTTTGTTATATCGTTTGTGATATTTGGTCAGTAAATCACAAAGACACAAAACAATACAATCGATTTATCGATTGATTTCAAGTTTTTCAAAAATTGTATCTATATCTAAACATTTATAGAACTAAGTTATTAAAATAATTTTTTTTGTTATCTTATACTTATTTAATTATCTACTTTGGAAAATGCCGGGTACCAAATGTCAGTACTTTAATTGTTTTAAAACAACAACACAATTCCCTAATATATCAACGTGTAACTCGGATAATTAATTCTGGTAAAAATAAATTGTATTTTAATTAGTTAACAAATGTGTTTGAAATATATTGAAATAATATTCTATAGGAAATTTAAGTTTATTGACTTTAGACGAAAAACAGTTGTACAATCATTACATATGCCAGGAGCATTTTTCTCCAGATTTTTTTTTTAAATAATAATAGCTATTCAAATTTATTATTAAAACTATTTTTAATAACACCATTTCATTATTATTTATTTTTTAAATATAATGAACGATTAGTCTGTTTCCAACACAGATATATATAATTAATTAATAAACATATATTTTATTATATTATATATCTATGATTTCCAAACAAATTAATATTGTTACAATACTTGAACTTTGGTGAAATGGTAACACTGAAAAAGGAGGCTATTTGCTCTTCAATTTTTATTCAGATCACCGCCTCTATCTTACTCTATGGTTCAGAATGCTACTATTTAAGCAGTGCTTCTATTTTGGAAGTTGTAAACTATGCTTCCACGTTTTCTCTGTATCCTATTGGTATCGAAGTTTTTCCAATTTTCTTTGTACTTTTTGAAGAGTAGAATATCAGGAATTGTGGTCACTTCACTGATTTTTACTTCAAATACAGATTTTAGGACCAGCTCATAAACGTGATGGTGACAAACAAAAATCAGCAATTCTCTGTCTATTTTTTTGCTCTAGGTGAATACAAGCGCCATTGAGACGGCCTGTATTTGAAGCTGTCGTTTCACAACACAGAATCTGTACTTTGTCTTCGAGATTCCAGTCTATAATTGCATTCCAAACAGCTGTTTTCTTCATATAGAACTGTCTAATTTAGGGACAGCAATAAGTTGTTCTTTATTTCCAAATGAAACAACAATAGGAAGACGTTCTTCTTCGAGAATTCAGTGCAGGTAACAATTTTCCGTCACAGTGAACAATGACAACGACTGGTACTTCGTTTTTATAATCAATTTTCTTGTTTATAATGCTACGTACGGGACCCCTCTACTCCGCCCCTACACATAGTAGAATATACGAATAACCAAATGTACTAGGACAAAACATATATAGTTGGGATGAAGATATCATAGTACATGGGACCCTGGGAGAGCAGCATTATTAATTAGTAGCAACAGGCTCTGCATCAACCAACGGCCAGATGACAGAACCCGGCCCGGTGAGAATATCTGTGGGAACTCCGCGGCGCAATAGATTATACGAATTAGATCTTGGCACGGTGACAACAACACGACCGTGGGTAAACGCACTATTAGAACGATACCCCACATCGACCAAAAGCACATCTGCAACCCTGAGCCATAGATCAATGTTCACGCCACGAAATAGTCAACTACCTAATTATGGAAGGCCCCACGGACTGTGTGAACCAAACGACACACTCGGCCAGGGATCTAGTAAGGGAAGGGATAAGACTATATAAGAGCCCTGGGAACGGCCCATGAGACAGACGTGATTTAGCCACCGTACGTACGCACTCCTGTACCTCTTCGCTTCTGGTAAATCGCCACTTTCACTTTTTGGACTTAGTTTATTTTCATTAACGGCTTATTTCGGACTTAGAGAATATTCGAGCAATCGCTTATTTTCTGAGACACCAGTGATTGTCGTTAATTCGAATAGCTAGTCAGTATAACTTACTTGTCTTTAACAATTTTCAATAAAAATATACATCAAACCACAATTTGTTGCTCATTGTCATCTCTACCTTATTAATGAATAGGGTTCGGATTTGAAGGCAAATGCCTTTCTTTTATTAATAATAATAGAAAAATAATTTTTATACAAAAATGTGTTTCATTTAATTTCTTAGACAATGGATGCATTTTTTTTTTGCCTTAACACTAAACGTTCAATTTTCAGTTGATTTTATAATTTTATACACAGCTTACGTATTATCGCTACAAATGGGTTTTATTCTTCGCAATATTTATCGATATCGTCTTATCGAGTATTTGGTATGGCCATAAAATTACCCGTACACCTATTTAAAGATTAAGATATGTTCGTGATGCGTAGATTCAAGATTGTTCGTCGGTCCACCAGCATTCGTCGACCGCAATAATTGTCGTTCAATAATTTTTCATTTATTTTATTCTGTTTTGATGATTAGGGAAACCACAAGCGATGACGATTTATAAAGTAGCAATCTTAATTTAGATAGTTATTTATGTATGAAATACACCCCGATAACTTCGGTGGACGTAGAAAGATCCTGTTCCATTTATAAAAATATTTTAAGCCCGAACAGTAAATGTTTTTCAGAAGACAGCTTGACAAAATACATGGTAGTCAATTTTTTTTTTAATACCAACTAGTTTATTTTGCATTAAATTAACTGGTATAACTCAAGTAAGTTAATTTTTTTAATTGTTTTTAACTAATTCTTAGGACAAACTGGGTTTAACAGGTTGACTGCCATGTAGGGTGATTGACCCAACAAAGACTTTGACGAGATTGCCATTATCATTTTTCATGAATTCTTGTATTTTAATTTATGATTTAAATAAAAAATGTCATAGAACAATATTTCATTACATTACTTTGTTGAGTAGTATTAAACTGTAAAAGGTGTGTGGGGGCTTATATACCCTACATGGCCTATGTGGAATACGTAGGGTGATTAAACCCTACATGACGAAAACATATTATGTACCCATATTTTGTTACTTAGTGACTTTAATGAATACCTAATAATAATAATAAAACAATAAATAATAACTTTTTTTCTTTATTTTTAGTATGTACCACATACATTATTTTACTTTTACTTTTATAAATATATTTATTATTAAGTTGATAAACAAAAAATACAAGCAAAATGTTACAAATTATTTTTGTGATATGTAATAAAACAGTCTCTACTTATATATATATTGCATTCATCACAACGTGTCAAAACTTTTCTAGTCTTATTTTGCGCCGCCTTTCTTCCTAATGTTGTTGATATGGTTGCATAACACTTCTGACACATTCTTTTTTTCCGTTTTCGCTGGTTACTAGATTATGATTGGCCTTAAGTGAAATGGTTTTTGGAATTTCTGGTTTGTGTAACAGTGATTTAATAATTTCTTCTTTAAAAAACGTAATTTTTACATTATTTTTTTGTGTCAGATTTAAATAAAGATAAAGCGTTAACTACTGATGTTGATAATAAAATATCAAATGCAATTTTCCGATACCATTTCAGTGATCTTTTCAGTGGAGATGAATACGATGCCATTTGATCAGAACGATCAATATATGATTTGCCCATGTTATAATCTTCTACTGCTTTCGGTTTTTTAATTATACTACCATATCTGTTACATATTTCTACAGTCTCGTCCGTGTGTTTTGTTTTAATAATGTGTATGTCACGCCAGTTTAAAACTACTATATTAGAATTACTTTGTTGAGCAATTAGTTCCCCTTTTTTAATTTTTTTTTGATAACATCAGGTGGGTTTCCTCGTCTATTTGCTCTTAACGTTCCTACCATATGGGTATTTTCTTTGATAAGTTTTTCCGCCAATTCTACACTGGAATACCAATTGTCGATGTATAAGCAACGACCAAAATTAAATATAAGGTTCCATCAGCTTCAATACTATTTTATACGAGACGTTGGTTTCACGAACTTCATTTTTACCAGCATAAATATTGTATTGTAAAGTATAATAGTCTTTAGCACAAAGTTTAAAAATTTTAACACCATACTTATGTGTCTTATTTTTTAAATACTGACGGAATGATAATCTTTCAATAAACGGTACCATGCTCTCGTCAATACAAACATTTTCCTCGGGCATATAACATTTTTGAAAATTAAAGACTAACAAATCAATTAATTTTTGAATTTTACTTAATTTTCCATGTTCAGGATTTTCATTATTTGAACAATGGAACATGCATAAAATTAATTCGAATCGATTTCTGCTCATAATATTTGTCACATAGTTTTGATATAAAAAGTTTTTTTTCCAATAATCACTCAAACTTGGCATTTGCACCAACCCCATCCACATTACAATGCCTAAAAAAATGTTCATCTCAGTTCGGTCTACTGGATACCATTTTTTTATGCGAGAAAATGTTTTAACACTGCGATTTACCAGCAATTGGGAAGCATACCGATTAGTTTCTTCGATCAAAAAATCTAACACATCATTGTCAAAAAACAACTTATAAAATTCATAAGGTGAGCGAGCAGTCTTCCATTGTTTGAATTATATCTGGATTTACTCCGACATCCAAATTATTAGGATTAAACGGTATATTATTTAAATTACTTCTGACAGGTCCCCAGGTTAATAATTCTGTATCACTTTGGTTATCTTGAAGTTCATTTTCGTCATTCTCCGTCTCCATCTCGACATTACTTTCTTCGTTTACTTCTTCGTCGAACACTTGGTTTTGGACATTTGGGAGAACCCATTCTGGATCTTCATCCGAGTCATGGGCGAACTATTTAAAGTTTTTATTTTATTTTTAATACAGCATAGAAATATTTATTAAAATTATATTTTCAAACTATATATTTACCTCATAACCATCATCATCATCATCATCGTGTAATTCAGCATCACTATCATTTAGCCAATCTTCAATTAATTGATCCATAATAGGTACTTATTTTGTAATAAATAATAAAAAAAAAAAATTACACTTATTACTTACGTATTTTATTATATGATGTATGACGGTAGCATAGTAGTGCTATTGGGATAGTCAATAATAACTAATGACAGTCTACAGATAATATTTCAAATTTAATTTATTCAATTTATATTAAATACTGAACATCGATAAGAATATAATATATATTTGGAAAACCCGGTCGTTAAAATAAAAATAGATTTTATTTCATACAGCACATTATATCTCAAAACCATTTCATAGGACTTCCAAGGAGGCCACGTCAAAGTATTTTTCCATATAAAAATATGTATTACGACGGTTCTCAGAACCCTACGAAGTCTAGAAATATATTTTAGTCGTAGGGTCTGAAGACCCTACATAGCCTGACAGTAAAATATTCTGTAGGGTCATTAGATTCTACTCGGCGATAATAGCAAGTCTCGTAGTTTTAGTGTGGCAGTCAACCTGTTAAAGGTAATCTATTTATACAAAATAGCATAAACTTGAGTGCATTTGAAAGTGTTTAAAAAATGTTCACTATTTTATTTTGTAGTATATTTATGAATTGCCTTTTTATATAAATTAAATACTTTTTAATCAATAAGATTATATTGCCTTCAAATCAGAACCCTATTAATGAAGAACAATTTTTAGTTAGTCCTAACATAATTATTTATTTATTTTTTTTTTATTGGTAATAAAGGCTGGAACAGCTAGGTTATTAGCCCGTAGTTTTTGTTACATTGTTACCAATAGATATATAGTTAGATTATAGATTATGATTACATAGTAATGAGATAAGTGGTTTTTACAGAATTATATATTTACATTATATTTGCTAATTTTGTAATGTTGTCTTAATATTAAATATTTGTGTCGATGCCAATGGATTTGAAGAAGCTGTAGATCAGTGCTGTAGTTAGTGTTGTGTTCCCCTAATACTTCCTCCACCGATGAAGGTTGAGGAGGTTTCTTGTGTTGACGTTTAGTAGGCAGTCTAGGACTATGTGTTTGATTGAGAGCAGTTCATTTCATCGGCTACAGAGAGGTTATTCTTCGTATTTTATGATATGTATGTGGACGAGGTTGGTGTGACCGATTCTTGTTCTGGTATAGATAATTTCGAAACGTCTAGAGGCATAGGGCTGAGTATACCATTTATTGATTTTCTTTTTAATCGATTTTAGCTTATTTGTGATTGGTATTTCAGCCCAGGATGTTTGCCACATTTTGGTAGTGTGTATATATATACATCTTTTTACGTCTTGGTATGGAAGAGTAGTTATGGTTGTAGATGAAGCCGAGGTGATTGCCTCGTTTGCCAGCCTATCGACTTTTTCATTTCCAGGGATGCCCGTGTGTGAGGGAACCCACATGAATTCGATTGCTTTATGGGTCAATGTGATGATGTTGTGGATTTGGTAAATTATCCGTCAGAGGAGTTCGGTGCTTCGATGGCTAGAAGGGCGCTTGGGGAGTCGCTGATTATTAAAATTTTATTTAAGAATGTTGATTTTCCGAATATTAAAGCTTCTTTAATTGCTTGGGTTCCCGCTGTGAATATGCTGGCTTCAGGGAGGAGTTTGAATAGTTTTGAAGTGAGGCTTGTGGAGTAAGCAAAACATAATTATTGTTTTTTTTATAAAAATCAATAGGAGTCAACATTTTTATATTAGATAGTGCCTATTATACGTTATAAATATTAATTATATTATATAGATAGTAGAGCAGTACAAACACCAATAAAAATTTTAACCAACAAAGAAAATCTGAAAGGTGTATGTATACCCTTCATGCAGAATTCACTTGAGAATACATTATCAAATAATATTATTTCTGGTAGATATGAATATTATCATATTTTTTTTTGTAATTAATTATTTTTATTTTTATAACTTGAAATCGTACATGAAAAATTTACTTTGTGCAATTGAAGTACTGAATTATTTTCCATCAAATATGAATATTCAACCATTTCAACGTGATGATTATATAGCAACTTCTTCCAATAATATTGACACACATTGTGGGTTATCATTAGATAATAATTCTAATGACAAAATGTTGTCTAGTGTTGAGAGTAAATTAAACGGCTCAATTTTTATGATTCTAAATTATTACAAACATGATGTCATCGTCTGATTTTTTTATAATATTTACGATTTTGTGCACAATACTACGACATATGGTAGGTAGTAATGTAGAAGATATTGTTTATTCAGTTAATAACACTAACAACTATTATTTGAAAGATGTTTATGGGAATCGTACAAACTTGGGTAATGCAACATATTATCTATGTATCTATATTTTATTATATGAATATTAGTATATTTCAATAATTTAATCTTATAAAAAGTTCAGTAATTTCTGTTGTTGAAGAGAACAGATCAATAAAAATAATTTTAAAAAAAAAGCCTGAATGATACCTTTGACATTTTTGTTTTAGTTGCTTGAATATATAAAAGAAAATTACAAAATTAATTAAGTATCTTATTTTGAAATGACTAATGATATAATAATTAGGAAAAATTAGTAAAATTATGGGATGTTTAATTACTATTTTTTCTTAAATAAATCGATACTTGTTTCACTTGTAGCTATTATATAATGTATCTCAATAAAATTATTAATTTTAATTTATGTTATAGATGAAATGGTTGCAAAAGTTATTGATTTATGTATTTCAACTAACTCTTATGTAAAAAAAATTGATGTCCGAATTGACAAAATAGAAAAACTTCTTGAATCTAATACAGTAGGCTATTACCGCAATCCTCAACAAATGTTCGATAAAGACTTTATCTCTTTTTCTAATGAAAGATATACAAACTATTAATGATTTTGATACAAAAATTAAAAATGATTCTAAATTTGAATGTCAAATGGTAGGTACATAGTACATATTATATACATGTATATTCATGTTTGTTATGGTAATGTTTAACGGTTAAGTATGTAAATTTTTTTTTTAGAAAGCATTTATTACTACTATTGGTGGTACTGACATAAAAAATGTTGTAAAAAGAATTCTTGTGGCTCCCTCCCCCTGACCAGATCCACCACCTTTGCGCTGGACCAACTGTCCTATGGCAGTGGCAGCGGCATAGCTCAAGGTTCTAGTTGTCAAAATCACAGGTGAAAACACGGCTATAGTCAAAAACAAGCCTTTCGATCATTACACTAAAATCAATATGTGCACGCGAAGTGGACACGATTCAGTGGCGATAGCCACTATAAAATACATCAGATGCATGGTGCATCCCAACCCCGTCGCTCGCGTGCACTCCTAGCCGGTCTCCCCTACAAGTTACAGTGCTCTTTTTATTACTTTGACTTTTAATTTGACTACCGTTTTTCTCTTTTCCGTTTATTTAGTCCTCCAGCAGTACGCCGCGTCTTGGAGCTGCTGGAGTTTGTGTTTTGTGTTCGTGAGTTCTACTTCACTGAGTTTCTACGTTCAACAAAATACTACGAAATCTACTGTTTGCAACAGTGGTCTGTCAAAAGTTAGGCCCGGCTGGAGCCCGCCTATTGGTCCAGCTGTTCTATGTGTGTGAATTCTACTTCGTGAATTCTACGCTGTCCTGCTGCCGCCGCCTATCGGATCAGCCAGGACCAGCTGTCTGTATTTTGTGAATTTTACAACAGCCTTCTGCCGCCGCTTTTTGGATCACGCAGGTTCGGCTGGTGCCCGGTTTTTGGCCCAGCTGTTCTGTGATTTCTACGTCGACCAGCTGTACGCCACTTTTTGGAGCAGTCTGGTCACCAAACCGTGTTGCTGTGATTTCTACGTCGACCAGCTGTACGCCACTGTTTGGAGCAGTCTGGGCACCAAGCCGTGTTGCTGTGATTTCTACGTCGACCAGCTGTACGCCACTTTTTGGAGCAGTCTGGTCACCTCCGTGTTTCTGTGATTTCTACCCCGACCAGCTGTACGCCGCCTCTTGGAGCAGTCTGGTCGTCACCGTGTTCACGTGAACACGGTTTTTTTTTTTCTCAGTAGCATCTGATGGCCGCCCACGCTGGCAGTAGCCAGGTGGCCGGCCCATCAAACCACCCGGACTCGGTGCCACCTCTAGACCGTGACGATTCGGATAGCGATTCTGTGTCCGACGGGGGCAGCACCGGGAATGGCGAGACTCCTGTGCCACGCCGACAGCCTATGCTTGAGGGGCGTGTGCTCACGTTCTGGTACCCGTTGCCCATGACCCTCATGTGCCCACACGAACGATGCTCGACGCAGATCCGTGTGAAGCTGTGGACCTCTGCCAAACAGTCTATCTCGCGGCACGTCTGGAATCTCCACGAGGAGGTGGATTCCACGGTGGTACGGTGTGTTGGTTGTAAGGTTATGCTGGGCATCAGGCCGGGTGCGCACAGGTGTACGGTCGCAATAGAGGAGGCTGTTGCTGCGGCTGATTGCTTAGTTTGCACGGTGGATGGTTGCGAGGACTCCTTCCCGACCAGGCAGGGCATCGCGAACCACCTCCGCAACCACCGACGGCAAGCCGCTCTCGAGGCCGCAGCGGTGCCACTTCCAGCTCCTGCGACGAGGCAGCGGCTGCGTGCTGTCCCGGTACGACGACCGACGCGTGGAGGTGATGCTCGTGTGCCCGCGGAGCAGGTGGAGGACGTGCCAAGGATACCGGCTGATAACAGACCGCCGGCAACAGGCGGCCCACCCCTGTCACCACGGCCCGACATGTTGCCCACCGCCACGAGGCAAGCAACAGCGGTGAGGCCGCGCGGGGCCGGGGACAGACTGTCTCTCCCATTGCCGCCTCAGCCGCTGTTGCGCCTCGAGTCACCGAGGAACGAGGGCTACAGCGTCGTAGTTGCTAGCCCGGAGCTATGGCGGCCGCGTGAACATTCACCGGCCGCTAGTGACAGCTTCTCCTCGAGTGGCGTGGCGGCTGAGGACGACGAATTGTTGGGCGTCCCTCTGCCCGATCCCGACACTGGAGGTGATGACATCGACAACGGAGCGCAAATTCTCATGCCAGATGATACCACACCCCTGCACGAATTCCGTGAGAGGTTCGCGGCCCTCAATAGGGAGCCGTGTTCCGAGGAGGTGTGGTCGAGGTTTGTCGCCCTCGTCGACGAGATGACCGCCGAAGCCGCCGTCATCGTTAAGTTGCCCGTCAGGCCGGGGGGTGGAGCCTCCGGTAACAGGACTGAGATTGACCCGACCGATGCCAAGGGGATCCAGTCCCTGTACAAGCGCAACAGACGGCGGGCGGTGAGGCTGATCCTGTCGGGAGAGGGGCAGTCGTGTCAGGTCGCGGTACAAGACGTCGAGGACCACTTCCGGGGCGTCTGGGCACCGTCAACGTGCGATATCGAGATCTTTCCCAGGGTGGATGGCCGTGCTCCGGTGCCGATGGGCCCGTTCCTGTGCGCCGATGTCTCCAAGCGTCTTGGAAAGTTCGAGAACACGGCGCTTGGGGACGACGGGCTCACCTATCGGCACTGGAAGAGACTGGATCCAGAATGCACGGTCTTAACAGAGGTTATCAATGTATGCCTCCGTTACAAAATGATTCCACCCGCGTGGAAAAGAGCAGTGAAGGTGCTCATTTATAAGAAGGAAGCGAAGGAGGACCTGAGTAACTGGCGGCACATCTCGCTCAGCCGGACGCTTTATAAGCTGTACGTGGGGTGTGTCGCCAGCCGGCTGACGGAGTGGTTAGTGTCCAACAAGGTCCTCAGCCCCTGCCAGATGGGATTCCTGCCTGCGGATGGCGCGTTCGAACACGTCCTACATTAAACCGTGTGCTCGAGAAGGCCAGGACCCACGCGGCGGACAAGTGCGTGGCCTGGCTGGACGTGTCGAACACGTTTAGCGCAATTCATCACCCCGCTCTGGAGGCTGTGATTGACAGGAGCGGGGCGGGGGAGGATTTCCTTCTGGCCGTCTGCGATGTGTACACCGGGGCGACCTCGTCGGTGAGCGTAACCTGAGACATAACCTGAGGGTGGCTAGCGATGCGGCAGAGCATGTGAAGGATGTCACCAGGCGCAGGATTAGCAAGGACCCTTCCATCCAAGAGGTGGCCTCGTACCTTTCGGGTGAGGACGAGGACGTGTTCCGGGAGGTCCGGGGCACGGGGGTCACGAGTGTGAGGTCGAGGGCGCGGAACGCCTCCAAGCGACTCGGCGTCAAATGGTCGTTGGATGGTGCCCCCTCAATCACACACGAGGGCACGGTGTTGGGTGGGAAGCATAGGCGGGCGGTCATGAGGACTGTGCGTGACACTCTACGGCTCAAACGAAGCCACGCCTTGATCGCTAAGCCAGATCAAGGTAGAGCCGTAGAATGTGTGACCGCTCACTCTGCTTCCTCCCACTTCCTGAGAGATGGCGATTTCATGAGGTTCGCCTACTGGCGCTTTGTCCATCGCGCCAGGTTGAACCTCGTGCCGCTGAATGGCTCCTCGTCCTGGAGAGCCGGTGACCGTAGGTGTAGACGATGTGGGTACATAAATGAAAGCCTATCCCACGTCGTCGACCACTGCATGCGGTACACCGCGCTCTACATGGCGAGGCATAACGCCATAGTCGCCAGGGTCAAGAAGGCGGCATCCACGAGGTTTGAGGTCCTCTCCGAGAATCAAGTCCTGGGCAACCAGGGCTTGAGACCGGATTTGGTTCTGAAGAAGGGCCCAAACATTTACATCGTGGATGTCACCGTGCCGTTCGACAATCGGCTGGCTGCATTTGAGGCGGCAGCGGCTGAAAAGAGGGGCAAATACGAGCAGCTCCGGGCCGAGCTGGCTTCATTACATGGGGGCGAGGCAGTGGTTGTGCCTTTCATAGTGGGCGCCCTCGGCTTATGGGATCCGGCCAACGATCCATTCATGAGGGTCCTGTGCTGCCGGTCATATGCAGCTCTCATGAGGAAGCTGTGTGTCAGTGACACCATCGCGGCCTCACGGGACATATATGTTGAACACCTGTCAGGGGTGCGGCAGGTGAGGGCCTAGGCCCTGTTTTTCCTCTTGTTTGTGATTTTTTGTTTTTATTTTGTTTTTTATTTATATATATGGCTGGTCTTTTTTACATTTACTTTTAAAAAATGTGTATTATGTCTCCCCCCCCCTGTCTCGTTTTTGTCATTTTTCATTCTTCATCGAATGTTCTCCAACGAATTATCTTCAAAATGTTCCTGGATTGGGTTTAAAACAAATTACAAATTAGAAAATTTGAAATTTATAAGTATTATAAAATATGAGGACACTAAGAAACATTTATTTTGAATGCCATATTTTGAGAATCATGTTAACGATTGGTTTAGGCACTGTAGGTACTCTACGTTTATCCAGAGAAAAAGAACGCCAAAAATAAATTAACAACATTGTTTTTTTTTTTATAATATTTTTTATTTTATACATCTATTACCTTATTTTAATATTAGTGCAATGCAGAGACTATTGCATTATTACTTTATCACAATTGCTTTACGTTTATTCAAGTAAAAAGAACGGTAACAATAAATGAACAAGATTGTTTTTTTCTATAATATTTTTTGTTTCATACATCTATAACATTATTTCATTATAGGGTAAAGGAAGGTATGTTCGTGATATACCTATGTAATTTCATGATACTTCTTTCATCGTTTGTAACGAACATACCTATTAACCGAACAACATTGAAATAGCGTCAAATGGTACCCCAGGTACTACTGTCGGTTGACGTAAAGTCGTTGGGCGCGTGTGGTACATCAATTGTTTAGAATCAGTTTGTCCATTCTTTATCATTATTTTACATGCGTTCAGCACATTTGTTTGGAGCACGATTTAAGATATACAGGTTGCACAACGAAGACAAATAGTGTTACTCAAGAACTGATGCTTCAAAAAAATTAACAATCAACGCTCCATGCGGGGAAAATTGTATTTCAGTATCGCCACATGTAGGGAAAATTGTTATTATTATCTAAAGGCCCCCATACACGGTCAGTCTTGAATGACAATCAACGTGATTGACAGTCGAGACTAATCATTGACTGACGATTGATAACTTCCATACACAATCAATCAAGAATGACAATCTACAGTCATTCACTCATTTTGTTTTGCTAGGTATTGTAAGTATGGTGTATCGTGTGTATAGTGTCATATAGTAGTTGTTCGTTTAAATTAAAATTTAAAATTTAAATTCGTTTCAAATTTTAATACAAAATATTTAAGTGCACAATGGATGAAGAAGCCATCATTGGTATTGCCATTTACCTTGCGACTGATAAAATGAATAAGACGAAGAAGAGGAAAAAAAGATTTTGGATGAAGGAATGGTTCAAAAAAAGGAACACATTCACCCATCATAATCTTCTCAACGAACTAATGTTATCTTCTCCATCTGATTATAAGAACTATCTTCGCATGGACCACTTAACATTTTCAAATTTATTAAAGATGGTTACACCTATGATAGAGAAACAGGATACTGGTATGAGAGAACCAATTTCATCAGCCCAACGTTTATCGTGTACGCTACGGTATCTGGTGACCGGCGCTAATTTCGAAGAGCTTAAATTCATTACCGCAATCGCTCCACAAACGATTGGAAAAATTATAATTGAAACATGTGAAGCTATAACAACTGCACTAAAAGATAATATAAAGGTAAGTAAATTTTAACCTTTGGATAATAAGAGCTAAACATTTAATACAATTATACTCTTAAGTATTACTACCGATGATGAAAAAATATCAAAAATCGTTATTCACAATATTTTTTTACAAGCGTTTAAAGTTTGCGTTTTGCCGAAATTTCCTATTTTTACAACAAATTACACTTGTAAAAAATAATTGGTGCAGCTTATCTATATGAAACTTTCTACACATCTAGTATATGATGTTGTGAATATTTTGGTGCAATACAATTTTAAAGGCATAAAGAATTAAACATTTTACAAGGTTTTGAGTATACCGTATTTTTTATTTATTCATTTAAATAGTATTACAAGAATAATACATTTTTTCTCTTTTGATAGCAGTAATTACATTTTAAGTTATTTTGTTTAAAAAAATAAATATAAATATAAAAAGAATTTAATTTACACCTTATTATTTTATTAATCAAAATTATCTTCAACCAAATTGTGTTGTATAGTATAAACTCAAAATAATACATCTTAATTTGAATATTGTGAGTCGGATAAAAGTTCAGCCAAATTACCGTACGTTGTTGGGTTTGAAGCAACTGGAATCTCCCATGTTTGTTGTGTAGGGTTGGATAGTGAAGAATTGGTACCTTCAGACATATAAACAGGCATACTTGAAACAAACGTTGATGGGGTTGAAGAACGCGAACACACACATGAATGATTGATTTTCACAGAATTACGATGGAGCGTTTTTAAGCGACCTTCAAAAAGGATATCTGATATAGCCTTTTGAGCAAACAGTTGTTGTTCTGTATCAAGTTTTTGTAACTCAATTGCCCAACTCTTTGCTAAAATTTCGGCATCAGATGAAGTTCGTTGTAGGCGCTCGCATGCTAATTCTAGCAATTCATTTTTTCTCTTTTCTTCAGTATTTTCCTTTTTTTTTTTGGCGGGTGGTTGGTCTTGAGTCGATAAAGGAGTTTCAAAATGGTTTTTTGCGAAAATATCTTCCTGCTAATAAAAATGAAATAAATTAACTATGATTATAACCTATAAATAAACATAAAACTGCAATCCATTACTAATTATTGTATTATATTTTATTAGATGCCTGCTTCAGAAGAGGAATGGAAAATAATTTCTGAAGACTTCGGGTCAAAATGGAATTTTCATCATTGTTTGGGGGCCATTGATGGCAAACATATAGAAATAATAAAACCTCAAGAATCTGGCTCATATTTTTTTAATTACAAACATACGTTCAGCATTGTTTTGATGGCCATTGCAAATGCTAACTATGAATTTATTATGGTGGATATTGGCGCAAACGGACGAGTTTCAGACGGAGGCGTATTTTCAAATACTGTATTTTATAAGAATTTTCTTGAAAAAAAATTAAATATTCCGGAACCGGATTACCTACCAGGAATAAATGAAAAATTTCCATACGTATTTGTAGCGGATGATGCTTTTCCACTTTCAAATAATCTCATGAAACCCTATCCGCAAAGAAATTTAAGTAAAGAGAAACGTATATTTAACTATAGATTGTCGAGGGCTCGTAGAATAATTGAGAATACATTTGGTATTTTAGCATCACGATTTCGTATACTTTTGAAAACAATTAATTTATGTCCAGAAAAAACCACTATAATCGTTCGTGCCTGCTGCCATCTACACAACTTTTTACGAAAACATAAAATGGAAATATTTTTGGAGGAAACTTTGGACATTGAAAATATTTCAACGGGAGAAGTGGAACCGGGAAGTTGGAGAAGTAATGGCCAATTAGTTCAGATACAACCTTATCAAGGAAGAAATTCAAGCTCAACAGCCAAAGAAGTACGAGACAACTTTTGTTCGTATTTCAATAACGCCGGAGCAGTCCATTGGCAAGACAATTTATTCGAAAATAATATTAATTTATGAACTTAATTTGTAATTATTATTATTATTTTTAACTATGAAAGTTTTTGTAATCAAAAATATGAAAAATATACAACACTCTTTAGTAATTTCACTTGTATTTTTCACAATTTGTTGTTTAATGTATTTTTCCTAACATAATTAATTTTTGAGTTTTCACGATTGGTATGTTAATTATTGAGTTACGAATTCAATAACGAAATAATATAGGTAATAATAATTTCTAAACCTAATTAGATAAGTTTAATTAACATATTATATTGTTGATCTAGGCATTAAAATTAAACAGATAAAACTTATCGACAATTCGATAACAATTCGTGCGCGTGTCCCTATAAATTCTAACATGATCGACTTTGCAATTGTCCGCGATCGATATATTAATAATATATATTTAACGGTCGATCGTATTTAATATTATTAAATATATAGTTATGGAATTAATTTCCAAAAATAAAATATTATATTATTACGTACGGTATTTTCCAATGTTATGTCTTGCGATTGCTGCGTCGCCGTTGTCGTATTCAAAAATGTTTCTTCACTGTCTTCATCCATCGTCGATGTTCCACTAATTTGAATCTCGTGGTCCCGTAAAAATTCCAATTCTTCAAAATACCAAACTGACGGCACGTAGATATCATCGGTACCTGCACCTGATTTTTTACTAGCTATCACTTTCTTTAACTCACGACGATAATTAGATCTCAAAGTGTTAAGTTTTTTTTTAGTAGTATTAATATCAGCGGATGGATCAATTTCCTTTAGTTTTTCTGTTAATTTGATGTAACATTCTTGTTTTAAAACTCTGTCTTTGTACATGTCACTTTTTATCTTCCAAGTAGCCGGTAAACTGCGGTATAAATGTATAAACTCACGCCAAAAATCTTCATTATTTATTTTATTAGCCATTTTATTGTTATTTTTATTTCATAAACTACGAGGATGGGAAATATACAAAACAGAAACGACTCGTCTACACTGTTCGAGTTCGACTCGATGACTGATATATTTTACATTCATAGACATACACGGTCAGTCTTGATTGACAATCAACGTGACTGACGGTCAAAATTCAAACATGTTTGAATTTCATCAGTCACGAAAAACGATTGTCAATCATGCTCAATCATGCAAATACATGATCAGTCTTGACTGTCAATCACGTTGATTGTCATTCAAGACTGACCGTGTATGGGGGCCTTAAGGAAATTAGTTTTATTTTAAATTACGTCTTTTTCAGTTTTCTTATTCTTTTACATAAAATTAAGTACAACAGAATGACATAATATGAATAAAGCAGAAAATATAAAATCAGAAGCTGAATCAAATGACAAAAAAAGCGAGGCAAAATTTCGTAATAGATAGAATATAAGATCTTCAGTCACGTTTTAAATATATTATCTTAAATCGTGTTTTAATCGTAGTAGTTTTGCTTATTTCGACACCGGGAGCGCTAATGCTCTATTCTTGACAGCTGTTTTATAGTGTAATTTTTAAAGTCACTATGGAACGCTATTAAACATAGGTCGTTGTGCAACCTGTATATCTTAAATCGTGGTTTGGAGGTACTTGGCAAGTATCTTTGATTTAGGACTTGTGTTAATGGTAAGTGAATTGTTTTAATTGAATTTAAAACTAGAAAATATGCTTGATTTAATGGTACATTTTTTGTTTTTTTATTGACTTTCTGTAACTAATAGCTCCTTATCGCAGTTACGCATTTTCTTAACATTTTCACCTCAAATTAATTAACATTTTGTTAAAAACAACATGTTTCGTTTATTAAACATAATGATATCAAAAATTCTTTTAAGCTCGATATACTTATATAGTTAAATGAAGATAATACGAATCTGCAAATATTTTTGCAATACAGCCTATCACGAAATTACATTACATTACAAAATAATTTTTTTACCTAATCTTAATCATATTTAATTACATACATATACTTAATTTATCATTTAAAAATATTTTGCTTTATTAAGATCCTAAATTATAATGTCAAAAAAAGGTTCATACAGAAAATGTGCATATTTTGAATTGGTAGCCGCAGCTGAAATGGCCAATGAACAAAAAATGTCCATTTATAAAGTAGCAAAAATCAATGGAGTTCCATGGAGCTCACTCAAAGATTTTTTAAAACGTGATAATGTCGAATTAATTCCAAAAATGGGAAGACCATATGCACTTACATCAGATCTTGAAATACAAATATTAAACTATATCATAAAAATGCAAGAACTAGGTTTTGGGTTGACTGTGTTAAAGGTAAGAAAAATTGCTCATAAAATAGCCACTGCAGCTGGACGTGGATCTTATTTCAATGAAGATAATGAATATGCTAGCAAGTGGTGGTGGGTGAATTCTCGTTGCTTATAGGGCATCGATGGCTAACGGTCATATGATCAATGATTTTTACTCAAAACTATTAATGTTTCAATTAGGCATTAAAGATATGCCTGACCGTCTTTGGAATTGTAATGAAACTGGACTATCTTATGTGGTGAAGCCCAATAAAGTAGTAACTGCTATATATAAACGTTATGTTTATAAAAGAACTTATGCTGATCGTGGAGAAACAAATAAACTTTTAGGATGTGTATGGATCATGGATTCCACCTTTAATTATTTTCAAAGGCGTTAGACGGAACGATAATTCGAAAACGACTGTTTACCAAACTGTTTGATAAAATTATCTCCTAAAGAATGGATTAATAGTGATTTATTTTTGGAATAGTTTAAATTTTTTATTGATTCTATTCCATGTGCTCGTCCTGTGATATTATTCATGGATTCGCATGCATCACACATTAAGATGGATGTTATAACGCTTGCAAAAGAAAATCAAATATATTTTTTTTACTTTTCCAGCACATACTAGTCATTTATTACAACCACTAAATGTTGGAATATACAAACCACTTAAGTTAAACTGGGCCACTAGTTTAAATAACTATATGAGAAAAAATCCAGGAGATAAACCAAATCGCACAAAATTTTATACCATATTGAATCCAGCTTTCATTAAAAGTTTTTCAAAAAAGAACATAGAAAAGCATTTAAAAAAAGTGGCATTTGTCCATTAAATTATAATGCTGCACCTCCTGAAGCAATAGCTCCATCTATATTAACGAACAAGGATATTAAGAATACAGTAAGTCAACCACACAGTGTTGCTGCAATACAATCTGTGTTAAGCATTCCGTCTGTTCAGTCAACCACGCCTAACCCTAATAGGCAAAAAAAAAGATTCAATGGCCAAGTGTCTGACTCCTCCGGATCAACCAATTTCATCAACATCAAATGAGCATATCCCATCAACATCAAAGGAGCCTATTCCTGATGCTCTAAAAAAAGTAAAAAAGGCATCAAAAAATGATTGGGAATGTGTTACTTGTAAAAAAAAGCTACAACCGTGATGTGCAAACAAAACAAAATGGGAAAAAATGGGTGCAGTGCTCTTTTTGTTTGGTACCATATCATGAGAGGTGTCAAACAGATGATGAATTTAACGAAATATTTATGTGTGATACATGTTGTCAACTCGAATGTAGTTTAGAAAAATAAGTAAACTAATTGATATTTATTATATTAAGTGTTTTTGGTTTTATATAAATATGAAAGTTTTATTATAATTTTACTAAACTTATAGGTAAGTCTGATTAAATTTAAATGTTATGAATTTAAATTGTTGATATTTTTTTTATTTTTTTTTTTATGAAGGTAAAAAGTTCCTACATATATGAAAATTGTTTTTTTTTATATATAAACATAAAGTTAAGAAAGTGTTATAATAATTTAATTCAACTTACAAGCATGATTATATTTAAAGTGTTGATATTTTTTATTTTTTTTATAAAGGTAAAAAGTTCCTACCTAAATGAAAAATATGTATATAATCGTCGTTTTACGAGAACACTGAACAATAAATGGAGTAGATGGAAGAAACAAAGACATGGCCTACCACAGGGTAGTATGCTGGCCCCGACATTATTTAATTTGTATACCAATGACCAACCTATACCTGAAAACACTTCCTATATGCGAATGATCTTGCAATTACAGCCCAGGATATATCTTTTGATAAAGTACAAGATAAACGTACGAGAACTCTAGAATCCATGAACGTTTATTACACTAAGAACCAGCTAAAACAAGACACAAGTATGCTGTTTCCACTTAAGAAACAGAGATGCTAAGAAACGAATTGACATAAAATAGCCCGGCGATACACTACCCTATACTAGTCTATCTTGGAGTAACTACATTAGACAGGACACTAACGTTTAACTTTAAAGAACATTGTACTAAAACGAAAATGAAAGTACAGATCAGGAACAATCTACTGAAAAAAACTGTCAGGTACTCAATGGAGAGCAAGACAATGAGAACAACGCGACTGGCATTATGTTTTTCAGCGAAGGAATACGCATGCCCAGTATGGAGTAGGTCGAAACATGTTAAACACGTGTTGCACTAAATGATATCTCGTAATCAAGAAAAACAAACGTAAGGTGAATAATTAGGTACCTAGTAATTTATACTTGTTTCTGCTATGTAAATTGGATAAAATAAACCTACGTCAAAAGGCTAACCGTAAAATGACTTCGAAAACGCAGAAAAATCTATTTAGATAGATGAATAATGTGTAACGGAAAAAAATGAAATATTATAAAGGTATTACACGATGGAATATAACCGAAAAAAATTATATACTCTTAATCAACAGTACATTTATTTGGATAAGGATTAATATTATGTTGATAAAGCTCTTTGGCAAATAATTAGCAATAATGCATTAATTTCGACCAAATTTGATAACCATAAAAAAGGTTATAGTGAGTCAATCTTAAAAGATAGACATATACTGTCATGGACATTTTTTTAGATCATTTAAAGAGGAATAATCCTTTCAAACCTATTTTTTGGGTAACTTGAACGGTTTACGCAACGGAAGCCTTCAAATATGAATAATTTTCCCCGTTTTTGTAACATTTTTTCACTGATCCTGTTAATCGCAGCGTAATGTTATATAGCTTAAAGCTTTATAATATTAGTGTTGAAATATACAATTAATACTAGTAGTCAACCTTGACACGTGTGTACATTTTAGTAACGTACGAGTATACGACTCACTCTCTTTACAGATGTAACACGACCTCGGTGGTGCATATATTATATAGGACCTTTGTAGTATGTAATACTTACTTGCACAGCCACCGTCGTATAGCGCGTATACGGTGTGTGTGTATTGTCACAGTTAAATAGTCCAGTTATACGTTATTATATATTATACTTATACATAATCATATTGTCGTGTTGTTATTCATTTATATTAATACTAAAGTCATTAGTCCGTCCAGCGTTACTTTCAACAGGTTATGGACCCAGAGCATAGTTACCTAGAGTACAGTTGCCCAGGACACAGATGTTCAGGACACAATTGCCCAGACATACAGTCTAGTGGATTCGTGATCGAAGTATTTTTATATTTGTATTAACGCAGAAAACTACAACCAGTCGGAGATAACCTTGGATTTCAGGAAAACGGCGGAACAGTGTACATGGTAAAATTGTGTTGGTAAATAGGTCAAGTATACGGGATCCATCGGTCATGGAAGACTCGGTGAAGATAACAAAATTATGTGCGGAAAACTGGTCGTTATGGAAATTCCAGATGAAGGTAATACTTAATGCCTTGGAAATAGGTGGTATAGTTTCAGGTGAACAGACTAAACCAGGACTACCTATCAAGAAGTTGTCGGAAACAGAGACGACTGAGGATGCCAAAGCACGTTGGCAAAGGCATACAAGTGCCTGGATAAAAGCAGACGCTAAATGTCAAAAAATAATAGTTACCCCAGTGGACGAAGGTCCATTAGAATATTTGATTAACTGTGAAACTGCATTTGAAATGTGGGAGAAACTGCTGAGTATTTACGAGCAGAAGTCTGAGGCAAGTATACATTTGCTTCAACAAAAATGTTTCAGTTATTCAAGGGAACCGACAGATGACATGTCGAAGCAAATTTCTAAATTGGTCTATTTAGGAAGGAAACTGAGTGTAGCGGGTGAACCAGTTACGGATAATATGGTTATGACAAAAATCTTAATGACATTACCAAAAGAATATAATCAATTTTACAATCCTCGGGATTCTATCCCAGCGGGAAACAAAACAAAACACGGATGATTCAGATCAAAGGTGAAGTTGGTGAACGAGAGAAATCTAGTGCATTTCCAGCTAAATTTCAAAACAGATCTGATGGAAGAAACGGCAGTTATGGTAACGGTAAAAAAGTATTTACTAATAAAAGTAATGTTAAATGTTATTACTGTGGTAAAATCGGGCATTATAAACGAGATTGTAGGAACTACCTACGTAGTATGAACGGTGAAAAAACCGGTACTACAAGTACAAATTTAAATGTATTTGTAAGCGAGACAAGGATTAAAAATACTACAACAGATGTGTGGGTAATAGACTCAGGCGCGTCAGATCATATGAGCGCGAATCGAGAGTGGATGTTATGAACCATTAGAAAACACGCAACAAATCTCGATAGGTGATGGGACAAATCTGTATGCAACAGGAAAAGGTAATATTAATATATTATCATACGTGAACGGTAATTGGAATAAAAATTACATGGCAAATGTATTGCGGACGGTCACTGTGGGTGGCGGGGAACACGGTTTATCACGCGTCTTGGGAGAACCGATAAACACTTATAAATAGAAACAAATAATTATTATTTCAACCTAAATTCGATAGCTGAATTCTCGTCTAACTATTTGTTTATAGTTAAATTAATTAAATATTATAGTCAGATTTTGATTGAACTATTCAATGTAGTCGTCATACAAATATTGTTTTGCCTATACTCGTCTAGCCTAACCTAACCTAACCTAAAATATAGCTTATTCAACTAAAAATCAACCAACTATTTACCAACACTAAATTATTTTTTTCGTGTATTTATGGATGGCACATTTACACTTTTTTTAAAGTATATGTAATTCATGCTCAAATAGGAGAAAAAAGTTTACCGATAGTGTACGTATTACTGTAAAAAAAAAATAAGAGAAACCAGCGGCGTCATTTGGGGTATTGCAGGGTATGCTTATACATACTTAAAATTATCAAGATACCATTTGGCCTGACTATAATTGTTTGGCGCCGGCCAAAAAATAATCCTTTTTTTTATATATAACTAGCTTTAAGTGAAACTCGGGGCCTGTTGGACTCGCTGAGAGCTACAAAAGTCGCTACAGTTGTAAAACGAAAATTTAGGATTTGTGAGAAGAATCAGTGATATGGATTGGAGATAAGGCTTGACGTTTTTGCGGGAATGTTTAAAAGTTAGAGTGTCTAGCAAACCGTCACAAACGTTATAAATTGATAGGCTGGATACGATCTCCTGTTGATAATAAGTGTAGAGTCGATAGGTGTATTCGATTATCTAGCTATCAGTCATCAAATCACATAGGTAGGTAATCCGACTGCGTCGAATCGCGGCATAATGAGAAGCGTATAAATTTCTGATAATTTGGCAGTCTCATTTCGAAGGCAGGAACGTTTGAAAATCGAGTTTCAGTGTCTAGAAATCTCCTATGGCCCACGAAAACCGGCAATTTAATGATACTATCCCCCAGCGTATGTCCGGTGCTTTTTTGTATGTGTAAGAAAATGTAAATTCGAAAATCTGCGTTTTAGAGTGTCTAACTAGTCAATCATCACCCGTCTAAGACGGAACCAAAATAAGCAATCTAGTGTCCGGTACTTTTTCTTATGTAAAAAGTGTTAAGTCGAAAACCATGTTGGAGTGTCTAGTAAGTCAGTCATCTCAAGTCAAAATCGATTAACTTTCAAGTAAGCCACCTAGGTAGGCAATCCGATTTCGTCGGATCGCGGACAATGTGTACAGTAAATCAGGTAGGCAATCCACCTGCGGTGGATTGCAGACCCGACGTCAAGCGGCTTTAAGTGAAAACCTTATCACACAACTTACGAAATAATTTACGAAAAATACAAACTATATGCAATATACAAACAATTATAATATGTATTTATTGTATGATATATAACAATGAACATTTTGAGAAATGTGCAATTATAACTAATAAAAAATAATAATATTTAGATACATAATAATATATTAACTAATACAATACATATAAGCATGTGCCTGTAGTGGATAATGTATATATTATATTGCTAGCCTGCGGTGGATTGCAAACCCGACGTCTAGCGGCTATAAGTGAAGAGAAAAATAATATTTTTCAAAAACCCAATCACACAACAATTGAAATAATTTACGAAAAATAAAACAAATATAATATGTATTTATTGTATGATATAATTTAACAATGACATTTTAGAGAAAATAATACGTGTTAAATTCCTAATAATTTAAATAACATAGGTACATAATATATTTAATACAGCCATATAATGTAATATCAACCAATAAAAATATTAACATGTTCCTATAAAGTGTATATTGTATTGTTTTTGAAAAATAACGTGAAAATAAAATCGAAAAAAAAATGCCAAAAAAGTTTAATTACAGGCGGCCGTGTAATTTCATACGGCACTGACGGCCGCCGCCCGAAGAGCGTAATGACGGATTCGAACTTGGACCTACCTAGCAACCTACGATTGGGGGACCAACACCTAATTTACCGAGCCACAATCTGTGTTGTCTTGGACGGTCAAAACTTCAAAAGTTAAGCTGTGTGTCTACGGAGCGACGTAAACCGATATATTCGACATACATCGATGTAATCGTATATAATTCGATGTATCTACACACTGTTTAAACTTTAATTGTAATTTATTCAATGATCTGACCTGTGTTATTATTATTACATTATTGTAATGTATGTTTGAATAATACATTTATTTAAATCAAACCACAAAATTGTGTTTACGTCAAGCAATATACCTACGTTATTAAGGACCAAATCAACAATCATTAACAACAAAATCGTGCACTTGTGCGTTGGAACGATGACCGACTGACATTTTGTGAACATGAATTTTAAAGTGTACAAACCGAATATGCATACAAATCCACGCATTTCAAAAGAAATAAACTTACCAAATAGAGCACAAACGGCAGTTTAAAAGACGAAACGAATCGATAAAAACCAAAAAAGCAATAATAACGACCGACGATTGTGATGGCTATGGACCGATATTACGTACAAACCGCACATCGGCGGCTTTTAAAACTAATGAACTATATGTAGAGGACTATAATAACTATATTATAATTGAGGAGTGACGGGGATGAGAAAATTTCGAAAAACAGCTTAAAGAGCGTAATATTTTTTGAAAAAAGTTAACATTTGAAAACCAACCGACCGCCGCCGCGGCGAAGGTACGCGATTGGACGCGCTAAGGAATCGACGGGAACTGTTCGGGTGGACTGTAGAAACGGAGCGGTGCTTAATTTTTTACGCCATGGTTTTACTACAGTCGGCGTTTTCCGTTCCAAGGGTGGCTTGCAGACAGCTGTTCTCGTAGTCAGTCGTTCTTCATTTTATAGAATAGGACTAGCTCTAAGTGAAACTCGGGGCCGGTTGGACTCGCTGAGAGTGGGTACCGATTTTGGAGATACAGTCGCACTTATAATGAAGTTGATAGGTTGGTAGTTGGAGGTGATTTGGTGACAAGAATTTGTGATAAGACCTGAGTCTTTGGTGGTCTTGTTTCAAAGGCGGGAAAGTTTAAAAGTCGAGTTTTAGTGTCTAGAAATCTCCCATGGTCCATGGAAATTGGCAACACAATGATATGATCCCCTAGCGTATGTCCGGTGCTTTTTTGTATGTATAAAGAAGTATAAAAATTTAAAAACCATGTTAGAATGTCTAGCAAGTGTTTACAAACAAATGTAATATGTATTTATTTCTATGATATAATACAACAATGACAACACTGTATAATGTAATATTCACCAATACAATACAAATAAATATGTTCCTGTATAGTGGATATACTATTTATATGAAAAATAACGTGGAAAAAAATGCCCATAAATATTTCATTTAACATTTGGACACCAACCAAGTAAGTAAACGTATTTAGTAGCATTTCGATTTTTTTTTTCATGTTATGTTTAACTATTCTGAGTAAAATGATTTATGCTCAAACACTTTTTAATACTTATATAATATATTTAATTCCATCTCGATCAATATTTAAATACCCCTTCGTACAATGTCGTTTAATTGTTTATGATGCCGTAATGTATGACTATCGGCACGTGTGCACTTGAATGAATGTAATCGTACTCCATAGTAAATTTTAGTTGACCATATCAAATAGTGCGCTGTGCGTTATTGGTTTTTATAAATATTTAAAAAAATTATTTGGCCACCATTTTATTATTTTATATTTTACACATAGACATATCCCGTTCAAAAATTAAAATCTCGTAAAAATTCGATCGAGAGGACACAGATATCTTCTTAGTAAAGTTTAATTAATAATATTTCAGTTCACTGTAAAACTAATAGCACACTATTGAAACTGGCAAACGAAAACTAACTATGTCGCACGTGTGTAAGACGGAGACAACATAATATTATGCGGGTATTCTCTTGACTGGATCATACGTAGCATGTCTTTTGTATAATAATATATGTGCTTTAAAACTAAAGTTTTTGTTGAATTAACTTTACCTGATATTCTATGATTACTGTATGTCATGTGTTCTGATTTTGTTGTTGGCACATGACTAATTTGTGTATAAGTATAAATAATTGTGTTTGCTAACCCACTACCAATATTCAATAACCGTCCCGTAACGTTTTTTCTATAATTTTCTATATTTTTTTATTTTATTATGTTTGGTATGTTTGATTGCGTGGGTGAAATATGATTTGTATTCAAACACTTTTTATTACTTATATTATAATATATATATATATATTTAATTAATTCAATCTTAATCAATATTTAAATACCACTTCGTAAAATGCCGAAATATCTTACTCGGCACGTATGCATTTGAATGAGAGTAAATTATATTCCGTCACGTGTGTTGTCTCAGTCTTACACACTTACGACGTAGACATTTTTATTTTACCAGTTTAAATAATGTGCTATTTAAGTAAAGTATTTGATATGTGCTGCAATCTAGTAGCAAATCACTTAACCTCCAAACAAAAATGATATGTTTATTAGAAGAAAATGGGTTTAAGCGCACCTATACCTTTTTTCCACCAAACCATAACAGCTGTTAACACACTTAAATTCCTTTACCGCCAAAACGTATATTTACCAATGGTCTATGGTTATTATCATCAACATTAAGGTTGATAGTATGATTAGAATTATTATATTATTATTTATTATTAGGGCGCGGATTTTTATGTAAATACATATTTTTATTGAATGCAGATATCTTTGTCCTGGTTAAAAATAAGCACGTTTCATAACACCCTGAATAAAATGACAATTTTTTATGTTACATATTTTCACATATTTGGTGGTAAATACATATTTCTAAATATTTTATTAATAAGTACATATTTTGCAAATATTTCATATTTTATAAATGTAGGTACTTATTAAATTTCCAGAAATGTTAGAATTAACCATCTATCGACTTTATCGACGTCGTAAATATTGATTACGACTTTTGATGTACTTATTACATTTCCAGAAATGATAAAAATAACCATTTATCGACGTCTATCGACTTTATCGACGTCGCGCGTCGTAAATTTGATGTCACCATATCGGTTAGTGTTACCTAGTATTATTCAGTCTGCTGTTGTGCTGTTGTGCGTGTATACTGTATATTTACTATATTTATTCGTTCCGCGTTCGTGCGTGTTTTTTACGTTGTAAGTGAGTTTATATTCGTTTAATTGTGCCTGTGCGTGTATAACACTGATAAAAAATATGCCCAAAATTCCTTCAACAAAAAAAGCAAAAGTAGCTCAATACCTTTTAGAATTCCCTAATGAAACTTTTAAGAGTGATGGGCACGTGTTACTTTGTGTAGCTTGTGGACAATCTGTATCTTGTTTGCAACGTTCTTTAATAACTCAGCATATAAACACATCAAAGCATAAAGAAAATAAAGTGAGGAAAATTAAATTCAATCAGAATTTCATCACCTCTTCATCTTCGAATAGTAAGTCAACTTTTGATACCGATTTATGTAGAACATTAATCAAGGCTGACATCCCACTTACTAAATTAAAAAATCCAACTTTTAAAATGTTCTTGGAAAAGTACACTGGGCAAGCTGTTCCCGAAGAAAGCACTCTTCGAAAAAATTACGTTGAAGTTATTTATAATGAAACACTTTCTAAAATTCGAGATATCATTGGCAATGGTCCTATCTGGGTCTCAGTTGACGAAACTACAGATGTAGATGGTCGCTATATCGCCAATTGTGTAGTAGGAAAATTAAATTCCGAACCTTCCAAACCAATTGTTTTAAGCTGTGGTGAACTAACTAAGTGCAATCATCAAACAATCGCAAGATTTTTTAATGATGCGATGAGCTTATTATGGCCACAAGGCATACATCACGAAAATGTTTTGTTGTTCTTATCGGATGGTGCACCATATATGGTAAAAGCTGGAAAGGTTCTAACTACATTTTATCCAAAAATGTTGCATTTAACATGTATAGCGCACGGATTTCATCGTGTAGCTGAAACAGTTAGAGCACAGTTTCCACTTGTTGATTCATTAATTGCTACCATAAAAAAAGTATTCCTTAAAGCTCCTAGTAGAGTACTAAAATTTAAGGAGTTATATCCTAATTTATGCCTTCCTCCGGAGCCAATCATTACTCGGTGGGGAACGTGGTTAGCAGCAGTTAAATACTATTCGAACAATTTTGAAAAAATTAAAGACGTCATTTCAAATCTTGATTCGGATAATGCAATTTCTATTGCAAAAGCAAAAGATATTATGCAAAATAATGAGCTAAAAAATAATTTAGCATATATTTTAGCAAATTTTTGTTTTTTGGTTGAAGTCATAAAAAAATTAGAAACATCGAATCTCACATTAGTTGAAAGCCTAGAAATAGTGGAAAATGCAGCAAATACACTTAGTGAAGTCCAAGGAGAATCTGGAGTGATAATAAAAAATAAATTAAATGACGTACTAGCTAAAAATGTTGGTTTACAAAACATAAAAACTATTAGAAATATTCTTCTAAATACAAATGAAAACAATGGATCTATGGATATTGAATTTGCACCATCTGATATATCAAATATGAAATATGCCCCATTAACCTCAGTTGACGTGGAACGCTCTTTCAGCAGATACAAATCAATTTTAAGACCTAACCGCCGCACATTTAAATTTGAAAATCTCCAAATGTACATTGTTTCAAACTGTTTCGAAGACGACTGCAATGAAGATGAATAAATTAAAGTACAAAAAAAAAATATGTTTTGTAACAGAATTCTATATTTTTATTACTTTTTTTTGATGATTACAAATTAATTAAAAATACACATTTTTTGTTGTTAAATATTTCATGATTTTTTATACATATTTTGGCAAAAATAACAACATAAATATTTAAATATTTTGACTTTTTTATTACATAAAAATCCGTGCCCTATTTATTATATTATATTAATAATTATTAGCAGTCTTTTCCGTAAAAAAAAAAAAATAAGAATACCGATTTTAATTGTCAAGTTAACATGGAGCTTGAAGAACTTGACAATATGAGTAGTGGTAAGTGATTTGAGCAATTAACTTACAATAATAATTAATTTAGTATAGAGTACAATGCTCTGGAGTCAAATAAAATGTTTAATAATTTTAATTATAGATGATGCACATTTGCTTAGTGCAGATGATAGTGATGCAGACAAGGACTATTTGCCTAATTATTTTGTTAACATTTATTTTTTAATTTTAATTTTATTATTTTAAACTCTACTACACATTTTTTATTTACAATTCAATTTACAAAAATCACTAACATAAGTTACTCGATAAATTGTTCGAAAGTCCCTCCATTATTTAAAACGCATGCTTCAAATCGACGTGAACATTCACGATTAGTTGCTGACAGTATTTGATTTTCAGTCAAGAGGTTACACGCGTGTGTAATTTTATTTTTTAAGTCTTGAATGTTGATTGGAGGATCAGTATACACAGCATTTTTCAAATGTCCCCATAAAAAAAATCTAACGGTGTAAGGTCAGGTGACCTTGGAGGCCACTCTACTGGTCCGTGTGTTGCAATAAATTTTTCACCAAATCTTACTTTTAAAAATTCTTGTACAATTCGTGAATTATGAGCAGATGCCCCATCTTGTTGATAGTACATGTTTCTGCGTGTATCTAAGGGTAAATCATCTAAAAAAAGTGGCAAATCATCACGTAAAAATCTAAATATCTTCTTCCCGTTAAAGTTCCGTCGTAGAAATGAGGCCCTAGTAACTTTCCACCAATCATACCAATCCATACGTTTGTACCCCAACATGTTTGAAAGTTTGTAGGAACAGCCCAGTGAGGATTTTCATTCGACCAATAACGATTATTTTGTTTGTTTAATACTCCATTATTAGTAAATTTACTTTCATCAGTCCATAAAATATGATTAATTAATAATGGATCATCCTCAGACGCCACCGTAAACCAAGAAATAAAATGTAATCTTTTTTCTGGGTCTGTTATACGTAAATGTTGGAAAAAGTCTGGTTTGTAAGGGTGTAGTTTGTATTTTTTTAAAATCTTATGAACTAATGTTTTGGATACGCCAACTTCACGTCCAACGTGTCTAACAGACGAACGTGGGTTAAGATGTACATATGCCAAGACTTGATTTTCAATATCCTCATTTAAATTTGGATTTGCACGAGGTTGTTGTTGAACGGCATTTGTTCTATTGAATGAACCATTTTCTTTTAATGACTTTTCAAGTTTTTGAACATAAGTATAATGAGGATGGTACCTATCTGGATATTGGTGGGAGTACATCGTTGTTGCTTCACGTACATTTCTGTTACATTTTCCATAAATTAACAGTAACTGAACTTTTTCATGATTGAATTTTTATTTTGACAAAACTCAAACTTTATAGGTATTACCAATTGACAATAACTAACAGAAAACGTAAAAATACTAAGACCGCAATGACACACGACTCTGATAATGAATGTCGTAATAGGTCTTTAAACATAAAAATACCTATGTAGGTAATGGCATTTTAATAGGCATGGGTAGATTACGAAAATACCTTTAATGACCAATACACTTAAATTATGACAAAAATAAATACAACTAAAAATAAAATAGGTAGATATTCATATGTTTATGAATGTATGATTACGTCGATTTGAAGCATGCGTTTTAAATAATGGAGGGACTTTCGAACAATTTATCGAGTAACTTATGTTAGTGATTTTTGTAAATTGAATTGTAAATAAAAAATGTGTAGTAGAGTTTAAAATAATAAAATTAACAAAATTTTTTTTTTAAATTTTAAATCGCTCTCATTCGGTCAATATTGGATTGAGAGTAGTAGTTGTTATATCAAAATTACTTAAAAAAAATCCATTAATCCGAAAATGATATTCAAAATAGGGGTTGCCATTTAAAAAAAGTGAAGTTGTGTTGCGCATGCGCAAAATACGTGAGTAAAAAAAATTGTAAGTCATCGAAATTAAAGATCCAATAGTTTAATTTAATGTCCCGAAAAAAGAATTGAAAAATATGTACAGGGTAATGAGTGGTAAAGTGTACCCTGTTTCCGCGGACACACGGTATAGTTCCAATTGTGTTTGTCCCAGTGTGTGTACTATCTGGTCATTTATGCCCTTCAGATGATATATTATATGACGTCTTCATACACGATTGTCTGGTCTGCAAGAGAAGATATTTTTATTAGATTAAGCTCACTCCCAGAGTCTAAGAATAGCTTCGATTATTTGCCGGTGTTTTTTAACTCGCTCACCAGGCGCCCACCGTTGGCGGCCGGTTGCTGTTGGTTTTCCTTTTTGGAATTTACATAATTCCTTTTGCGGCAATCTTTCAGCAGGTTTCCTGGCTTTTTACAGTAGTTGCATTCAATGATTCTAATTTGTGCCGTTGTGGATGAAGGTCTTGAGTTTGGCGTTGCCGGTTTGCTCCTGCAATCCTTTGCCATTTGACCAACTTTATTGCAGTGAAAACAAGTGGGTTTCTTCATGGTTTGCTGTGGCGCTCCATATAAGCTTCTTTGTCGCTTCTTGTGAGTTTCTGACCCGTTCTTCTTCCCTAGCTGCTTGTATGGCCTTGTCCAACGTTAACGAATTTCTTGCCTCAATGAAATCTTTTAGAGGTCTTAGTCCCTCTACGAATACTTGGATGCTTTGCTTTTTGATATTTGCTCCTAGCGCTTGAGCTACCTCCCAACTGTGCCCATTTGTCTCTTGCTCTATGATAAGAGTTTGGAGTTGCTCAATCCTATTTGCGTAGTTAGTTACATCTTCTCCGATTTTCTGTCTTGTTGAATACAACTCTGAGAATAGGTAAGTGGTCTTCCTCTGCGGTTCCAATGCAGATTTCAACGCTTCCTTCAGTTCAGTCCAATGTCTAATTTCCTTGTACTTGAATGCCTGACGGGCTTTCCCTGTCAGTCTAACTTGGGTTCCTTGGAGAAGTCGAGCCTGTACATGGTCATGTGCGCATGCTAACGCAAACTCGCATTTTTCCAAGAATATCTCTAATTTCTCTTGCTTGTCTCCACTGAACGAGCCTGGCAAGAGTTTTAGAGCAGCCTCCAATCCAATTGTCTCTCCTCTTGGTCCGAATGAATATCGTGCACCTGATTGATCTGGATTTTCTTCAGTAACTTGAGGATTGGATATCGCTTGAGTGTCTGCATTTGCTTGTCCTTCCGAATTTACCATGATGCTTTGCTGGTTATTACCGATAACACTCATTGTTAGAACTGTTTCCTGAGTTACTGGATTCATGGTTTGTTCACTAGAGTTAAGAGGAGGGGAAAGTATATTCTGGTTTATAAGATTTCTTCAATGTTATTGTCTAAGATATTACGGGTGAGTTGACTTTCTGCTTCCCCCAAAATTACGGAGACGTCTTGTATTAATTCTGCATTATTGTCTATTAGAACATTAGTTCTGACGAAGATGTTATCAGTACTGATATTCCCAATAGAACGTTCGGATGCAGGATTCTCCGGATTTGAGAATCGTATTGGTAAACTTACACGAGGGGTAGGACTTGATGGTGCTATTAGATTATTTGGTTCGTTATCTGAATTTGGGGATGACCTATCCGATCCATTTTCCCCTTTTCCGCTCATTAACTACCTAGCCACTAGGCTGATACCTAACGAATTGCTATTTTATGTATATATAAGTGTGTGTGTTTACATACAATTTTACATCAATGCTAATGTTAACTACGATATTAATATTGTATTAATACAATACTATAGATTAACGATTCTGAATTATACAGCAAACAAAAATAATAAAAATACTAATAATTAAAAAAAAAAATAAAATAAAAAAAAATATATAGATAAGAAAAAAAACGTACTTATCAATTAGCACGGAGTGTAGTACAATTTATTTATTTATTCACAGTATCGCAGTTACAATGATCCTTGCCATGTTTTTGTTTTTTTTTTTTTTATTTACTGATTTTTAACACTTCTACGGGATGCTCGGGATGGTCTGCACTGATGTTCGGCTTGGCTTGTCTCGAATTCCTTGGCTGTTAACGATGACTTTCCTCTTCGACTGCGCTTGTGGAATCGACGTTCGCTAGCCACGAAACTGCTGGCGCGAAGACCACTACACCCTGTAGGGTGCTTCGCTGCTTTCTCACGACTTGTCGTTAATAAACAACGGACGCGTATTTATTTTGATAAACGTTTATCACGTATTTATACTGATAACGACGATCGCGTATTTACACTGATTACAACGATCGCGTATTTTTTAAACGAAACGGTTATCACGTATTCGAACCGCTAACGCGAGTCGTGTTGTTTATTTACACATCGCGGCGGCGCTGATTACGAGCGTCGTGTGCTGGCGCGCGAGGATATCAGCACAGAATAACCAGAAGAATCACTTAATGAGAACTCGAAAATCAGTGAAAAATGTTTGAGATAACAGTGTAGCCAGAATTCGAAAATAATTTAAAATTCTCTTTTGCTGCTGAAACTGTTTTTACACGTTTTTTGATATTATCATGTGTAAATATTTTATTTTTCAGTGATAATTCATCGATCTTTATAATCGTGCATACATCGTACATAATTTTTGTTCTGTGAAGTTTGAATTTGAAATTTCAGTATTCACTATTCAGTATTTCAGTATTTTATTGTAATTGACGAGTAATTGTTTTAGTACGATGTATTTTGGTGGCCATTCATGTTGTTTGGCGAATTGCACCAGTGTTGTATTTGGGAAAAAACAAATTGAAACAAGGTTTCATAGATTTCCTAAAGACCACACAAGGTAAGAAATACCAAAAATGTTCACACCTATCTCTTGTACCTAACTTAATTGTATTTAGTAATTAATAATTATATATTGTATGTGTTAATAAGCAATGTATAATGACTATAAAATACATTCATGTTTATTTTATATCATGCATTACAAATAATTGTATTAGTACCTACCAATAGTTTTAATTATTATAGATGTGCTGTCTGGATTGAACGTTGTAAACCAATCAATCTACCAACTATTGACCCTGATATTCTAAATAGAAATCACAGATTGTGTTCACTTCATTTTGAAGATGAAATGTATTTGGGTGTTGAAAAAACTAGACTGTCGAATAAAGCAATCCCAACTATATTTAAAAGTAAGTGTAAGAGGTCAATAAACCTGTATTTGTATTGTAAAACAATATTTTGTTCTTTTAGATGATGGTATGGTTACAGAAGAAACGTTACATCATGTTGATGTTCCATCTGAATCTTTTGATGATAACACACAAACTGAAAGACTTGTTATAATTGACAATCCACCAAGATGTTCAACTCCTGGTATGTTGATTACAAATAGATTTGATTGTTCTATATGATAACTTTTAATTCTTTTATTGATTTATTTTTTTAATCCACCATAATTTTATTTGTAGTGTCGTCTACTCATAATTCAACATCGTTTTCAAGTTGTACATCATTAGACACGTGTTCCATTAGTATTCAAACTCCAAACTCAGTAACTGCCAAAACTCCAAGGAAACGAGTACTTCAACAAAGACTATCAAAGGCTCTGTGTTCAATTAAGGAACTAGAACAACAACTAGAGCAGACTACAACTGTTGAACATTGTATGAAAATGTGTGAACAATATTTATCACCATCAGTGTACCTTCTAGTTAAGAATAATATTGTAAACAAAGATAGATCAAATAGTGGACAGCGGTATTCTAAACAAGTTAAACAATTTGCCTTAACTGTCTATTTTCTTAGTCCTATGGTATTTCATTTCTTTCAGAAATCTTTTTCGCTTCCTTCTATTTGCACTTTAAGAAGAGTAACTTCTCAATATGATTTAAAACCAGGATTAAATGATTTCCTATTTCACTTTTAGAATTTAAAATGAGTAGTTTTCATCCTGATGCTTTGGACTGCTTTTTATGTGCGGATGAAATGTCAATAAAACAAAATTTATTTTATAATGTTTCTAAAGATGAGATAATTGGTTTTAACCAATCAAATTCTTTTAGAACATATGAACCTGCAAAATACGCTCTTGTCCTTATGATCAGAGGAATCAAATATAATTGGAAACAACCTATTGCTTACTACCTTGTTTCTAATAGCTGTTCTGGGTCAGATCTTAATTCAATTATTTTTTCAACGATTCGCCGATTACGAAATATAAAGCTTAATGTTAAATGCTTCATTACTGATCAAGGGTCAAATTTCATTCGCTTTTCAAATACTAATGATGTTTCTCGTAAGGAACCATTTTTTGAAGTTGATGGACAGCCGGTCATTTATATTTTTGACCCCCCTCACCTGCTGAAATCGACACGTAACATGTTTTTTAAACATTTATTCAAAATTGGTGAAGATTTCATTGACAAAAAACATTTAGATAATTTTTATAACTATGATGGCAAATGTAACCTCCGTATGGCACCTAAATTAACATACTTTCATATTCATCCCGGGCCTTTTGATAAAATGAAAGTTAGATTGGCAGCTCAAGTTTTTAGTGCCACTGTTGCAGCTGGTATGTCCACAGCATTAAATTGTGGATTATTACCAATTGATTCACAAAGAACAATACATTTTATTGACGACATGGACAAATTGTTTGATGTTTTTAATTCTAGAGAAACTCCTAATGGTAAAATTTTTAATAGGCCCTTTAATAATGAATTCCCTCAATTAGATCATCTAATAAAAATGACTGAAATGTTTACAAACTTAAAAGTTATAAACAAAAATAATAATGCTGATGTTACTAACCGGACAAATTTTATTAATGGTTGGTTAGTCTCTATTTCTGGACTACAAATGCTATGGAAATCTTTAAATTCTATCCAAAATCAACCATATCAAATTTCTACCGGCCGTTTGAATCAAGATGGTCTTGAGAATTTAATTGGGGTTTTTAGACAACAACACGGTAACAACATAAATCCTACACCTATACAATTTATTCAATCTTTTAAAAAAATATTTTGCCTTCAGTATTTTAAACATTCCCCAGGAGCTAACTGCCTAGAAGACTTTGATCAAGTACTTACTCATGTCAGCGAACAACCAAAAACTAGTAAAATAAACCAATTATTTGTTTCTGAAGAACAAAATCTTTTTAATTTTAAATCAATAAAAATTGGTACTGTTGACTACAGGAAATTGAATATTCCCGAAAGAAATGCTTACACATATGTAAGTGGATACCTTATGAAAAAATGTTTGGAGAAACACGTATGCCAGGTTTGTATAGAGTATGCAAATCATCAAAAAACATTGGATCAGTCCTTTCTCTTAACTTTCTTCAAATCTTATTCTGCTAATGACACTTCCAATTTTGGTAAGCTATTAATGCCTCATGATGATTTCTATAATTATGTTATTAAATTAGAAGATATTTTTGTTGAAAACTTTCCTTCTATTGCAACTAATAATAATATCGGGTCCACAATGAAAGATTTACTTTGTAATGTACGTTTTAGTCATCCTTGTGTATTATTTAACAAACAATTTTTAATAGATTTATTTATACGTTTCAGAATTTTTACTGCAATTAAATTTTTAAATAGGTCTATGTTGTCTGAAACAAAACGAAAAAATAGAAAACTATCTATTTTAAAACATTTGTAAATAATTTTCTTTAAGATGTATTTTTAGTGTTATGTATTAAAAAAATCATATATAACATTGCGAACTGTGAAGCTACGACAAACATATTTTGTAATTTAAGTTTTACCATGACAAAATAAATTATATTATGTTTTACTACTTAAAAGTTAAAGTCTAACTTTTTTTTTAGTTTAAACTATAGAAGATGGTTAATTATTATTGTACAATAAAATTATGTACAATATTTATTGTACCAATAACTTGTAATACGGAACCACAGGATATTATGTGGTTATACAATTGATAATTATCTCTATACAGACTACACTGTTATCTCAGCAGGTGTTGCAAATCTATCCCCCATAAGAACCCGTGTAATTCTAGAAAAGTGATTCTTCTGGTAATTCTGTGATATCAGTGTTACAGCGGCTATCAGCTGCTGGCACTATGATATAGTATATATATATATATATATACGGCGGCGGCACAAACGTTCGGTTGTGTCACGGACGGCGAATGCGTGCGTGCGTAAGTGAGTGTCGTTCTATTCGAGCGGCACTATACTCCGTACCACGAGAGAACGCATACGGCGGCCGACCAAAACTCATCGTTTTCGCGCACGAGCGTCCCCCTCCATTTAGCAGTCTAAAGGCGAAACTAGTCGTTCGCTATCGGAGCTATTCGGTTTTCAGTTGGCGCACATGTATACAGACTGGTTTTTGTTAACAACGCAACTGACAACTGTTGATTCGTACGTAGCTCGTCGTTTACGCTACCGTCTTGTTTCTTTTTTACCGAGAATCTTGAATTATTTTAATTTTTTTTTTACGCCGGTGTTTGCATTCTGTTTTATTTTGACTGTCCGGTGTCTATGTTAATTTATTTTATCCAAAATGAGTCAACAAGGTAGTGATAACACGGCCATACAAGGGGGAACTGCAGATTCACCAAAGAAAAGAAATCCCCGTGGAAATGTAAGAATTATTTTAATTATTATGATTGTATTATATTATATTTTACTATTTTTTTTTATATATATACTATCCTGTATTATATTATACTAATGCAACTGTTATTTTAGTTTGTTGGCTCTGGTCAAAAAATGATGATTGTCAATTTGTATAAAAGCAAAATGGCGCAACAATCAACTGGACATGGGCCAAAATTGACGGCAAAAGAAATCATAAAAAATATTTCCGAAGAAAGTGGTGTCGGACAACGGACTGTGAGCGTTACTTTGTCAGAATACCGCAATAAAGGAATTGTAACATCACCAAACAAGACCAAAATCAGACCGAAGGTAACAGATAAAATTGACGAGTTCAACCAAAATGCTATCAGGCAAAAAGTGCATCAGTTTTGGAACAACCGTGAAATCCCGACTTTAAATAAAATGTTAACAGTAATAAACGAAGATGACAGTTTACCGAATTTTTTAAAAATGTCCTTGTACAGAATTCTAAAACATCTGAATTTCGAGTATGTTCGTAAGTCTCGGAATAGCGCGTTAATTGAACGTAATGATATTGTCTGTTGGCGTCGAAGATATTTAGAAACTATTAAGCATTACCGTTTGTTAGGTAGACCAATATATTACTTAGATGAGACATGGGTAAACGCAGGCGAAACTACTACACGAACATGGGTGGACAAAACAGTCAAATCGACAAGGGACGCATTCCTTCGGGGCCTTTCAACTGGACAAAAGGAACCGTCTGGTAAGGGGAAGCGGCTCATTGTTGTGCACATCGGGTCATCAGACGGCTTTGTTGCTGGCGGTTTCTTTTGCTTCGAGTCAAAAAAAACATACCCAAGATTACCATGACGAAATGAACGGTGACAATTTTTACGAGTGGTTCAACAATATTTTACCATTATTGAACGAAAATGCCGTGATCGTCATGGATAATGCGTCTTATCATTCAGTAAAGATGGACCCATGCCCCGTCATATCCTGGAATAAGGTAGATATTATCAACTGGCTTGAAAAAAAAGGTGAGGTAGTTGATCACACAAAAGTCAAATCTCAATTATTGGAACGTGTTCAAGAGTTAAAGCCACAGCACGATCTATATGTAATAGATGAATTAGCAAAGGCTGCCAATAAAACTGTGTTATGTTTGCCCCCATATCATTGTGAATTAAACCCTATAGAGCTCGCGTGAGCATCTGTAAAAAAATTATGTCCGTATGAATAATACGACATACAAATTACAAGATGTTCGTAAACTATTGGAAGAAGGCATAGAACGGGTTACTCCAGATATGTGGAAAAACTTTGTTGCCCATGTAATAAAAGAAGAAGATAAATTTTGGCAAATTGATGTTATATCTGATCAACTTCTGGATGAAGAACAAGGATCACACGTCTTAACGATTACAGGTGACACAAGTTCAGACTTCGATTCCGATTAAATCATTTGACAATAAAAAAACATTTATTGTAAAACTTCGATCACGAATCCACTGGACTGTATGTCTGGGCAATTGTGTCCTGAACATCTGTGTCCTGGGCAACTGTACTCTAGGTAACTATGCTCTGGGTCCATAACCTGTTGAAAGTAACGCTGGACGGACTAATGACTTTAGTATTAGTATAAATGAATAACAACACAACAATATGATTATGTATAAGTATAATATATAATAACGTACAACTGGGCGATTTAACTGTGACAATACACACACACCGTATACGCGCTATACGACGGTGGCTGTGCAAGTAAGTATTACATACTACAAAGGTCCTATATAATATATGCACCACCGAGGTCGTGTTACATCCGTAAAGAGAGTGAGTCGTATACTCGTACGTTACTAAAATGTACACACGTGTCAAGGTTGACTACTAGTATTAATTGTATATTTCAACATATAATTTGTTAAATTATTTCTAGCTGGTTTTTTCATTTGGTTTGCCATTATGCAAATCACTTCAAAAAGAACAAATGGACTTAAAATTAGCAGTGTCTCTTTCAAAAGATATTATTGGTAGTCTGGAACAAATTCGACGGAATTGTGATAGTGAATTTAATAAATTATTTTTGGAAGCAAAAGTAAGCCTATTGGTTTATAATTTATTTATATTATGTATTGTAAAATATCGTTTTCTAAAAATTGTAATGTAATATTTATAACATTAATAAATACATTATTTATTTATTTATTATAATTTAATAGGAAATTTCAGAAGTTGTTGGAATTGAAATGTGTGTGAAACGAATAACAAATAGACAAAATCATCGACCAAATCCAAATACACACTTAAATATAAAAGATTTTTACAAAGTTACAGTGTTCATACCATACTTGGATTATTTTATAAACCAATTACAGGAACGTTTTCTGTCCCATTCAGAACTTTTTGAAGGTTAGTAGTATTTCAAATTTAAGGTAAATTACTGGGTATTAAAATACTTTTTTTAGGATTTCAATGTCTGTTTTCTGCTGAAATTTCATCTACTAATGAAATATCATTCAAGAAATCAATTTCTATTCTACAAGACTGGATGTAGTTAATTCATTAGCCGAACTTAAATTGTGGAGTAGAAAACTAAGACAATTAAAAAAATCAGATATCAATCCTAAAACCGGAATTGAAGCTTTTAAACTGTGTAACATGGATATTTACCCCAATATACATTTTTTATTAAACATTTTATGCACACTCCCTGTTTCTACTCCAACACCTGAAAGAACATTCTCAAGCTTAAAGAGAATTAAAGCATACCTTAGAAATAGTATGACAGAGGTGATAAATTATTTTAAACTAAAATTCAATATTTACTATAATATTATTATGTTATTTATTAATTTATTTATAGGATCGTCTAAATGGTCTATCATTGTTAGCCATTCATAATAATATTGAAGTGGAACATGATGAAATACTTGACATATTGGCGCGAAAACCAAGAAAATTGGAAATTTTGTTATAATGATATAATCTTAATTTGTTAATAATATAATGTAATAAATGTATAAAAAAAATTGATTTGTGTAATATCATTTAATTTTAAAATGCATTATGTTGAAAAGTAAATTAGTGGTAAGATCGAAAGGGGGTGTGGAGGGCGAAGCCTCCCACTGTTTTATGGTTACAAAATATTCATATCCTCTCCCATAAAACATTTATAATTACACCACTGATTCAATTACATAATTATAACTATTATTTTATATATTAATAATGAGGATTATTACAACATACAGTTATCGAAAAATGCACACTAACTAGTAGCAAGATACAAAAAATTGTTACCTATCGAGCAAGACAGAACTTTTATATTTTAATCAGTATCCTGCGGTTAGCGATCCATATGGGTACTAGTTGGTTAGTGTAAAATATATCAGGGCATCTGTTCTTATAATTATAAGTTATTATCATTTTTATTATTTATTCCTTAAATTAAATACCTTAGTTGAACGGTAAATTTTCTAAAAATAATAATATCAAAATCTGTACCTAACTTAAGAACTTAAAGCTAATATTCTGGTTTTATAGATAGAAATAGATTTTGATAGAATGTATCCAGGAAAAGAAGTGTTTCTGTTTAATATATTTCCCAATTTTGTCAAAACTATATCAAAGTATATCAATAGGTTGAAACTTAAATTAGAAAAAGATACAAAATGTGCACTTTTGTTAAAAGAATTTAAGACACCTATTCAACAAGGCAATTACTTGACATTTACATTTTTTATTAAAATAAATGTATTTTCTTTTTTCTTTGATTTATAAATCATAACTTAAACATTGATTCAAGTTGCAGATGCTTATGTACCTGCTCTAAGTCTTCTTCCTAGGATATTTCCATATTTAACAGTTAGCAAGTCATCCTGTAAGAATTATAAGCGTCGTTTGATGTAATTAACAAATTTATATATAAAGTTGAAACACCATTAAAATCTGTAGACATCTGTTTCAAGAGTTTCTTTTCTCTCAATTTGAGTGTGTTCATGTTTGGGAATTTGTCCATAAGTTATTTTATGGCATAAACACCAACCATGACAAGCAGTATTAATCTGTCGAAAATACAATAAATAATTTTAAGTATATACGAAATTTATCAGAATAAGTTAAGTAATAATTTACTTAAGTATTATAAAATACTTTTAATATTTCATAAAATATTTAGTTTTTTTAAATTTATTAGTAATATTAAAGACATGACAACTATGATGACAAATGCGCATGCGCGGAAATACGCACGATAACAATATAACGATGATAAGGCGATGATTAGCGGCTTTTACAATTTACAGTTTTATTTTTGATTACATTTGTTTTTATTGTTTTACATTATTTTAATAATATTAATTTATAATTAATAATTAATATAATAATATAGGCTAGAAAGGTAAACATATTACTGTCATTATAATATTTTAGAAATATAGTATTTGTGAATTATGTGAATTATTGTAAATATTATTGAATGTTATACTTTATAAGGAAATTGCAATGTTAAATAGGAAAATTAATTATAAATAAAAAGTCCTTCTATTTTTTTCATGTTATTTATTCAAAATTGCGCCCATGCTTAAGGGTCCCGGTGCCAGTTTTTCATATTATGAAAGTTGGTTGATTCTTCAAGGCGGTATCGTTATTCTCGAAGAGTGCATTTTTGAGGACAAAATGGCATCAGCACCGGGTGCCTTAAGTTACCGTTGCAACGGTAAGAGGGAAATGATGATGGATTGGGATATGTGATGGCTAAATAACCGGACATTTAATACTGGGGACAGGGCCGTCCCTAGGCCGTGGCGAGCGGGGCCCACGCCCTGGGCCCCGCGCCTTGGACTTCTCGTTTGGGCCCCGCGCTCACGCCATGAAAATCCAAAGTTTTACATATTATATTACTTATTATATAATTTGAGATTTTATTAATTATATATTATTAATTAAATGAAATCAAGAACGAAATACTTGTAAAGGATATACACGAATACACCATAGTAAAAGTGAATAGTCTTTTTCTAGTGTTCTAAACAAATTAATATATATTATTATTGTTATCAAGCCGTTTACATAGAACGCTAATGGGGAATATTTTTCCTATTTCTAAAATTAGAATTTGTCACAATAATATACGTGTTTTGTTATCTGACTTGCGCGAGCGCGGCTGCCGGCTATTATAGTGTAAAACTAATTATTAAATTACTTAATATGATATTATGATAGAATATCTGAATATGGTTAACTGTCAACTTACAGTTAAATGTTAATCGTTACCATCGCGGTCGTTTATTTATTATTTTATATATTTCCATTTTCCAAATCATCAGACATTTGACAAACTTACAAAAGTTGATTTGGAGTTACCTACTTTACTGTTTTTGGTAAGTTTATTATTTTTAATCCTAGTTTACTTTTGCAATAGTTAAAAACGCATGTTATAACTTATAAGAACAAATTTTAATAGTACCAAGTGAAAATTGTTCAATGACTTATTGGTTTTTTTTCCACACTTAGAAATTATTTAGTAATTAATAGCCTACCTACTTCATTAAAATTTGTTTATAATTTGTTTTTTTTATTAGCTAGTTTTTAAATCGACGATACAATATGTCAAGATACCGTGACAAACATAAAAAATATTTATCCGGAAATGAAAAAAGAGTTAAAAGAGCTAAAATGGAACTAGAAAATAATATTATGCGTGGCTCCTTAAAGAGATTTATAAACAATTCCAGTTTTAACAATATTACACTTACATCTGTTAATAAAAACCAATCTAATAATGACCATGGATAAGTAAACAATGAACATAATGATGATGTTCATGCATCTGAATCATTTCAGTGTGATAACCATACAGAAATATCTACGAAGAAATGTATAGACAACTATAGTTTTTCTAACAATGTTTTACTCACATCTACTAATGAAAAGCCAGCTAATGATGACCACACAGAAGTACAAAATGAACATAGTGATACTTTATGTAAAACTGATGACACAAATATAAGAGTAAGTAGAATTGTAATTTTTACAATTAGCCATTAAAATGGCTCTGCAAATTGGAGATGAATTTAACTCTTTTGAGCAATTTCAACAAGCTTTAATTGCTTAAAAAAATGCAAAATTTATGGATTTTGCCATTAGTGACAGCAGAACGCTGACAGCAGCAAAAATAACTTGTCAAAAAAACTGGAACAAACTCCGAAAAGTTTAAAACATTATTCTGTAAAGTATATGCGCATCCATGGCGGGGTTCATAAAAAACGAAAAACATGTTTAGAGCAAAGAGCTACATCGTTAATATATAATATATTATTATATAATTATATGTATATTATCTGTTTTTGTTTTATAAAACATTATTGCAAAACATTATTTAGGACAATAAAACAAGAGTGTCCATCATTTATTTATTTAAAAATAAATAATATGGATAAATTGGTAGTAGATAAAATGTACGATACTCATAACCACGAAACCACTGAAACACTCTTTAATAATTTACCTAACCAACGCCGTATGACTCCTAAGAATAAGTCAGACATCATTCAATTGATGGGCATGGGGGCAAACAAAAAATTAATCCAAGATAAGTATTTAACAGAAACGGGAAAAATTATAACAGGGCTTATTCTAAAGGCAGTTGGGCTTATTTTGCGTATTTGGAAAAGCTAGATGCGCACTTGATAATCAATTTTTGCGTACTGATTATTAATCTATGAAACTACTGAACTATGTTTATTATTAGAAATCGTAGGCAAGATCCAACTCTTTGGAGTTAGGGTTTTCTAAGAACACGTAATATCGAATACCGATAAGGCGACAATATTCCTTATTAATTTATTATATTTATAATATTATTAGATTACGTAGATTTATTTTATATTATGCCGGCTGTCGGCAGTAGGTACACATTCGCAGAAGCGAGGCGAGGCGACGCGCGACGATCGTCTGCTCTCGCGGTATATTCGCGTATTCGTTATCGTTTACAAATTTTGTTTTTGTCATTTACTTTTACATTTTGTGACAAACCGACCATTGAACAACAACGGCAGCGACGCGCGACGCGTTTTCAGTAAAACGTAAGTAAACAAATTAACAAAACTTGAAATACATATACATAAAAAATATTATTTTATGTGTTAAAATTAAAAATGTAGATTATCATAGATTTTCGTATTTTACTGAGACATTTATTTTATGTATAGAATATTTTTATCTATACATTGTAATGTCCTTATAAGCTAGAGAAATATTTTCAAAATAATAAATCTAATTAAACCAAACTAAGAGCATTTAATTTTAGGTAGGAGGTACTCTTAAGTTGTAAATCGTAATAACAACCAATCAGTAATAAATTTGTTTTTTTTAGGCTATGGCTAAACAAAATAATAATAAGAATGACTCATTAACCAAATGGTTATCATTAGTAAGCCCTTCATGCCTACCAAAAACTAACACCAGTAACATAATAAACACAAATGTCACAACACCCACAAGTACTACCACGATCAACATTAATGTCACAACTACAACCAAAATCTCTAATGTCACAACTACTAGTACTAGTAGTGATATTAAGATGATTGTTGCGGAGTGGACTGTAAGTTTCCGGTGCTGGTTACTTCGGATATTCAGTTTTATTAGCTTATTATTTATATTAATAATTTAGACGAAATTGAGCTATAGAATGTTAAATACGTTTATTTTTATTTAATATGATGCGGAGCCGACATGTCACGTTCGCTATTTTTCGACGACGACTAAAACTATCTGTAATACAAAAACTGCTCAAAGGCAAACCCGTCGGCCCCACTAGCCGATAACAATATCATTCCGGTTATTACTTTAATCTTTATCGTTACACCGATACGCGACAATGATAATTTCAAGTAAACCTACCTTAGAAAATAATTCTGAAACATTTCAGCATATGCACCGACACGGAAAACATTATATTAAATGCATTGCCTGTAATAAATATCCTGATATCGTAAAAAAACATACAATAAAGTCACAAATACCAAAAATAACTCAAGATCTCGGTGCTTTATTTAGACAAGAAGTAATTGATAACCATTTAACAAAACCGTATCATACAATCAGTATAAAAATGCTACGTCTTTCTACTTTGCCTAATTCTATTGTTCAACAATCTACTCAAATGGGTCGTGCTATTTTGAAGGCTAATGAAAAACTTGGTAATATAATTGGTTCTCTAATGATACATACGAATGGAGATGCTAAAAAACTGACTCTAAGTGCATATACATATCCTATGAGAGTAATAACTAGTAAAATGGATTCTAACTTTACTTTTAATGAATTAAATGAAAATATCACGTATGATTTCCAATATTTGACTCCAGCGTCACATAAAGAGTTCCTCCAGTGTATTGTAAAAAGTTATAAAAAAACATTTTCGGATAAATTAATTTCAGAAACAATATCTATGTCATTGCGTTGCGATGGATCAGTGGATCGTTCACAGATAGATAAAATTTATATAATACTTAAAACAGTGTCATTAAAGGGAGTCGAAGAGCAGTATTTTTTGGGTGCAGGACAAGTTGAACAAAGAGGTGCTGAGGGAATTTTGGAAGCTATTGAAACAGCTTGTATAAATAACGTAGGTCATGATGTTACAGAATACGTTTTTAAAAATATATCATCGATTGTTACTGGTGCTGCAGAAAATATTGGTAGTAAAGGAGATTTGTGGACGTTGGTTGAAAATGAATGGAGAAATAATTCAAATAAAAGTAATTTACCATTAATTAAGATTTGGTGTGCTGTTCATCGGTCAAATCTTGCATGGAAAGATGTAAGTTCTACTGTAGTAGAAGTATCTCATATTGTAAGTAAGTTATCAGGAATTTCTGCTTTTTTCCACAACTCAGCACTTCGAACCAGAGAACTACAACAACTGTCTAAGGAAAATAATTTACAGCTTATAAGGATACCAACATTTTTTCAAGTGCGATGGACAGAATTTTCTTTTAGTCTAGTTAACGCAATATTAATTTCATGGAAAGCTCTGTTTATTTATATGCAAAATTCTAAAGAGAAAGAATCCAACGGATTTTTATTATTATTAACAAATAAGGACACTATTTTTTTATTAGCATTTTTGGCAGATGTATTGGCCATTTTTAGTCACTATCAACAAACTATTCAAAGTGATAAAATAACGATTTTGGATCTTGTTAAACAGACTGAGTCAGTTATAAACTAAATTAAATCATTGAGTTCAATTAATTTAGTTGGTGGTTGGGTAGATGTACTCGAAGATAAACTTAAAGGTACCGACGGAAAAGTTCTAAAAGATATAAAATTAATTGATTTTCAAGAAAAACGAAAACATAGGCATAATTTGTATGTAACTGAAAATAGATCTGTAAGTGCTATGTACCATGAAATAGTAGAAACTTTGGCTAATCTTGATAGCAAAGCTAACATTAGGAATGTATTTGACGTTTTGGGTAAGGATTTAGATTTAGCTGATTTAAATATGGAGTATACAGATTTAATGGAACACAATAGATTAGAAGAGATACGACAAATGCCACTGCCTAAATTAGTGCAATATTTATCTGGTTCCAAAGAGTTTAAAAATATTACTATTTTACTTGCTCGTGTTATAGCTGCAAAACCTCACAGCGCTGACGTTGAACGATTAATAAGTAAAAGCAATATTCTTAAATCAATAAATCGTCAAAGTTTGCATGTTGAAACAGAAAATGAATGTCTTTTTATTCATTTTAAAATGCCTGCTCTTCAAAATTGGGACCCAAGACCAGCAATACAAATATGGTTAAACCAAAATGAACGCCACATTAAAGAAACTCCTAAAGCCAAAGAACAGGAATGGTTCAGTGGGATATTTATGGAAGCGACAAAAAGAAAATCTGAAGACCAAACTGAACAAACGATTAAAAAAAGAATGTTCTAATAGTATTGTGTTATGTATATAAATTATAAATAGTATGAAAAAAATAAAGAGGATATTATTCAAAATACAATATTTTAAACGTGAATGTTTATTTTGTTCATAATAGGTTAAATTTTAAATTCTTCCACATTAAAACTAAAAATATTATCATTTTTAACTAGTTTGATATTACATTTCGAGATTATTATAGTTCTATTTTTATAGGCTTATTAAAAAAAAAATGCGTAGTTGATAAAAATCCTTAGAATAAGCCCTGAATTATAACTCTAAAAGATCTCTCTAATATCCGAACTAAAGCTATTTATATTATGTGTACTCTATTTTTCTTTCTTTAAAGTTAAGTAAAAATTAAATTTTAATGAATCGTATATTTTTGTAGGGAAAACAAATATTAGAAAAAAAATACTTTGAACAAATTGTTGAAGAGCTCAGAGTTAAATACAAATGCAATATAGAAATCTTAACAGACAGTGAACAAAAGTTACAGGGTATCTTTTTACAAGACAAAAGAATGAAAACTGTATTTGAAGCCTTCCCAGAAGTAAATATAAGTAACTGTTTTATTATTAACTAATTTATGTTAATTTTTATGTAAAATTTTCCCTAGATTGTGTTTGCTGATGCTACGTATAAACTATTAGATAGTAGGACTCCAGTTTTTGTCCTTTTGGTAGAGGATGGATACGGACAAAGCGAAATCGCTTCAATAGTAGGGTTATTAGTCAACGAACTGCATAAAATATTAAAATGGTTTTTTCAAACATTTCAAAAGAATAATCCAGCTAGCATTAATACTAATGTGTTCATGACAGATAAAGACTTGAATGAAAGAAAAGTAATAAATGACATTTTTCCAGATGCAAAGCTTTTGATATGTTTATTTCATGCACTCCGTACTTTCCACCAAAAAAACACCTGTGATAAATTGGGCATTACGCCTCAAGAAAAGGACCAATCAAAGGTTTTATTTGAAAAACTATGCTATTCTGACAACGAAGAAGAGTATCAAAAGTTGTACGATACTCTTAAATCATTTGCACCAGCCCAGGTTATAGATTTCTTCAATAAAAATTGGCATTCTATAAGAAATGAGTGGGTGGTAGGGATGACTTATAACAGTGGTAATTTTTTGAATAGGATAAATAACCGCCTAGAAAGTTTCAATGGAAAATTGAAATCTGTGATTGACTCATTTTCAAATTTGCAAGATTTTTTTGAAAAACTATTTGTTGTCCTGAAATGCCTTAGAATAGAACGAAATAGTAAAGCACTACTTATTGTTCAAAAATAGCCAATAACTAAGTTTTTAAATGCTGTAGAAGAACAATATTTTAGACTGTTGACTCCATACGCCTTCGATTTTTTTCAAAAAACAATTGCTACAAAAAATGATGATACTTGTGTACTAGATGATTATATAATTGAAGAGGAGGATACTGCTGATCATGATGTGATCTCAGATATATCTTTGATAGCCAATTACAAAGAAGATATTGATGGTGATGATGATGATGCCATCATTATACCTAGTGCTAATGAGCTTTTTGCTAACTTACCAAATGCTAACGAACCTGTTGGTAAGTATTGTAAATATTACTATAGTAAGTTAATAAATCTTAATTAATTTTAATTATTTTAGTCAGAGAAAATATATCTCAGCTGGCATGCAGTTAAAGTTTGTGGTAGACCGAAAGGAGCTACTCTAACTACTATTGGTTTACCAAAAAAAACATGTTCAAACAAAACCTACACCTTTTTTAAAGAAACATTACAGAACTAAAGAAAATATAATTATTAAATGGTTAACTAATAAAAATGTTGTCGATCAGGTCCGTAGAAACAACTACAAAATATGCGAATCCGATACTAAATGTCAACCAAACCAAATTTGCACTGGAATACTTAAAGATGATGTTAATATTAATAGTATTAAACCATATTCCACAGAAACTGCATGAAATTTAGCTATAAAAATGTTAAAATTAAAAAAAAAAAATTAATTGGATACGTACGATGTGTGAGTTAAGACATAAAAAGCAAAAATCAATTTTATGTGACTCATGTCTTGAGTGGTATGATTTGAAATGTGCAGGTTTGAAAAATAATAGAGTAGGCAAATATTGGTTTTGTCAAAATTGTAAAAATGAGTTTGAGTGACCATCAAATGTGATGAATTATTATTGTACATTTTTTTTTTTAGATTTTTAGTGTAGATATACACAAACGACTGTGATATAAACTTTTTTATTTTTAGATTTTAGAAAGTTAGGATAAAATGAGTATGATTGTTTAATTTTGGTACATAATATCCACATTAATATTTAATAATATTTACACAATTCACAAATAACCTATTTCTAAAATATATGATATTACTACCAATTGGCAATTAGTAATTACTAATTAATATTATAATCAATGAATAATAATTATTGGATTATCACAGGCATTATCAATGTTATATTGTTATCATGTGTATTTTCCGCTTTAATAAAGACCCGACTGTCGGGGATATAGCCATAGCGTATTATAAATCTTCATTTTTATAGGTCATATTACTTAGTTTATTCATTTTTTTTTATCATAACTAAAAATGCCTCAGTGTCATTAATGTAGTACCTACTCAAGTTGATAATTATGGGCTATTATTCTTACACTTTAAGATTTATCATTCTTTTAATATAACTCACTATGAATATAATGAAAATAACTGTTTTAGATCATTTGAAACTGTGCGACAGCTGCACATCAAAACCGACGACGCGCGTACGCACGGGCATACACGGTGGGTGACCTACACGTAGCGCGTCGTGTGTGAATTACCTCGTGGAGGGAGAGAGTGGACTGTATGATATAGGATAGTTCAAAATATTGAATTTAAATAATATGCTAATTCTGATGAGTGTGAGGTCAAATATTAACAACAATGTTTTGCGGTAATAAAAGGTACAGAACGATTTATTGAAATGTTCTGCAATGTAAAATAAATCTAACTGATAAGGTTAGTAATAATAAATACGCACGATCACAATACGATCGGCAAAATAAATCGATGGAAGTAATAATGATGAGAAAAGAAAAAAAAATAACACGAGTATAAACAACAAAATAAACAATCGTGTGTACGACCTGATACGAGCGCGCATGGCTAAATATATAGGTATGATCTCATTGAGACGTATTTTCGTTATGAGCTGCGCACGTACTATTATTCCACGATATAGCATGGAAAAAAATCTCAGCTGGCAGTGATTTTTATCACCGGCTTTTGCTGCTTCGTTGATCTTGATAAACTGATGTCGACTAGTCTAATAATATTTTACCATATAATTAATATTATTATACTATAGTTTTCGATTTATAACTTGATTGGAACTGGAAAGTTCGTTTTCATTTTGTTTAGTTTATGTAAGTTTAATTATATGTTAGTACATGTATTATTCCTGTAATATAATAATTGCTTTTATTACTAAAATGATTTGTGTTATTTATTTTTACTCTTCCAATTCCTTTTATATGAAAAACAAACATAGTATAACTTGTGTTCAGGGTTGGGCAATATCTTAGATACAATTGTATCTTGTATCTACAATTATCTGAAGTATCGAGTATCTTGTATCGCGATAAATTCTTAGTCAATGTATCTAGTATTTCATGAAATAATTTATGATGCGATACAAGATACAATCCTGATTTTATTATCAAAATAATAATTATTAATAAATAATAATAATAATAATAATAATAAAAATTAATAATCTAGAAATGAATATTTTTATTTAATATTGTAGGTTGTTGGAAATAATTTTTCAACCCAGTACTGATAAATCATAAAATATAGTTATATATGTGATGTATATTGTATACAATGTGTCCCGGGGTGAAGTGACCGGCCGCCGTCATATGAAAGTATACCTAAAATGACGAAGAAATAACCTTTAAAGTGGGGGTCTAACTCTTTTTTTTTTTGAGTTATGGGCAATTTAAGTTTTTTTAAACCAAACCAAAACTACCACGGATTTTTTTATGTTTCTCCGAAACTTTTCAACATTTTAACATAATTTTTTTTTTATTTTAAAGCTATTTAACTGTCCTTTCAACCAACATACGAAATTAAACCAAACTTATGTAAATTATTATTGTTAAATTGAAAAAAGTAAATTTTTTTTATCAAAAGTTGGAATTTTTAAAATTAAATCCCGTATTACTCAAAATAATTCAATATTTAGTAGGTATTATTTTGGTTGTGTATTATTCTACAGAATAATACCTAGAATACCTTATAAGTTTGGTTTTCATATCTTTCATAATCGCAGAGTTATACGTTGTTAATGGTCACTAATCACTATCTTGGTTTCCTTAGAATCGAATATCGCACTAATCATTATCTTAGTTTTCTTAGAATTGAATATCGCTCGTTAATTAATCGTTAATCGTTTAATTTTATTTATTTCAGTAAATTTTAGTTAAATTTTCATTTTATTTTCTTCAGTACACTAAGTTGTCGTGTCATCTGTACCTAGACCTGTTATTCAGTTAATAATTTGTAAGTAAATTTATAAAAAAGGTTTCAAAATGCCAAGATTATTTGATTTGCCATTTGGTCACATTGCTGATATGCATTTTGTGTATGGATTTTGTAATGGCAATGCTCAAGCCGCTGTGCAAGAGTATAGGCTCCGATATCCGGAAAGACCTGTTTTAGGATATCGATCGTTCATCGCTATTCATAGACATCTGGCAGAGTTTGGATTAGTACGAAATCATAATGAACAAGGTGTAATGTTGGATGTAGAGTTAGAAGAAGAAGTGTTGGATATAATTACTAGGGATCCGACTACAAGTATCCGTCGCATATCTGCAAGGCTGGGTGTATCAAAGACCTCTGTATGGAGAATTTTGAAAAAAGAGGGCCTTCATCCATATCATTTTCGTCGATCTCACAATTTAATATTTGGGGATAGTGCAGCAAGATTAGTTTTTTGTACGTGGCTCCTTCGCGAACACAGAAGAACTGTGGATTTTTTAAAACATATTTTATGGACGGATGAAGCCACGTTTACCAGAGCAGGTATAACTAATCACCGTAACGCACATATCTGGGCGATTGAAAATCCCCATGTTCTATGGCCAACTACATTCCAACATCAATTTTCAATTAATGTTTGGGCTGGAATGATAGACGATTTAGTTATTGGACCATATGTTTTACCTAATCGGCTAAATCAAGATACTTTTTTGGAATTTTTACGAGAGATATTGCCAGTACTCTTAGAAGATGTACCACTTGCAACTCGCCAAGTAATGTGGTTTCAACTTGATGGCGCTCCTGCACATTTTGCTCGTTCAGTACGTCAATTTTTGAATACGCATTATCCACAATGGATTGGGCGTGGAGGTAGAATAGCTTGGCCACCACGATCTCCCGATCTAACGCCTTTAGATTTTTATTTTTGGGGATACATGAAACAGAAAGTTTATGCTGTTGTCATCGAGAGCCGTGAGCAATTATTGGACCGCATTGATATAGCAGCAGAAGAATTACGACAAAATCATGCTGAAATACAAAGGACTACACAAAGTGTTTCATTTAGAGCTCAAGCTTGTTTGCAGTCAGGTGGGGAACACTTTGAAAATCTTATCAATTAATCAAATAAACATAACATTTATTTCCTTGTTATTTAATTATTATTATTATTAAACTACTTTATTTTCATTTTATTTAAAACAAATTGACTTATTACATTATTTATATCACCTCTAGTGAGTTTATGCCTAAGTTAGACTTGATGTTATGTAAAATTATGAATTGCCAATAATTAAAATCACAAAAGACCTGTAATGTTTAGCTGCGTATAACTCTGCGATTATGAAAGATATGAAAACCAAACTTATAAGGTATTCTAGGTATTATTCTGTAGAATAATACACAACCAAAATAATACCTACTAAATATTGAATTATTTTGAGTAATACGGGATTTAATTTTAAAAATTCCAACTTTTGATAAAAAAAATTTACTTTTTTCAATTTAACAATAATAATTTACATAAGTTTGGTTTAATTTCGTATGTTGGTTGAAAGGACAGTTAAATAGCTAGTTTGGTTTAAAAAAACTTAAATTGCCCATAACTCAAAAAAAAAAAGAGTTAGACCCCCACTTTAAAGGTTATTTCTTCGTCATTTTAGGTATACTTTCATATGACGGCGGCCGGTCACTTCACCCCGGGACACATTGTATAATAGATATGAATATATATTTATCTGTGACACATGCACATTGAATTGGACTTTACGTCTGTACCTTATTAGATATCTGTAATTTTGTATAGTAATGTATGACATTATGTACCTAATAGTTTCTACGTTATAGTGTACCTTTTGCGATAAAGTAGGTAATGAACACGATAAAATTAATAGATAAGATTTTTACTCAAGCACTGCCGGCTACACAGGTGTTCTGTGAGCCATTACGTGACGAACGTTTGCCTTTAGTATACTTGTGCGCCGTGCCGCTCCTACTTTTAAAAATCGCGGTTAGCGACAACGACTCGCGCAATGCTGTGGACGGGAAGGGGCGAACTCACAATATATTACCTCGTACAAGTCTTATGGATTGGATTAATGCGTAATGACGCGATATATATTTTTTTACACAATAATAATCAATGTAGACGCCGTGTACAATTTAACACGCGCTACACCAATAATAATAATAATAATTTGAACAATTAAACAATAATAATAATTTAAACAATAAGTAATAATAATTTTACAATATGACCTGATCGACACCTCGGGGAGCACGGTCCTCGCTGGAAATGCGACAGCGTCTTCCTCGTCAACAACCAAAATCGGCACTGCGGCGCAGTTGAACGACGGCCCAGCGTTGACACGTATAATAAATAAATTCGGTGGTGCGCGGTGACACAATCCGTCAAACTTAGACTGTCTCCAAGTTTACGACGGTATAGACGTGCACCAATTATAATCGTAAATAATAAATAATTAATAATAATGACCACGAGATCTAAACACAGCCACACGAAGCAACGCGAACCGGCGGTGCGTGATCCGCCAAGTTCGAGCGTAGGTAAAAGACAACAAAAAACCGTCCTCGGCACGGGAGTCGTGGACGCTGGCCGGCGGGCGGACACCGTGGAGAGGGAACGACTCGTCGCGAACATTCCACGCCGATCACGTGACTTGTTAAGCCTTTGGACTTTGGTAGATTCGGCGGGAAGTTCAGCCGTGTTCGAACATTTTCCCCCCTGTGAGCTGTGCCTCACACGACGTTGGGAGAACCGGCTGGGCAAATTCCAACGATGGATGTGGAGGTCCAATGCACATGGTCAGCTGATGTTCGCATCGTCGATCAGGCCAATGACGAATCTTACATTTGTGTGCAAAATAAAAAAATCTACATAATATATAAAACGAGGAACATATGGTTCAATTAATAACAAATAATTAGTTGCATAAAGACAACACAAATACATAATAATAGTATAAAATTGGTACAAAGAATAATACAATAACTAAACAAAAAATAGTGAAATAATACAATATGAGGACTCCCCCATCCCAAAGCCCGATCTGTCGAGGGGCACATATAATTCGTAGCAATAAACTCATAACAGGGAAAGAAGGTGGGGAGCATGGTAGTTCACCGCGATGTGCTGATGGCACCAGATTGAGCAGTACAATGTTCATTCGGTGGGTAACAATACCAATTTAACCACAGGTCGAACAATTTCTTCAACCTTTGTCAATACACGAGCAACACGGACCCGACCGTCGGTTCCCGGTAACAATTTTATTACGCGGCCAAGTCGCCAAGATAACGGATGACTCTGATTGTCTATGACAATGACCATGTCGTTGACATTGAGGTTCGGGGTCTCAGAGGTCCAATTGGACCTTTCCTGAAGGGTGGTTAAGTATTCTGACGACCAACGGCGCCAAAAGGCCTGATAGCATTGGTCCAACAATTTCCACCGGTTGGACATATCACGCGCGGATGCAGGATCTGACCTGGGTGGGACTGCTAACATAGGTTGCCCGATTAAAAAATGTCCCGGCGTCAGGCAGTCGAGATCGTGCGGGTCGGTAGAGGCGGGTGTAAGAGGGCGCGAATTGAGTACAGCTTCGACGCGCACCAAAAATGTCGAAAACTCCTCGTACGTAAAAATATGATTGCCGATGACCCGTACCAATAGCCGCTTGGTGGAACGGACTGCCGCCTCCCATAACCCAACGAAGTGAGGCGCACTAGGCGGATTAAAATGCCAGTCACATGTGGCACGTGCATTTCCGATAGCCGCTTGGCCCTCCGAACTGTGTATAAGCGACCGCAATTGCCTGTCAGCCCCTACAAAATTGGTGCCGCAATCTGAAAATACATCGCTAGGTAAGCCTCGTCGGGCGACAAAGCGATCGAATGCGGCGAGGAACGCGTCTGTCGATAGGTCCGAAACAACTTCGAGATGGACCGCTTTGGTGGTAAAACACACAAAGACAGCTATGTAAATTTTAAGCACGCGAGATTTGCGTAGCCGTAACTCACGCATCTGTAACGGCCCCGCGTAATCCACGCCTACGCCTTCGAAGGGGCGCCGCGGACGCACTCGTGCACTGGGCAAATCTACCATTAACGGCTGCAATGGTCGCGCGTTTAACCTGACGCAAATAGTACAATTTGTTAATATCTCGTGCAAAAGGGACCGGAGTGATACAACCCAAAATTGGCGCGATATTAACGTCATTAAAACTCGCGGGCCGGCATGGCACGTCAACAAATGCCACCGTCGGCACAATAACAAGGCAAAATGCGAGCTTTTTGATAACAACACTGGATGTTTGCAATCGTACGCGATCAACGAGTGACGCAACCGACCGCCGACGTGGATCACACCGTCGGGGTCAATGAACGGGGACAGCCTCGCTAACGGTCTGGACGATACCCGCGCACCGCGTGATAGCTCACCGAGTAATAAGGGAAAATGCACGCGCTGTGATTCGACGATCAACGCGCGCGGCACTATCCAAATCACATTTTTGTAGATAAACGGGACCGTCTTTTCGACTAATCTTTCGTCGACAGAGCGCAACGAAACGGCGCATAAACGCGACTACGCGCAGCATACGGTCGTAAATTGAAAATCGTGTAAACCATTCATCCGGTACGTCGGCAACGAGGGCAGCACACGATGCAAGTCGCAACTCCGGCAATTCACAAAGGGGTAGCGACGGACGAGAATCGTCCCATACCGATGGGTCGTCATACGCTTCCTGTGGGCCCCGCCAATACAAGTCAAGTTGCGACAATACCGCCGGCATTACACCACGGGACGCACAGTCGGCGGGGTTATTGACCGAATCAATGTGTTGCCACCGGCAATCCGGTAACAGCGTGCGGATTTGATGTACTCTATTGGAAACATAAACTTTAACCAACCCATGAGGGACCGTTAGCCATGATAGCACGATCATCGAATCAGACCAAGCTCGAATGTCAATAATTTTAAGTTGCGCCGCTAAAATGTCACGGATGCGGTTTAGCCACCGGGCCAACAGCAAGGCGGCATTCAATTCTAGACGGGGAATTGTCATGGATTTTGTTGATGCCAATTTAGTCTTAGTACCAACCAAAAAAACAGACTGCTCTACGGGCACATCGACCATCCGTAAGTACACAACAGCTGCATAGCCGCGTTGCGACGCGTCGCAAAAACCTAATAAATAGCACGGGGCATTCTGGCACGAATTAAAATGCCGGGGGACGCGAATAGATAGTAACGACGGTAAATCAGCGATGAAAGCTGCCCATTCATCATGAATGTCCGTAGAGAGAGGTTCATCCCACGACAAACCACGAAGCCAGGTCCGTTGCATGATGGATTTGGCTAAAAATACCGCGGGACCGAACACCCCAAGTGGGTCGAATATTCGAGCTACTAACGACAAAATACCGCGTTTGGTATAAACAGGTGATTGCTCGAGACTTAACGCACAACACAAGTAATCTCCGTCGGGGTGCCATTCTAAACCTAACACCTTGGTACCCTGACCGTCTACCGTTTCGAACGGCGTAGGTGCGAGCACACGATTCGCGGCCGGCCTGCGTCCAAAACCGACGTAGTGTTCGACGACCATTTTTTAAGTTCTAGACCAGACCTATTCAACACACAAATCAAATCAGATTGTAATTTTAATACATCAGCAATAGTATCGGCTCCGTCGCATATGTCGTCGACGTAAGTCTGACGCGTCAACGCATTACGCACCCCCTCGGACTCAGTGCAGTCGTCGGCAGAAATCGACTGTAACACGCGCAACGCGAGATACGGCGCACAATTAACGCCGTACGTGACCGTATTCATTTCGTATTCGAGCAGTTTGTCATGTGGCGACGCTCGCCACAAAATATGTTGAAACTTACGATATTTTGGCAAAATCAAAACTTGCCGATACATCTTGCAGATGTCGATCGTAAAAACGTATTTATGTACGCGGAACCGCGTTAGGATGTCTACAATGTCCTGTTGGAGCTTAGGCCCCGGAAATAGACAGTCATTTAATGACGGCCCGCGGCCACATTTCGCGGAAGCGTCGAAAACTACACGTATTTTATTGCTGTCCACCTCCGGGCGGTATACAGCGTGGTGCGGAATGAAGTAACACCCCGGGGACGTGGCAACCGACATGTGCTCTAACGATATATATTCGGACATAAATTGAGTATACAATGATTTTAATAATGGATCCGCGGACAATTTGCGTTCGAGCGACTCGAAACGCCGTATCGCAACATCACGGGACGCTACAAACAAGTCGTCCGAAGCCGGTACACGGAACGGCAACGGGACGGAAAATCGACCAGTCGATAAACGTATTGTTTCGTCGACAAAAATTTGTTCGCACCGCCCATTATCAGTGAACGTTGCAGGAGCTACCTCTGGCTCCTCAACGTGCCAAAATCTTTCCATGAGTCCCTCAATGGAAACAGTTAACGAAACTGGCAACGATTGTCGCGAGCCGGTCTCATCAACGGACACCGGACCAGTTAAAATCCAGCCGAAAACAGAGCTAAACGCCGACGGTAACGCGTCGTCAACCGAAATCTTACGGCCGTCCATAATTGACGCAAAAACGTCACTGCCGAACAACAAGTCAACAGGGGACGACACATGGAACGACGGGTCCGCTAACGCTAAGTTGGAGTACCTATCCTTAATGTCGGCGGCTAACGTTTTGGTAGGTAATTCGTTCGTTATCGTGGGCAACACCCACGCGTGTACGGCCACCGCGGGCTCTGAGGAGAATCGCGGATGTACAGTACACTCGACCCGGTCTTGTATATTCATTACTTCGACTCCCGATAAACCACTTATTGGAGCTGTCCAGCGTGATCGTTTAAGACCTAATCTATCGGCACCGGCAGCCGTGATAGCACTAATTTGCGATGCACAATCGACCAGCGCCCGCATGGTCTGCCACGATCTGTTGTACCGATGAACAACATGAAGCGGGTGCGGATGCGAGTAGCGGGGTATCCTGTTTATCATGCCGTTCTCCGGCAGGTACATGAAGTAGATAATGATGTCTACGCGAACACTCAGTACAATTAATTTTTGACCTACATTTAGGCACCCAATGATCGGCACTCAAACATACAAAGCACAATTTATATTCGCGAGTCCAACGCGACCGCTCGTCAACAGGCCATGATTTAAACTTTGTGCATGCTGCTAGATTGTGAGGTTCCCAACAACAGAGACAAGCACTACCTGACTTAGCCGTGACTAGGGATGTTGGACGATAGCCCTGTGGCTTTCCGGACCGTTCTCCCCCCGTGCGAGACTGGCCGGTCGATTTCCCAAATTTGGACAGCGCTGCTGCGGAAGGGGTGCTTTGTGCGAATCACCTGCAACTTCCAATACGGCCACGCGGGACCGAATAAACTCTATTAATTGGTTTGCAGTCGGATAATCGGTCGGGTTGCTAGCCTCGAACAAACGACGTGTTACAATAGGCAAGCACCTAAAAGCTATCGAGAATAACATAAACGACCCCAAATCAGGTATATTGAGCGCGTCTAATAACGCAATATTTCGATTAAAAGTACATATAAACTAGTTTAAATCCTGATAAGACTCTTGCAACATAGCCGTCGCATTTAACAAATTGTCGACAAGTGACGTGGCGACTAGACGCGGACGATTGAAACGGTCTGTCAACGTAGACCACACCAGATTGTAATTATCGCTCGATAACGGTATACCCCGGACCGCTTCCGCCGCAACACCTTTTAAACTGCCTACTAGATAGTACATTTTATCAATATCGGATAAATTGGGCCATTTATTTAATAGTGTCGTAAAACTATCTCGAAACGTGATCTAGTCCCGGAGATCACCATCGTACGTAAGTAACGGGATCTCGGGTAAACGCGAGTACGATTTACCTGGGTCATCAGCCGGTGTCTGGTTAATCGTTAATTTATTATTAATATATGACATGTCAATTAAATCTGCACCTTTCGGGGTTACCTGTTCAGCCATTGCCTTTGACGCCGTAATAAAACTCCGAACTTCCGCGGGAAGGCCCACATCATAATCTGTCGTTTCTTTTCATATAACTAAACTTTTAAGACCGCCTCGTCCTCGAGCTTAAATTGGTTCCATAAACTATCTAAGTCAGTAATGGCAACTAAAAATTGGGGACTAAGTCGGGTTCGGTTTTGACTCGTAACGCCATAGCATGGATTGCCCTAATGTTCGACACTACAGTAGTGCGTTTAACCAACGCGAGTGCTTTAGCCCAAATTTTTGCATTCATAACAAGGTAAATTTATTACTTATTATTATTTGTTGTTTATTATTTATTTATTAATATTTATTAATTATTTTAATGTTGTATTAAATTTCAGAAAATTCACCGTAATGTTCTAGAAGAATTAGAGAATTATATTAAACCTACTGTTAACGAACGTCGCGGTACAAAAAGAAAATTAAATGATTCAAACTCAAACACACATAAACAACAGAAATTAAATTTGTATTTAAGCGATCATCAAAAAAACGAGTCCAAATAAAAAACGTTTGATACAAATATTATAAATTATGTTGTGTATAGCATGAAGCCATTATCAACGGTTGAAGACGAACATTTTATAAAGATGATTAACGGTTAGTATATTGAGTATTGACATATTGTATTTGTAAACATACAAATTGTCATAAGATTAATATTGTGACTGGTAAACAATAATAACATAACGCTATTGCATATTTATTTGATAAAATATTTAATCACTTCATTAATTACGTATATCATATTGCTGTTTACTAGTCCAAATTAATGTAATGACCGTTTCGTTTCGTTATTTATTATTTTTTATACTTATATATAAAACTATTAGTATATATTATTATTATTAAAAATAAAAATAAAAATAAAAACACATATTTAATATATTGTATATAATACTATCGCCCTACGAGAAATTACGTATTAATTCTATAACGCATAACTTAATATTTCTTTCTAATGACTTAATAGATAATGATGGTACTTTAAAAACATTTTCGAGAAGAACATTAAGTCGTCGCATTCTAGAAAACTACACATTTATTTGTGAAAAATTAAAAAATGTTTTTGAATCTGATCCAAAGGCCTAGTGTATGTACAACAGCTGATATTTGGTCAATAAAGCACAAATCATTTATGGGAGTCACAGCGCATTGGGTAAATTTTATTTTTATTTTAGTATATAAACTAATACATAAACTATAATATTTATAATAAATTTCAGATTGATGAAAACACATTAACTCGTTTAAGTTGTGTATTAGCCTGCAGGCGATTTCATGACTCTCATACTTATGATAAAATTGCTGAATTGCTACATGAAATAATATGCGAGTTTTCAATTGAAAGAGAACAGTTGATCTCAACTGTTACCGACAATGGTTCAAATTTTGTCAAAGCATTTAAAGAATTTGGTTGTGAAATAGATTGGAATTTCCAAACTAATGATTTAGAATTCAATGATAGGTATGAAAATATATATATATATATAGGTACACCATGCACCTATGGTTTTTGTTTTAATTAAATTATTTTTAATTTGTAGATAATAGAAGAAATGCAGACGAAGAAGAAAGTACTGATATGGCTAAATTTTAAAGTATCGAAGTAGATGACACCATGACACAAGATACTGCAATTTTTTTTTTACTTCGTCATTTACGCTATACATGTCACCATTCTGTTATGAGTAAATATACAACACTCTGGAATTTGTCACGAAGACCAAAATCCATACTATATTAAATTGTTCGCTGAAATATCCATGTCCTACTCGGTGGAACTCTCTTTATGACGGTATTACACAGCTTTTGTAATACAAAGACAAATTAAATTTAGTGGTAAACGAATTAAATGTTAAGTATAGTTTAAAAGATATAGATTTTGAATATTTAGAGGAATTAGCTGAGTTATTAAAGCCTATCGCTGCACAGTGGAGTATTCGTACAAAAAAGCTGGCCAAATATATTTTTAAGGGTTTATTAAGTTGAAATGAGTTTAAAAACAATACTAGATTATAGTTTTATAATTTTTAACCATTTTTTAAAAATAACAATGTTTATTTTTATAATAAACCACACGTTAGTCACAATTCTCATCATCCATTTCGTCGTCTTTTTGATAATATTCTTCACTTATATCTTCTGTTGGTGATACGTCATCTAATGGCTCCGGGAGAAAAAGTTTCAATGTTTCACTTGAAAAAGGCATACTTTTTTTTGTGGTTTTGGTCTGATGCTGCTCAAAAATGGGTCCGAACTTAACAAGTCTCTTCAAAACATCATTATTACAAGCCTCTCGTCAACATTTTCTTGAAAAGTTTTGTCGATTCAATCTGAAGTGTTTATTTCTTGCTTCGGCAGCTTCCTCAGATAGTTGACCAATAGGTACTATCGCATTTGAAATAACTGTAGCCCCGTGGATTAAAATTTTGTGTAATGTGGGTGACATAAGATGCCAACCATATAATTGCACATAAAGTTTAGCCGTATCTGTGGTATACTCTTCAAACTTTTCTACGTTTATACTGTGACCACTTGAGATTGCTTCTAATATAATTTTAAATCTTTTAATTATGTTTACATCTATTCCAGTGATACGTGAAGATGTATCTGGATCGGCAAAAGATCGCCTGGATGTATTTCCATCATTCGTGTTACCAAATCCTGCCTTAGGTATGTCAACTAGAAGACCCATTTGTTCTTTAAATAAATGTTGTATTCTTAGTTTGGTGTCTCTTACTATCATCCTATCTTCGTTTGTTCTGGCTTGCCACTTTTTAATTGGGAGTTTGTACGCTAAATGAATAATATGTTCAAATAATCTAATTCTAGCATGGAGAATTGATAACCCAAATTTCAAAGCATCATTATTACATCTTTTTCAATATTTAAATTATTAAAGTTTTTCGATGTATTTCCACATATGTAACACCTCATAGTAGAAGATGTACTTGTCGCTGCATTGCAAACTTTTGCATCAACCATTGTCGGTAGTAATATATGTTTTATACGTAGTAAAACACCACTAGCTGTTGGTATGTCAGATTTATTCAGACTGCTTACTTGTTTTTCAATAAACTGGATTTCTTCTTTAGTAATATCCGCTGTTTCATGTAAAAAACGAATGCGTATTGGGCTACAAAATCTTATAGACGAAGGAACTGGGTTCTGCCATACAAATTTTTTTTTGTCATCAATATTGCATATCAATCTCAAAGGGACAAGTGAACTTTGGAAAATATTCGCATCCCTATGTTCGTTGCTTTCAAATAACTGTTTGAACTGTGACTGTTGAGATCCATCACAGCCCCATTTCGATATAAATTCTAAATTATGTTTTTCTTCTTCTGATAAGTTTTCTATAACTTCTTCCAAATATTTACCCAATCGTAAAGAAGTGTGATCTAGCAAATCTTGTAGATTGACTTCTGCATATGTTTCCGTAATATTCATCGACTCTTTTTTTGGATAGCAATCTTGTTTTGCGTTTTTTATTAATGAATAACAAGGGTAAATATTTTTATTAGCAGCATGAATAACTTCATATTGCTTTTTCGATAAATTAGCTTCTACAAATATACTTAAAGCCTCTGATGGTGTGTGTTTTTTAAATTTCTCTTTCTCTTTCGATTTGTCTACAGATGCTAAAACTTTTCGATATTTTGTTGCTCTAGTCGGTGTAAGTGTTATTTTTTTTATCATTTTAGATACATCAATATTTCCGCAGCATGCCGACTCATACTGGCTGCAAAAGTCAACTCATCAGCAGAAATAGTTTCTCTTATGCCCTTAGTTTTACGTCTCTTACTTCGATCACTCGATTCACCGAAATCTTTTACTGGACGACCCGGTTTTGGTGTTGTCCAGGTAACTAATTTTATGGAAGTGTTTAGCCATTTTTCATTATTTTTTAAAAACCGTTTTTCTTTATTGCTAGCAGCTGACCATTTTTTTTTAAATTAAGATTTAAAATATTTTAAATTACGCCTTAGTGTAAGGTGCTCACCTGTCGGGCATTTTGTTATTTGAATCAGCTCGTTTTCCATGCACGTTAATTTTTTGTCAAGATTTTTCTCTGAACATTTGCGTACAAGTTCGTATAGGGTTTTTCTAGTCATTGCTTTTAATATTAATGGTACTTTTGAAAAGTATTACAATTAACATTAAAAAAAATTAAATTAAAAATAAAAATAATATTCTACCTGGTTCAATTGATGCCATATTTACGTTCGCTGTACATAAACTACGTTTATTCAAACTGTAAGGCGTCCGCTCATACTAGCACAACGGAATACCCACGACTAGCAATCACTATTTACTTTTATATTATTATGATTATATTGTCAGGTATAATGCAACCAAACAACAATTACTTATCTGTATAAATAATAATAATTACGTTAGCTGCAGCGACATATCAAAATTGTATAAAAATAATGTCACGTGCTCCGCATTATTAAAGTGGTGTTTATCTAAATGGCGTGAATGAGCGGAACATTTTGCTTAAAATATTAAATACTTAGTGTCTATATTATATTTTGAAACAAACATTTTTGCTTGACATCGCTCGACACATAAAGATTTGTTCAAAAATAATATTATAATTCCTTTATTCCTTTATAAACAAAAATAAATGACATGTTAAATTACAATATGAAAAAATTATATGACATTGAACCAACTAAATATCAACTTATCTTCTACCCTAAACATAATAATTATTTGAAACCGCTATTAAATACTTGTTTAATCGCATACTGAGTATTAAATAGTACACGTTAAACGAAACAACAAGAAATAAAATGAGCAATGCCTATTGAACTTTGAACGCTTTATTTAAGTTGCCATCAACAACTATGATTCATAATGTTCATAAGGTCCCGTTTTACATAATAAACTTTAAGAAAATTAGCGTTGCCATGGTTTTAAGCGGTTTTTTTTTTTTACTTATGGCCAGCTTTTTTGTACGAATACTCCACTGTGCGCTGGTGCCTTAGACTTTTTGTAGAGTGAAAATCAATGTTACTACGGTCAGCTTTTACTCACATTATATTCACTTAAAACGAGACTAGAAATGTTAAAAGAAAACAATTTCCGTAATTTAGGTAATATGATAACACCGTTGGTTAATTCTTTAGTAAAACGATTTAACAATTTTTTCGAATTATCTCCCAGTATAAATGAAGCTATTTTAGGAACTTGTTTCCATCCATGTTATAAATTAAGATGGATCTCAAATGAACATGACCACGAAAAAACTAGAATTTAAAACCTATGTATAAATGCTGCAGAAAATATTTTTAATAATGATGTTAATAATAACTCAAATTCTAGCGATGAAGAAGACGAAAATTTTATTGTTTTTTCATCGCAACCAGAAGCTAAAACCATTAAAAAAGCTGACTTGGAAGTAGTTACTTTTTTTAATGATAAGAGTAAATCGTTAAATATCCTAAACAATTATCCAATTATAAAAAAACTTTTTATTAGATTTAATACCAGCTTGTGCTCTTCAGCAACCGTTGAACGAATGTTTTCAATGGCAGGATTTATTAATAATCCTACCAGAAATAAATTATCCGATATTACCTTTGAAAAAATTGTATTTTTAAAAGGAAACAAAGATAAATTTATAAATTAATGACGTTATGTACAATGTACTATTTAAATTAAATCCGGACTGTCGACTGATTTATATTATTATAAATTATAATTTATAATATTTGTAATATATTAAACATTTTTTTTTTTATTATACTTAAATTAGTTTTATTATTTATATAATGCAATATGACCATACCAAGTAAATATAATTTTTTATGTAGAATTATTATTGATACAATTATTATTATTTAATTTTAATGTAATCATAATGTGGTTATTTTTGGTAGCATCATTGATAATAATAAGATTACGTAATGTCATAATTGATTTGTTTTATTTTGTTTTATTACTAATAAATGTCAATTTTTATTATTTTTTTTGTCATTCTAATTACTTAATGAAGTGCCCATCCCCACAATAATAAACATAATTTTTAAAAATCCAGGACTAATTTTAATAAAATGTATCGAGTATCTAGTATCGCGATATTCCAAAGCCAAGTATCGAGTATTTAGTATCGCGATACTCCAAAGCATGGGCGCCTGCAGGAAATTTATCAGGGAGGGGCATAATGAAACCAAACACAAAAAAATACATTAAAAAAAGTTTATTCCTTGTAAACTACAAAAAGGGTTAGAATTATATGAAATCCAACACTATAAAGAACATTAAAAAATATATTCCTTACAACCTGAAAAATGTGTTAGAATTACATGCTATTTATTCGTTATTAAATAAAAACTGAAGTCTACGTGGTTGTTCTCTTGCAAACCTTGTTATTAACTGTTCAATTAATTTATCTTTTCTTATATCAATTTTTTCATGATGGACAGTTAACATACATAGGCCATTTAATCGGTCTTCACCCGTCGTAGATCGAAGCCAAGTTTTAACCCTTCGTAAAGTGTTAAATGACCTTTCGGCTGCACAACTTGTAGCTGGTAAAGACAGAAAAATTTCTAATGCAATTGTAATATCAGGGAAAAATATTTTGCTATGTTCTAGTAAATCTATTATGTCCATACTTTGGCAGTCTTTTTTTTTTGCCATAAGCTATACCAACTTTCACTTTCAGCTAACAGATTTTCAATTTTATAAAAATTATAAATATTAGTTATGCTATCAGTGTACTCTTGTTTTTTCATTTTTATAAATAATGCTGGATGAAGGTGTTGTAGTGAAAAAGCAACACTTTTACTTTTTTCAAATCTTTCTTTAATACACTGAATTATTGAATCTAGATAAGGTAGAAAAATTGAAACTCGATAATAATCTTTGGGAGATTCATAAGAATAATTGTTTCTATGTGATTGTTTTCCAGTTATTCTGGGACATGTAAGAGTGATTTCAAAATCATCTGCTATAGATTTGGCATCAGTAAATAATAAATCAAAGATTTCATTTGCATTTGTTCTATTGTCTTCTAACATTTTTAACTATTCCTCTACATATTCCCGAACTTTATAAAGCTCCATTGATACACCTTGTAAAATATTTGTAACCGGTTCTAAGATAGCGCTGTATTTTGCAATAATTTTCATACTAATTATAAATGAAAAATTTGAGGTTGAAGAGTATAGATATAGTGCACGTTGTCTTGTATTCGAATTTATAAGACCATTAATAGACAAAGATTGAAGGCTTTGAATTATAGCAATAACATTTTCAGAAAATCGCCTAATACTCTTATACTTTGAAGACCAGCGTGTTTCGCAAAAATTGGTATATTAGGTATAAGATTTCTTCGAAGGGTACTTTCACGATACAATTTTATAATTTTTTCTATTGTGCCAATAGTATTACGAATAATCATAATTTTGTTTAGATCGTTAATTACTAAATTTAATCGGCGACTAACACAATGGAAATATAAAGCTTTATTATATCGGTCACGAATTAATTTAACAACGCCGCCTACTTTGCCAGCCATTGTAGCACAGCCGTCATAACCTTGTCCACAAAATTTACTTAAATTAAGGCCACTATCTTCCATAAATGATAAAATTTTAGTAGCAACTGATTCTGCGTCTAATTTATCTAAGGGTAAAAAGCCAAAGAATTCTTCTCGAATCTTTGACTGTTTGTCTAAAAATCTAATTACAATTTTTAGCTGCTGATTCGTCAGCAATAATGGAAAACGCATTCGCGGCATTATGGTAAGTGTCCACTTGAGATTAAATAGTCTCGAGAGCAGTCTCGAGACTTAAGTCACAAATGTATATGAACCTGAGAGTACTCGCAGAGACAAGTCATTACTAATCACCGAGACTGCATGTGTCGCGAGTGGACACGTTCATTCCTGCTCTTGAGATCAAGTCTCCAGTCTTCCGATAGTGTTTGAAGAGCTGAGAGCACCCGTGTTATTTACCATAATATATACATTTTTTTAATTATTATTTATTCAAATTAAATTAAATTAATTTAAAATGAGTGCACGTCAATGGACAGATGACGAAATTGTTGTGTTAATTAATCTTTACGAGGAAAAGGAATTTTTGTGGAATGTTAATCACAAGTTGTATAGGAATCGTGACAAGAAAACGAGTGCGTTTGAAGAAATCGCGACAAAATTTAATTGTGATGTAAATGAGGTACAAAGAAAGATACATAACTTACGTAATCAGGTGTGTATATTAATTGTTAAATTCTATATTTAGTATAAAATAATTTAAAAATAATTAATAATATTATATAATAGTTTATATAGTAGTTTAATATTTTTTTTATTCAATTGAACTTTTCAGGTTTCACACGAACTTCAAAAGATGAAAAAGGTGAAGAGTGGTGATGGTGCAGATGACAGATATGAAAGTAAATGGAAGTTTTTCTCTGCATTGAAGTTCATTGTACCCTGCTTTATACCAACAAAAACTACGTCAAACATGGTTAGTATAATATTTAAATAATTTGTATTTATGTCAATAAAATGGTGTGTACTTATAATTATTCAACATATGAATTGATATTGCCATTGAACCTCACCAGCAGTTGTCATAAAATATTCTCTAAATTCGTCTCTCACATCTTTTTTCACGCAATTGTGTATCTTGCTTGACAATCTAGTGTTTTATTAAATCCAAAAGCATTTCAAATTGCACTGCAGACATCCGAATAAAATTTTTAAACTGCTGTGCATCCTCCAACCGAAGCTCATTTACAAGATTTGAAGCGGCTCCCAAGTCACTTCGACGGTCCACCCATTTCCTAACCCAACATTTCTTTTTTCTTTTTTCTTTTAGCTTCCGTTTTTGTACAATATTATGTGCAATTATAAAAGCTAGGGCCTGACGCGAATCCATTTTGTAAAAAAAGAAAGAAAAAACATTCAAATTTGTAAAAAAACACGTGTACTCGCGGTCAAGTCACACACAAGACTGTGTGTATTAACTCTCTAGTCGACACGATATTGTCTTGGTCTCGAGATTAATGTCACTTTCGAGTCTCCAAAACCTATCTCGAGACCGTGATTGATCTCAAATGGATAACATCCCGAGATCAATCTCGAGCTATAATTTCAAGTGGACACTTACCATTAGCTTCACATACTATTTCTTCTTTTAATATTTTTACACACAATGTAATTAAATCATTTTGAGTTCTATGGGACGAATATTTAGCATTTCCCACATTAGTTATAAAATGATCTTTCAATATCTCATCGCCAGATTCAATACGAAAATTCAAAAGACCGTGAAAAACACCAGAATCTGATTTTTTCTCTCGTAAGGGAAGGTCGTGAGTTCCACAAAACAAAATAGTTGATATAATAGCTTTTAATTTTAGCCTATTGGTTTCTATTTCTTTATGCAATCCAGAATATTAAATATACTAAATACAATACGTACGTAATTTAGCGTGGTCCGTGTTACTCAGTAGACGTGTTGGTAAATAATTTAATTTTACAATTATTACAATAATTCCCAATGTGATATTGTACATTCGATTTATTTTTAGTTATCTCAGTTATCTGACAGACGTCGTGTGCGTATGTGTGCGTGGTGCGTCGGTCGTCATAAGCGATTAATATCAATTCACAGAATTTAAACGCATTTAATTTTGCGCGGTTAATGTAATACAATTCTAGTATTTATAATTAATGGTAATACGCATCATTTTGTACGCCTTATATTATATTGTTATTATGATCAACAACCCCACACGGCACACACTAAAGTAAAAATATCGATGAAATGTTAATAAATCAAAATAAAAGTTAAAATGTTCAACATTCTATTTGAATTCCAGAGGGGGCAAATGCCCCGTCTTCCCCCCCCACTCCGGGCGCCATGCTCCAAAGCCAAGTATCTAGTACCTATTATGAATTAAAAAGTTTGCTTATTCATATATAAAGGTACTGTACCTTTAAAATATTAAAATATTGGAAGTTTAAGTTTGTTTATTTTATTTTTTAACATTTTAAATTTGAATATTGGTTTTTACAAATTAATATAAGTTTGCTTTTAATATTTTACTTGAAGTTTTAAACTTTGTTTTAAATTTATACCTGTATTGAAAAAAGCTAAGGACTAACTAATAAAAATTTAAAAATTGTTTATTAAGATTATAAATGTTATTTCTACCTAACCTAAAATACCGATGCAGGAAGTATATTATTTTCGTCAATTATTTTGGTATTCATAATTTAAACACGAATAATTTATTTTGTTATGTTTATCATGAGGCAACAGCAAGAAAAACACCAAATGATGTATGCTCTTTTTTGGTTCACTATATTAATAGTTTTGTTGATGATGATGTTGAGGAATTGCATTTGTTTTGTGAAAATTGTGCTGGGCAAAACAAAAACCACGCATTACTAAGAATGATTATGGCTCTAGTTGAAATTAAAAAATTCAAAAAAATTCAGGTGTTTTTTCCACAAAGAGGACACTCATTTTTGCCGTGTGATCATGACTTTGGGATCTTTTACGTTGTATTTTCTTGTTTCACGTACCCTTTTACCATCGCCCACGCTAATTCAATTGGATTGAATTCACAATGGTACGGTGGTAATCGGAGTACGGTGTGTCCAGCGTCTTTTGCAAGATTGTCAATAACGTAGGATTTTGTACGTGGTTTTAACTTTTTCACTTTAGTTAGAAGTTGAGCCTTTAACAATGGTCTATCGAAAGTGATACCTTTAGAATTAAGCCACTCCAAAATGTCAGCTTTTTTTGAATTGGAAGTTGGATATTTTTCAGTTTGAACGGAATGGTACGGTGCATTGTCCATCACCACAATAGAATTTGGGTGTAGCCGAGGTAGAATAGATACAAACCAGTCTTTAAATGTATCGCCATTCATTTCGTCATGATAGTCGGCACTATTTTTTTTTTGATACAAAACATAATAGGCCGCCCTCGAGGAAACCCATGTCTGAACCTGTATGTAGTACAATCAATCGTTGTCCCTTACCAGTCGGGTTTTTCGGGCAGGTTAGGTTAGGTCTTCTTTTTCGCTTTGCCCACTCATTGTAAAAAATAACGAGCTGTAAAAATTGTTACGAATCTAGTACGTTGTGACAAAATGAACACAATTTCTACAATGAACAGTGAACGTTGTTATTTGAAATTTAACGGAAAGGCGCGCACAAGCGACAACCTGCGTCGGGTCAGTCGGGCCCGGTCGGTGGAGTGGAGAAAGCAGCTGGAGAATAATGGGCATGACCTGACCGCCGGCGACGAAAACTGGTCGCCGCCGCAAATGTTTCTTATTTTGAACAGACTATATATAAGATAACAGATAATGAGTTGAAAATGTATCTAGATAAGATAAATAGATAACACTTAAAATATTTATCTAGATAATAATTAAAAGATAACCACATTTATCCAGATAAAAAACAGATAATTAATATTTAATATTGTAGATCCGAGGATAGTAATAATTTTTTGGTTGGGCGTTTTTCTTCTTCTTCCCAAGTTAGGAGTTCTGCGTCAAAAGTGTATTTTATAATGAAGAAAAAAGTTAAAACTATTATTCTGTACCTGATCTACTTTTTTAAAAATTAAGATTAAATGTAAATAAAATACTTTATTGTTCAAAATTGTGTTACAGAATTCTGTCTATAAAATATATTTAAATAGTTAGGAATACGTAATGAAACATCAGAAGAACATCATAGAAAAACATCATTAAATACTTAATAAAAATTAAATCTATATTTATTTATTTTTGACGTAGTTATAAAATATGGTTTTTTATGTTTATGCAAGTAATTAAAATAAAAAAATTGTTTTTTTTTTTATTTTTTATTAAAATAAAGTTTTACTGACATATGTCATCTTAACTTAGTGTGATTAGATACATTTTTTTTTTTTTAACATTTGGAAAAAATATAACAATTAGTAATAATTAGAAAAATTATTAGTAAAAATAGAAACTATCGACTACGTTTTAAAATATTTACAAAACGGAAGAGAAAAAAAAAAAAAAAAAAAATAATAATATATTAATAAATAATAGTTATAACAATAGGTCGTGTGGGCGTCCACGCTTGAGTCGGCGTACAGAAGGTGGGTCACTTAGTTTATAGAATTTCGCACTATGAGCATAATTGATGTGATCGAAGAAGTTGATAGTTAATTTTTTTATGTACTCTGTTATTGTGGGTAGCTGAAAATCTTTATGAAGTGCATCATTTCGTACAAACCAAGGAGCATTAGAAATGGTTCTCAAAACTTTTGATTGGAAAACTTGTATTTTGTGGATGTGGGTTTTTGCACAATTTCCCCACACAGGGACTGCGTATAGAAGTAACGGTCGTAGAATTTGTTTATATAATAAAAGAGAACATCTCCAGCTTAAAGCAGTTTGTCGGTTGATCAATGGGTATAGTATTTTTAGCCTCTGGTATCCTTGTTGTAGTTTGGAGGTGATATGAGGATTCCAAGTTAATTTTCTGTCCAGAACTACACCTAGGTATTTTATTTTAGGTGACCAAGGTATATTATTACCGCACAAATTTAAGTTACCAGGAGTTTTCGGGCGTCGGTTGGAGAAGAGTACCGCAGTGCTCTTATGAGGGTTTAACATAATTTTCCATTTATCTCCCCATTTTTGAATTTCATTCAGGTGGGCTTGAATATTTTGGGTTATTGTTTCGGTGTCTTTGGCGCTTGAGTATATAGCACTGTCATCAGCGTATAGTGCTACTTCAGTATTATTTGTTGTAGGGAAGTCCGAGACGTATAAGTTAAAAAGTAAAGGTGAAATTTTTGAACCTTGTGGTACTCCTGCGTTAATTTGTTTTGTTCCCGATGTAGTATCGTTGATTCGAACTTTAAAGCAGCGATCGGAGAGGTAGGATTTAATTAGATTATATATTGCGGTTGGAGTGTTTAATGTTTTTAATTTATATAAAAGTCCGTCGTGCCAGACCCGATCGAAGGCTTGGGCTATGTCTAAGAAGGCTGCCCCTGTATGTAGTTTTTTTTCATATCCATCATTTATATGCTCCGTTAGTCGCAGAAGTTGTTGAGCAGTGGAGTGGTTTGATTTGAATCCAAATTGGAAATGAGGGATAGCATTTATTGCATTTAAGTAATTAGTAAGCCTTAAGTGAATAATTTTTTCAAATATTTTTGAAACTGAGGACAGTAGGCTTATAGGTCTGTAATTGCTGGGATTAGAATTATCTTTACCTGGTTTTTTGAACAGTATTATTGTGGCCAATTTCCATTCTGTAGGAAAGTATCCAATTTTTATTAGGGAATTGAATAAGATGGACAAATATGTTATCGCTTTTTTGGGAATATTTTTTAGGATAGTATTAGTGATTAAATCGTGTCCGGGTGATTTTCTTTTTGGTAATTTTTTGATTATATTTAAGATTTCGTTGGGGCTTGAGTATGGTAAAATATTTTGTGGTTGAATATCAGGCTCATTAAGTTTTTGTTGGACTAGATAGTTTGTAGAGTTATCTTGTGAGCTGTTTAAAGTGAATGCATTTTCGAGAGTATGAGCAAGCAATTCGCATTTATCAGCTTCTGTATTTAGATAAGCATCTCCCGCTTTTAAGGGGGGGATTTCATTGGTATTCGGTTTGATTAATCTTTTGGTTGCAATCCATAAATTAGAGTCAGCAGGGTGGATTGTAGATAAATATTTTTGATAGCAGTTAATTCTGTGTTCTTCGAGTGAGTTTTTAACCTTTTTTGTTAGATAATTTAATTTTTTTCGATCTTGCGGTAGTCTATGTATTTGCCAGAGTCTCCTCGTTTGATGTTTTGATTTGATTAATTTTAATATTGTATGGGGAAGTTGATAAGGACTGTAATTTGTTATCGTGTTTTGTTTTGCTGTTTTACCAAAACTAAACATGTACAACATTTAATTAATGTCGAAATAAATACAACTATACATTAAACTTGTAAGATTTTAAACACATTAACATCTCAAACGTCATGTCACTCAAACGATTCCTTCTTGGAGTTAAAATTTGAGTTCCGTCGCTAAAGAACTTTGCTGGTGCTGAAGATGGTAATGTAGTATTGACGCGGCTACGGCGATGTTGGTGAGGTGGTCGCGGTAGGCCGGTCGTTGATGTGGGTGGTGCTGGCTAGGTAATCTAGCGATGATGCTGAATACGGGCAAAAAACGGCGAGTCTGGGTTCGTGTTATTGCCCACGAGGGACGTTTATTTACCAAACGAATAAACAAAATAAAAAAAAAAGAAACAACGGTACGGAAACGGCTAGGCGAATGCCGTGAGTCAGACAAATCTATAGATTGGATGTGTGTTCAAAACAAAACGGTGCTGGTCGTGCGGGGTAGTTGTCAGTTGAACGGTCGACGTAAGATGATCCGTCGTTGTAGCCGCCGACGGCCGGTACTCGTTTCGCGCGACCCGCCTTCCCGTCCTGCCTTGTGCCTTTAAGGCGCGGTGGGTGAGTTGGCGTTGTCGCGCTGTAGTCCGTAGTGGTAGTTGACGAAGGTGTAGACCGGTCGCTGCGGTACCTGTACTTTGTACTGGTGGCCGCTGCGTACCGTGTCATACTCCCCCGCCAAACCGCCACACGGGGTACACTTGTACCGGTGTCGGCGTGCCGTTGGGGGGGACGCTGTGGTTATTCGTGTTTTAGGGACCCTACCGGAGTGTAGAAAGCGTGTGTGCTGTCCAACTCCGGCATCCCCTCGAACGCCACCAGTCAATCTTCCTCGGTTATGCCATCCGTGGTCTCCGATTGGTCTGGTGACGTCTGGCTGGTGGACTGACCTGGCTCCTCGGACTTTCCGTCCTTGGGCGCCGGTTTGTCCACCTCCATCGCTTCCGGCGGTGTTGGTTTGGACGGAAACGCGCAGGCTGCTTCCGGGTCCGAGGTTGGCGTAGGTTGCTTGGCAAGCCGATGTTGTTGGCTTGCCTCGCTTGCCCTGGCCTTCCTCTTCTCCTTCAGCTGCTGAAACTTTCTCCGGTTCCGTGCCTGCTGCGCCTCCGTCCTCACCTTCACCGTCGGAATGGGGAGTACCCAAGTTGGCCTGGGTACCGGTTTCGGCTCCGCAGGTGTTACGGTGGCCGGTGTGGTTGCGGGTGGTGGTGGCCTCGTCACTGACGGGGTGCGGCTACTGGGCGTTGAGGTTGGTCGTTGCGGTCGGAGCCTCCTCTGGATGTCCGCTGTGCGGTCCGCCCAGCCCCGGTTGTAAATGGCCACCCGCACCGGGTCCTGCAGGAGTTGGCGGGTGGTCAGTCTTGCCACTTGGGCGGCTGCCCGCGGCTCCACCTGGCCCCCGGTCACTAGTCCCAGCCGTTGAATGAGGTCGGCCACCTGCTGCCACTTGGCCTGTTGTTGGCTGGTCATGTTATCTGTAAATGATTGTTGTTATAGACAATTTTTTTTTTTTTTTTTTTAATTCTGACCTTTTGGTGCACGTTTTAGGCATGACACATGTATTTTTCGCGGCGGTTGTTGGTCGGTTAGAAAGACCCCTTTACCGACCTGCTTCCTGCATATTGATACGTTCCGTGATTTTAAGTTCCGGAATTTTGATTTTCCGTGATTTTATCTTTCCGGACGATTACGGCCTATCCATGGCACACTCATGTGTACGCACACAAGGCATTTAAACTCACACACTGACGAACACACACAAAGTAAATTCCCGCGCATGCTCTTCCCTTATATCGTTGTGTAGGTTAGGCTCATATGACACATTCCTACGGACATACGACACTCTGTCCACCAACCGAACTCCCACTGCTACCAAGCGCCATTTATACTCTCTTCGCCGTAAATTGACCCACTTGCCTCCATAAATACTGAGCCGCCGGAACATTCAGATCTCTTTGGTCAGAGACCAGTGGTCTGTGATTGGCCGGCGGTGTTTGGCATCTGCCGCCGTGCATACTATCACCACTAGCGCTCCGATGACGTGGCCGACCACGCGGTGGTTCAATAGCAGACATCCGCGTTCGAGAACATTCGTGTTTCGTCATATCACGTGCAACTCATTGTGTCGCTCCACGGTTTTCGCTGCTCATAATTATAATATAATATCTTATTCGATGGTCGATGCGCAGCCGTTTTTTTTTTTTTTATTCAATCGTCACGAACGTGAAATTTTAGTTTCGTTGAATAACGTTTTTGAAGAAGATAAATAAAGATATTATCGTCAAGCAACCGGCGACCAACTCTGCAAAAATGGCATATTTTACCCGGTCTCGTGCACAAAAAGGTAATATGATTTAAAACCCAACTAACGCAACTTGTTAGGATGCGCGCTCATTCAAATATTTATAATAGGACAGTAATATCTTATATGTTTTTGATGTTGAACGTTTAAGTTCAGAGCCGGATTAGGTAGTATTGGAGAAATATTTTTGTACTAACCCCTAATTTGGTATAGTGGCCCATATTAGCCAATTTTTTATAATATTTATAAATAATAATGATCTTAACACTTTTTTATTAGTATACTATTATAATATAGCTGTCATAAAAATCGTATTGTGGCATTGCGGCCATTTTCGAATGCTGCACTGTCCAGCCACGTGTTTAACGATACTAAGGCGCATGCGCGTCGTTTACCTCTTTTGCGACGGTGGTGCGACCATCGTCGATTCCCGCTTATCAGCACGGACCTTGTCACAGCCGGTCACGTAGCGTATAATATTATTATTCCGTAGGTAGGTAGGTACTTATCATTATAATATTATAACAGGCGAGACGTCCGCTGTGTCGATATTCAGTTTACGACGCCGTTAACCTTAGATGATCATATACTATGGATAGAGCTACTGGCTAAATATTTTAAGCCAATTTAACTTAGGTGAATAGGTGCACGATATTGATATCACGCATTCACGCGTACACATAGATAATAAAGATATGGATAGGCTATTGAAGCTTATCATGCGTTCATGTATTAATTGTAATTTTGAAGTTATATGGGGTAAAATGGTAAATATTATATAATACCAAAAACTACTCTACCTAACCCCATAAAAGGTTGAAATTTTGAATAAGAATACAGTGGAACCTCGTTAACTCCCAACCGGTTCTAGTTATTGAGTTTTTACTATATTAGGAAATGATAATAATTAATGTATGTATATTATACATATTTTCATGTCTCTTTGTAGTATGTCTCAGCCAGATTATCTTAACTGATAAAATAATTTCAGCTTCAGTACACATGGGAATTCATTTAAGAACAGTTTATGTAATCAATAAAAAATATTTTAACACAATTATAAAATATATATAAGTAGTATAGATATACCATTCCTGGCCCACCTTCATTTTACATCAATAAAAGATCACAAAATCTAAATGCAATAATAATTAAAATATTTTTTCACAAAATCTAAATGCAATAATAATTAAAATATTTTTTCACAAATTGAAACGTAATAATAATTAAAATGTTTTCACTTAATCTAAATGCAATAATAATTAAAATATTTTTCACTTAATCTAAATGCAATATTTCTTAAAATATTTTTAAGAAATACTTATGTTATAATGACACATTCCTAGTACATGGAATCAAGTCAAAATACACACGATAACAGAGGGTCGTTTTATTATCGTTAATAATCGTTAGATAATCCTAAATCTTCAAATGATATTTTTTTCATCTTGTTTTTATAGCCTAATATGGTAGCTACATCTTTACCTTTAAACCAAGGATTATCGGAATCTTAATATAATCAAGACTAAACAAAAAAATCTTGTCTTAATCCTTCAAGAATATTTTTCTAATCTTTTAGGTTTTGATTTCTAATTAATGTATTGAGATGGTTTACAAAATTATTCCTGTCTATATTGTTTTTTGAAAATGGCATTCCATGAGCTCTTTTCATTAAGAGTGTTACAATACAAATACATAAAGGGCTTTCTTCAATTTCAACTAATACACCAGCTTCCAAATATAACATCTTTTTAATTTGCATAACTTCCATAATACCACTTACCCGATCTGTCACCATAGTTCAAAGACCTGATGATAAGTAAATATAATATAAATAAATGTAAATAACTTTGCAGTTGTAGTCCATAGATACAACTTTAATACATTTCTCCAATATTAATGTTAATTGATAATTATTATTATTGGGTTAATTATTTATCAATATAAATAATATATTCTTATTCTATGATATATACAGTGTGTTCACGGAAACAGGGAACACTTAATAACTCATTACCCTGTAAATATTTTTCAATTCTGCTTGTGGGGCATTCAACTAGACTAATAGGCCATACGTTCCTATAACTAATAATTTTTTTAACTCATATAGTTTGCGCATGCGCAGTACATTATCCTTTTTTTTAAATTGTAACACCTGTTTTGAACACTATATTTGGATAGGCCTATTTTTTATAAGTAATTTTGATGAATCAAGTATGGTTCTAAATTCAAAATTGACTGAATAAGAGCCATGTAAATTTTAATAAATAATACATTTTTTATAATTTTTAAAAATTTGTAAAATCATTTGTAATTAATTCTTATTGGTTACTTTTTCAATATTTGTACGTATTTTTTTTAAGTGTTATAAAGAAGACTAACATAATATGAGTACAAAATTATTTATTAAAAACTGATAAGGTACAAGTGAACAACAGTTTTTTATAATTACACAATTAATTAAATAAATTGTTCAAAGTTTGCTCCGTGATTTTCGACGCATAATTGAAAGCGTTATAGACATCCTCTATTGGTTGCTGACATTATTTGATTTTCGGTAAGGTTATTACAGGCAACCACGATTTTATTTTTTAAATCGGCTAAATTTACTGGTGGATCTGCGTAGACTATTGTTTTCAAATGGCCCCATAAAAAAAAATCAAGTGGAGTAATATCTGGAGATCTTGCTGGCCATTCAATGGGACCATAAGTGCCGAACCACTTTCCCTCATATACTCGATTTAAATGATCTCGAACAATATGAGCATTATGAGCAGGAGCTCCGTCATGTTGAAAATAAAGGGTTTGACGTGTAGCTAATGGTAAATTTTCTAACATCAATGGTAAAACATTTGTTAAAAATGCTAAATATCGTCTTGCATTTAAGTTTTCTTCATAAAAATACGGACCTAATAATTTGCCACCTATAAGTCCACACCAAACATTTGTACCCCACACAGTTTGGTGACGGCTATCCACTGCCCAATGAGGATTGACATCTGACCATAAACGATTGTTTTGCTTATTAATAACTCCATTATTCGTGAATTTAGATTCATCAGTCCATAATATCTGATTTAAAAATAACGGTTGTGTATCGATTTGAACGAGCAACCAAGCAATGAAATTTAACCTTCTTTCTGGATCTGTAGGTCGTAAATGTTGAACTAATTCAGGTTTGTAAGGATGTAATTTGTGTTTTTTTTAAATTTTATGCACAAGGCCGAACGATATTCCAACTTCTCTACCAACATGCCTAACCGAATATCGTGGATTCAATCTAATATATGCTAAAACTTGAAGTTCTACATCATCATTAATATTATTTTGTCTAATTTGTTGGTTACGGACTCCTTTTACAGAAAATGCTCCATGGTTAATCAATAATTTTTCTATTTTAATGAACAAAGTGTGTGGTGGATGGTACCGACCTGGGTATTGTTCAGCATACATTTTTGCTGACTGACGAGAGTTTCTATTGCATCTACCATAAATTAAAAGCATTTGTACTTTTTCTTGGTTGTTCATTTTAACTTAACTACTCGCACTATGACAATCAAAACAAAAATGATTCACAATATCTACATTTTAGAGTATAAAATTAATAATCAAAACGGTTTATCTACTTATAAATAATTACAAATTGATAGGTAGGTATAAATAATTTATCACTTATCGATATTATACATCTAATAATAGTGCATATTCATATGCAATAAATGCATATTATTATTGTTATGACTTATGATTATCTAGTATTAAATTACCTGAAAAACTATGCTAATTAACATTATCTTATTATTTCAAACCTCGATAACTTTATATTTTATAAAATAACTGTTGTCTGCTTGTACCTAATCGATTTATAATAAATAATTTAGTTCTCATATTATGTTAGTCTTGTTTATAACACTTTAAAAAAAAATAAGTACAAATATTGAAAAAATAACCAATAAGAATTAATTACAAATGATTTTACAAATTTTTAAAAATAATAAAAAATGTATTATTTATTAAAATTTACATGGCTCTTATTCAGTCAATTTTGAATTTAGAACCATACTTGATTCATCAAAATTACTTATAAAAAATAGGCCTATCCAAATATAGTGTTCAAAACAGGTGTTACCATTTAAAAAAAAAGGATAATGTACTGCGCATGCGCAAACTATATGAGTTAAAAAAATTGTTAGTTATAGAAATGTTTGATCTATTAGTCTAGTTGAATGCCCCACAAGCAGAATTGAAAATATTTACAGTGTAATGAGTTATTAAGTGTTCCCTGATTCCGTGAACAATTATTATTTTTTTTTATAAAATTACTAATTACAACATTTAAGTACCTAAACAACAAATTTAAAGATTCATAATGAATTGGTTAAAAAAAGTTTAGGGTATATTTTTTAAATTATTAATCAAATTTTTAATTATATACACTTATATTTAGACAAATTATATTAGAAAATGTGAAGATCAAAAAATAATAGATCTTGGCAAAGCCAACCTGTTAATAATATAGGCATTAACAAACATTTTGAAATTTTATCAAGACCTACAATTTAATTCAATGTTTAATTTTTACAAAAAATATACCTACATACATTAAAAAGTTACAAATAAATAAATTGGTTTTTTAATAAAGCAATGAACAATATTATGTTGTCACATGGTAAAAATATAAATAATATTTTTTTTTTATATCAACGTTTTAAACATTTTCCTTCAAATTCAAAAAAGAAACATTTAGATTAGACAACATTTAAAACTGAAAATAATTATAAATTTCACATGTTTGCTTTATAGTAGAACTGACAGCAGTAGATTAATTTATATGTTTTGAGTAGAATATGATTAAATAGATACTATATTATACTATATTCTATTCTATACTCTGTTCCATTTAAGAGCGCACCGCGTTGGAGCAACCAAATGAATCGCCGAGCGACGTCCGGACCCCCTGGACGGGTCTATTCGCTCTGTGATTGGTCGCCGTAGTCGGCTGTAATCGGCGTCGTCGACGATGTTGCCGCCGTCGGCGACGCCGCCGTGCATACAGGGAATTGTAGAAACAATGCGCTATCGCGTATTACAATGCGCTACTGTGTATTACATAGTAAAATAATACACTTTTTTTTTATTAATTTTTTTTTAAAACATATTGAACACACAAACGTTTTTACTACCGATACTACTGCAATTTTTTTTTATTTGTGTACGTTTTCTTATTTATTTTTATATGCATCTTGATAATATATATTAGTAATATTAATATATTTTAATTTTTTGTATAAATAGGATAGGGTAGATTATGAAGAACAACATTTAATGGAACATATTTTGTTTTGTATTCTTACACATTATCATAATTACACTTAGTAAGTTTTTAAACATTGTCAAAGTTATTTACAAACAATTAAAAAGTAAAAAAATTTAGTAAAAATTACTCATCATCACTAGAGAATTCTGCTTCTGAAGATGTATCGCCAACCGTCATTGTCAAACTCTGTGTTTCTGCAGACAACACGTCGTCTATAATGAAATCGATGTTGTAGAATTTTTCTTCTTCTTCCATCGTGTGTTTAACGAAATTTGTCCACATATTATTTTTATCCACTCTCTCTATACCTTCTAATAACAAAGTTTTGACGTCGTTCAGTTTGTAGCTGGTGTTGATTTTTTTTACATGATCTTTTACGTTGGCCCACGCCAATTCGATGGGGTTTAACTCACAATGGTACGACGGGAGTCTTAAAACTTTCTTGTTGTGTGTTTGGACAAGTTCGTCAATTACATATTTTTCGTATTGTGGTTTTATTCTCTTAACTAAATCAAGTAATTCGGTGATAACCATAGGTCGATCAATAACCTCGCCTTTTTCTTGTAACCATTGTATGATATCTGCTTTTCTTGTTGTAGTATTCGGAATTTTTTCTGCTTTCATGGAGTGGTACGGTGCGTTGTCCATTACAATGACACAGTTATCTCTGAGTAGTGGTAATACGTTTGTCATCCAGTTATAAAATACGTCACCGTTCATTTCTTCGTGGTAGTCGGTCGTTTTTTTGGACTCGAAACATAAAAGACCACCTGGCACGAACCCATCTTCTGACCCAATGTGTAGAACAATGAGTCTCTTGCCCTTGCCAGATGGATTCTGAGACCCCGTTGTGAGTCCTCGTAGAAATGCGTCACGAGGCGATTTGATTGTCTTGTCTACCCACGTTTTACTTGTACAATCGCCTGCGTTGACCCATGTCTCGTCAAGATAGTAGATATGTCGCCCTTCTTCACGATATTTACGAATATCTGCCAAATACCGTCTACGCCACAAAATAATTTCGTCCTTTTCTAAAAGGGCGTTGTTGCGACTGCGTTTTGTGTATACAAAATCCATAAATTTCAACATACGATACAAATTCGTCCTTGAAATTTCTGGCAAAGTTTCGTCATTATTTACAGCAGTTCGTATTTTGTCTAATGTTGGTATTGTTTTATTCAACCAAAAAGAATGTACATGCAAACGCACTGCATTCATTTGTAGATCGTCAAATTTTTCTTTAAATGATATCCTTGTTCGATTTTTGCATGGAGAAGTCACGGTTTTTTTTGAATTATATTCACTGATGACGTTTGAAACTGTCCGTTGCCCAACTCCAAGTAATTTCGAAATATATATACGAGCGTCTCTAACAGTTACGTCCGGATTTTTTCTCAATTCCATCTTGTATGCATTCACAATCATAATACGTTGAGATGATGAAATAGGCTGGAATAAATAAATAAAAAAATATGTTAAATGATGTATAATATACAAAAAATTTATATTAAATACATACAATTATTTATTATATATAAATTACTGATAATGTACGTATTTATATAATAATATTAATATATTAAATATATATTATTACTATTATTATTATTAATATACGTAATAGCTATATTAAATTTTTAACTTATCTTTCCCATAGGATTTTTTGTTGAAGGTGATACATTAGCCATGGTGCCTATAGTGTCACTTGAAAATCAAACGAAATGAAAAAAAAATTTAAAAAACAGCAAAAAAAACAGCAAATGCGCACAAAAAAACCAAACGACGTGTTACCGCGTAATACCGTTAAAATGGTGTGAGTGGTGTGACATTATAAAACACTCTGTATAAACGGTGCACGGTGCCGCCGCCACGACGCACCGTTGAGGCGCGCTCTAGTATGCGCGAAAATCGACCAGTTTTCGTTCGCCGCCCGGTGCGCTCTTAAATGGAACAGAGTATATATTTCTTTTGTATTTTAATGGAAACAAATGAAAAAAAATTCATATTTCAAGATTCAACTACAATTTAATTGTTTTTAATAAATAAATACTATTATTTAAATTATACTGCAAATATATGATTTGATCTGTATGTAAGGTACAGCTATAACAATAATCTAAAACAGTTGTATAATTTATAAAATTATATAGTTTGTGCATTTGTTATTAATTTGTTTTACTTTATATCAAAACTAGTTATTTTCCTACGATGAGATAAAAAAAACCCCTCATGAGTAAGTTAAAGGTATTTAAAAAAAAAAGTAACTCAACTTTACTTACCTTACTTAGTTCTTATTTTTATGAAAATTTGTAACTCAAATTCAGTAACTTTTCAAAACCACCATTAACTTAGCTTAGTTATTTTTTATTTTAGGATAACTTAAATATTTAACTAGTTAAAAAAATTGGTTAACTTGCCTAGTTTTGAGTTCAGCCATATCACAAAGTGAAGGAGAAGCATGCACAAAAGATTGATTTTCATCTAATGTATCTAATATGATAAATTAACTTCCCCGATCTATACTAGTTTCCTACATTAGTAACAGATTCGGTTTGAAAGAACATTTTGACACAGAACTTTGTGGCAATGTACTTGCTTGTTGTGATCTAGGAAATAAGTTTATTTTAATAGCGGAAGTTTCTTCAAGTTCAGTAATGTCACTAGAACTAATATTTGTCTTTTTCTCCCCTCCTCTTTCGGGTTTTTTTTCTTTTTCCACATCTGTGATGTGATCTATACTTACCTATTTATTTATTTATAATTCATATGGACAATGTCCAATTTGCTATACAATAACAATTATAACAGTAATAACATAACAAAAATCATTTTCTAAAATATTACCTAAATTACCTATAATTTAATTATACTAAAACATAATTTTATAATTTATAGTTATTAAAATTGAAGATGATGATCCTGAAATTAATGCAATGGCTCTCAAAATGAAAGAAATGTATCTTAAAAATGCAATAACTACAACAAAACAACAGGCTGCGGCTCTGGCTGATTTTAAAATAACCCAAGCCAGTTATACAGAAAGTTTGGCTACTGCATCAACTTCAACGAATATCAATCAAGCAATCTTACCTGAATATTGCGAATATGTAGAAAGTATAAAAGGTACGTAATTAGGAATTTATTCATGTTTTGAAATGTCCTATGAAAACACTATATTTTATTATCTTTTATGCAATATAGGTAAATTTTCTTGGAAATTAATCGAAACATCATACCAGGTACCCTGTATCGTACGAGTAATTAATGGAGAACATTTAATGTTTGTATCTCTACGTATGGCTGAAACTCATCTACTCAGCAAATATATACATTATTTACGTTTAGATATTTTGTATAAATGCACATCAGTAAACAGACGTTTTATACATGAATCTGAAGCTAAGTTATTAAATGAGATCAACCAAGAACATGCTGACTGTGTATACGGGGAAAAAATGTTTATCGCAGGAAAAAATTGTATTGTTCGTTTAGAAGATGTTCAAGAATTGTATACATTCTTAGAAGTATGCTATAATAGATTATTGTGTAAAAATGAAAATGGTCAACAAGAAAAATTCGGTTTTCTACGAATTGACTCTTCAAAAACTCTTTTACCATATTGTATCAAGGATAAACAAAAATATGTTCCACTATTCTGCTTTAAAATAGAAAACCTAACACATCAGTCCATAAAAATGGAAAATTGGAACTTGGCCTATCTCAAGTTATGTTGTCAAGTCCACGGTATCAGAAATGATTTAATTGTTGGTGACTCTTGCCAAGTGACCAGTCTTGAGATTATTAAGAATTATTTTCCACCAAATACAAATTTTGAAGATTATTGGCCTCCTATGAAGACTTATTCACATCTCCTGATTAATCAGAATAATTCTTCAACCCATGTCAGTACACCAGATGCCAGGAACAACCCACCTCCTCAAGTAGAAACTGCTGAAAGTACTATTCCTCACACATTAACGGCACCAGCAATACCAGAGAGTGTGCCAGTGATGATGAACACTTTTGAGAAGAAAACGCCAAAAAACGAACAAGTATGTGTTGTGTAACAATTTTATTAAATTGCTTTAATATTTTTGGTTCTTTAAAAATGTTTGGTGTGTTTTAAGCTTAAAATTATTATTAGTATTTACTGTCGAATATTAACAAATAATGGATCTATAGATAAATAGGTTGACTGGATGTATTGAATAAGATAATATTATTTTTCAAACATTTACAAGACACAAAATCATGATATTATGTTTATTTGATATTGTAGCATTTAACATACTGTTTTTATATTTAAAAACAAGTTAGCAGTTACGTCCATATTAAACTTTTCACTGATGGGGATGCATAATTGTATGCGTCTTATCATTTAAAAAATTGGCAATAAATGTTTTAATTAAACAGTTTCACTTTTCAGCCACGACAGAAACAACATCATCAACAGAAACAACAACAACTGCTACAACAACAGCTTCAACAACGTCAAAAGCAACAACAACTACGCCAAAAACAACAATTCCAACATACACAACTGCATCAACAGCGTGAAAATCAAAAACGACAACGGCAACAACGACGAGAAAAACGAGAACAAAAACGACAACGGCAACAACGACGAGAAAAACGAGAACAAATACGACAACAGCAGAAACAAATACTTATTACTAGTTCTCAAACTCAGCAGTATATTGGACTATCTAGGCCTATGCGTCATCGTCGTCAACCAGAAATGGCCTCGATAAATGAGCATATAATCGACTTGAGCCAAGCCGCGCCAAGCCCTGTTCTCCTAACGGTTCAGGAGGCTTCTCGTGATGAAACATCAAATAATGCTGCATACAAGGTTAATGGTTTTTTATATTTTAGGACGCTACCCATGCATTTGTTGTCTCCGTCTTACACACTTGCGACATGGCAAATGTTCGTTCACTAGTTTCAATAGTATGCTGTTATTTTTTGATATTAAAGTGAATTTACCTATTACAACATTTTTAGATAATAACATTATCTGTGCTTAAGCGTTGGCTTTTTTCGATACTTTAATTTTCAAGCGAGATATGAGCATTTTTAATTTTTGATATTTCACATACACATATCTTAACCGAAAATGAAAATATTGAAAAATCGCCAACGATTAAGCACAGATAATATTCTTATCTGAAAGTTTGATGATAGGTCACTATAATATTAAAACTAACGACACACTATTGAAACTAGTGAACGGAAATTTGCTATGTCGTGCGTGTGTTTGACGGAGACAACAAATACATGGGTAGCGTCCTCTTAAGATTGTCTGAAGTTATTGGAGCCTAAAATAAAACAATATTATTTTCCAAATCTTTATAAAATATAAAATCTTGATACTGCATAATGTTACATTCTGTTTTCATATCTAAAAACAAGTAAACAGTTGGACAGTTATTATTATTACGTTCATCGTAATAGACTATTAGTTTCTTTAGACTGCTGATTTAAATCTGCGTAGTTTTTCTGTAAAGTAAATGTGTCTGCAATATTTATACTTGGTTTTTAAGTAAAGTTATTCCTTGAGATTAGTTATTTTTAAATTTTCATTAGTGGAATATTTTTTAACACTTTTAAATTGTTTCAATATTTATTATTTGATCAACTTAGATATAGCAATAAATAACAGGGCCGTATGTTTTTTAATTAAATTCAAATTAGTATAAACACAAAAGAAAACTACTATTTTGACTTCTCATCCATATACATAGAATAACACAAAATATTTTTTAAATTTTATTTTTCAATATGTGCAGTATAATACGCCTGTTTGTATTTAATAAATAAGTAAATAATGTATATGTTTTTTTTCTAACACAGATTATAACGATGAAACTTCAAGGAAAAGCAATCAACTGCATTAATGCCCGGCCTTCTGTTATACATTGCGATTTGATGGTGGCGTTAGATGACCTAGTCCAGTTGTTGTATCCTTCATCGTCTATTGTGAGATGTGCTTTCATCTTGATTAATTACCTAAAAATTAAGATAATAAGTGGAAATCCGTAAGTATCTCAGTTCCTCCTCCTTTAATTTCCATCATTATCCTCCTACTACTCATCGAGTAGTAATCGAAAGAAGTTTTAATATTATGTTTGTCGTTTGATTTACAGTGAACAGATGGCCGTTTTGCGGGAGAACTGTCCTTCCATGTTACTGGATACCATACCGTTTGTCATGCTGAATGACATTACTAAAGCGTTGCCGAAATTAAACAAATTGATTTCCGACCCGGGATTTTAATAAATTAGAAAATTTCAAACTGTCATCTGCGAGAGGGCTATCAAAGAGACAACTCTCCTACTAGGAATTGAATGAACATTTTAATTCAATATATATATATATTGTGTACATCATAATAATATGTATTAAAAATTATAATCATTGTTCATAATATTAATTAAACGATAAACTGATTTTATATAGAAAATCAAGTGTAACTTTTAAACTTTATAATATTTAGGCAGAAAAACTTGATTGTAGTGAACTGAAAAATATATTAAATATTTTGAATTATTAAGCAATATACGTTTATAAATTTAACACAGTATAAAACTTTAAAAACCGGGGAAGTTGATCTGCTGCGGTATAGTTTCAGATTTTCTTTTCTCATCTCGAATTCAAACGGCTATTATAATAGCGATTTTAAAATGATTATTTTTATTTCTTACAACTTTGTTGTGGCAGAAACACTACTCAGGTAAATATTTATAATCATCAAATCGTGATTTAATCTGTACAAGTGCATAATATTAATCGATTTTACACAGGTCAAATGCAAAATTTTTATTATTAAATATATCATTTTTAAAGTTAAACTTTTTTACGCATGGCAGTGTGGTTACTGGTTAGTCATACAAATATATTATATTATCAAAGGTTGTACGCAGCAATTATTATAGCACTGCAGCTATTCTAATAATATTATTTCTAAGGTAGCCACTATCGTGTAGTTTTCGCAGCTATATAATCTGTATATATGTATATTATATATGTATATATAATACAAATTGACAAACATGCCCAATTAACCAATAGCTTGCCTATTTGTATTTTTATTTTTTGTCAATATGTATATCTTCTAACTATATAAATGTTTTATGAAAATGTTTGTACAGGGTAAACTCTGGCATTACTTATCACTGCAGTGTTGGGAATAGATAACTAAAATATTATCTAGATAAAGATAATAGATTATTGGTAGGAATTTATCTAGATAAAGATAATAGATAAATGTGATTTATCTGGATAAAAATTTTTTTGCTGTTTTTTTTTAATACTCGTCAATAACTATTCAATGTCATATCCAGAAATCTTTTAATGCGGAGGACCCTAGATTCAACTCCATAATATAATTTACAGCATCACCTGTATTAGATCTATCACCTGTACATTTTGGTGCACATATTATGATTTAAAATTGATGCTTTTACTTAAACTCAATAAATATACTTACCTATGTACCTATCACATAGGAACTCATAAGTAAAATAAAAAACAACATTAATATAACTCTCTTAAACATCAGAATGTGTATTTAGTTTTGAGTTTTATTAGCACATAAAATAATGATGCTTGATGAGATTAGATATAGTATATTTACATTTGTTTATTTAGTAATTCGAAAAAAAAACACATATTAAAAACCAATTTCTACTTTATTAACCAATTAACCAATGTATAATAAAACCAAATAATTTTAAAATTCCTTGTTTTACACAAATAGAAATTAAAAATTAGTTACATGGCAAAAAAAAAAACAAAACATAAACAATATGATACTCAGTCAACAATTTGACCTAAGTATATAACAAAATTAAATAATTTTAAATTTTCCATTTACACAAATAGAAATTAAAAATAGCATTGTTAATAATAAAAAAATGAAAAACATACCTCATCAGGATTATACAAGGTCAACAACATTATTGAAACAAATAATAATTATTAGAATATTTTTTTTATATGGTTAATAATAAAGTTTTTATTATTAATTATTATATACAAGGTAAGTTTAATACAATATACAATACTTTATAAATATAATTATAATATACTATTATACTTTTAAATTCAAACACCTACAACAGAGTAGCATTTCAAATGTTTTATCATGTAATCTATTTCTCTTGGGAGTTAAAATTTGTATACCACTGCTGAACAATCGTTCAACAGGAGCAGACGAAGACAATGTAGTATTATAATTTAAAAATACTATTTTTACAACAGGAAAATTATTTAATATATCAAAATCTTTTTTTTTGTACTCTAAATAAGAAAGAGCCTGTACACTTGATATATTATTACTTTTTACACTACGCGAAAATTCAGTAGACTCTTCAAAACATGTATTTTCATTAAGGTTTTGATAGAATTCACTATCACTGCCATCAGTTTCATCATCAGAATAGTTAAAACCAGAGGTCGTATTTTCAATCGAATTCAATATTTCACATTCAGAAATGAATAATTTTTTACACAAACTTAAGTATCTTACTGGTGCCCAACTAAGTTTGAATTTGGGATGACTGATGGAAGCCAAGATGAAAGCTTTACTCTTTGGGTGTTCTAAGTCAAATAAGTAAATGAATCTTTTTTCGAGACTAACAATTAATAAATGAGCCAATATTTTACAATATATTAAATGTGTTAACTGAATTAACTTGAGCCTTAAAGCAATAATTGTAGGTGCAACAAATCCTAAGAAACAAGATTGCTCACACTGTAACTTGTGAAGGGCTAAAGTTAAAGGCTCCATGAGAATTATTAGTCGGGTGAGTCGTATGAGAACAGCGACGGCGACGCTCAGCCGAGCGCCAGCCACATTGCCGCCGCCGCGAACAACCGACCGTTCTTCACGCGCGACACTCAACACGACTATACGGGTCACACCACTCGCGCGTCACAATACACACCATACGAGGCACGCACGCATGAACGCTCAGTACTAATACCGTACGAGGACTTGCGTACAGCAAGAGCTTCCTTACCCGAGTTCACTGGAACAAGGGCCGAGGACCCCGTACGGTTCATAGATACGGTACCAAATCAATTCTGCTGCAAGCACGTATACACCCTTCGGGCTGGTGCAGGGCGGTCGAGCCGCAGTTAAAAGGAACGGCGAGTGAATGGCACGCAGCCATAAAAGTACTCGATCTAACCTGGGAAGAATTTAGGGTTGAGTTTTTAGAAAACTACAACCACACCGAAATACAAACCCAACTGCGCGCCGGCATTGTGTCAACACGACAAACGCCCAGACAGTCTCTTACGGAATTTGTGCTAGTCAAAAACCAGCAATTGCGACGCGTAAATACCGGCCTTTCGGAATCGGAATTGGTAGGTATCATAGCGGGATTAACGCGCGACACTTTCCGAACACACATCCGCTTACAAAGGCCTTTGACATTCAGCGAGCTGCGACGCATCGTAGGCGTCTTGGACCCGGTAACGGACAACACCAACCCGCCCCCACAACAATGGGCCCCTAAACAGGAAAAAAAGGATACCCCACAAACAGCCCCCCGGTTAAAAAAAATTTTTTTACAAAAACAACAGAAAAACAACCACCGGGGCCGTGCAAATATTGTGGGGAACTCCACTGGCACAGTAAGTGCCCACACAAGCCGACCACGTCGGGAAAAAGTGGGGGAGTCGACGAGGACTAGTCCCCCTCATCGACTCATCACCACCACCCCCCCCCCCCCGCTCATCACCACCCACTAACGGTAGTACACACGAAAAAAATAAACGTAGAGCAAAACGCACGTAGTTTGGTAATTCGACAAACAGAACAACCAACTACGAACACTTTTTCCGTCCCATCACCAATCGGTACCCAATCACAGACCCCCAAACTACACCCCCCCACCACTGAACACACTCACCTCACCGGTTACACGTGTGTTCAACAACAACCGGCTCATGGGGCAACCACAGGTGGAGGGACAAAGGCAACAGAGACACGGGTGTTCACCCGCACGGGTGATGGGGAAATAAGCACACACACTGCGCTTATCCCCGCATTAGGTCAGTCTGTGCACGTAAAGCAACAGACGAGCAACGAAGCAACCGATGCTGACAGTTCGGTCATGGCGGTTAACGCCGTCGACCAGACAGTCTCCGTCGCGGTTAAGAACCAGTTGTCCAGCTCGACCGATTGCACAACGACTAATAATGGTACGCGAACACGCCCAGACAAGATTCCGACCCCCCGCGGTCGAACTCGAATTTCCGTCAGACTTCGTAACAGCCTTATTAGATTCGCAGGCACAAAAGTCGTACGTAAACCCGACAGTAGCCCGTAAATACGGCAAAACACCCCCCACGGACCAACAAACACAGTCCGGATGGCGGACAGTCACACTGCAACAACCAGTGGCACCTCCACATTCGAAGCTAGGATAGGTGCACTCGAAATAGAATTCAAAGCAACCATCCTAGACAATTTATATTGCGACGCGTTACTAGGACACGACTTTCTCGTTAACAATGAAGTCTCCTGGGATTACGCCACGTGCACCATACACATGGGTAAGCAAATTCGGACGTCGACATGTTGGGAAGGGAAGTCCCAACCACCCGCCACTCGTCTCGACCTGTCACAATTAGAATTCGGAAACGACCCCGAAACTCGCGCGAAACTAACCAAGATTTTAAACAAATACGCGGTAGTATTCAGCGAAAAAGTAGGATGTACCAAATTAATCGAACACGCAATTTTGCTTAAAGACCTGTCCCCAATCGCGCTAAAAGCATACCCATATCCGCAGCAGAAACAAACGGCTATCGACGATATGGAACTCCAGGGGCTCGTAGACAGTCTTGTAAAAAATACTTTTGAAAAAATATAAAAATACTAATACTAATATTTGAATAAAAATGTATTAAAAATACTTTTAAAATACTTAAATAAAAATGTATTTTATGAGTACTCACTAAGTATTTGAATACAAATAAAAGTATTTTTTTTTTAATATTGTACAGTATACAATACTATATTTATCACTATATCAGTATACTTGTTATGTCACACTATTATCACATATTTTAACCATTTCACAAATACTATGATATAATATTGAAATGTGATGATTTAGAGCTAAAAATATGTTTATATTATTAAGTCATTTTACATATAGAGATACTATATATGTTATACTGTATCATAAGGATAAATTATATTTATATATTTTACATGGAAATCAGTAGATACCTACCATTTTAAAATAAATTACTATTCAGAAAAAAAGTACCAACCATAATAAATTATAAAATAATCATTGCATCTTTATTAATATTAAAATTACAATCTATAACACAATAGAATTAAAAAAATCAAAATCTGTCAATCTTTATAAAATTTAACATTACTTTTTAGTAACATTGTTTTTTCAAAATTTGAATCACTCATTTTCCCTCTTTTTTTTGTTAAAACACAAGCACCTATACTAAAAACTCTTTCAATAGGCGCACTTGAGGGGAGGGGAGTATTATATTTAATGAAAACTTTTTTTAGAATTGGAGTATTATTTAATACAATAATTTTTTTAGTTGGACTCTTATTCAGAAAATCAGCCATTTCATTTTCAATTATTACATTTTGACTTTTTTTTTTTGATGCCCATGAAAAAAATGAATCATTTTTATCATCTTGGTCGCTATCACTACTGCTTGGTTTTTCATTGTTTAATTCTCCAACAACATTGTCAACTTGATCAGAATTAATTTCATACATAGCATCTTTTAATAGAGAGATGGCAAAATTTTTCTTAACTTCATTTTTTATCCATGCAGTCTTGAAAGAAGGATTGCTTACGGATGCAATGATAAGAAAATTGTTTTCTTGTAGTGCCCCAAATCTTTTATTTACACCATCATATAATGCAGTCACCAAGGGTTGACAATATACAATTTCTTTTCTTCTGATTGTTTCAAGTTTACTCAATAATTCATTTATTGTAGGCAGCAAATAGCCAAAGTACATATTGTTTTCACCCTACATAAATATACTTCAATTAAAAAAATGGCAAAGAAATGTTAAGATAATTAAAACAAATTTAATTCAAAAATGTAGAAATGTATAAATTAGCAATAAGATACAAAAACTAAAAAACAATTAGGTCTTAAAATATAAAGTTTTAACAAATAAATGTTTAAAAAACAATAAAAATATTACTTGTAGAATGTCAAGTGATATTGCAAGTGGTTCCATAACTGTACAATATTCTTCAATAAAGTCGACATCATTAGTATTAATCCTGACAATTTTAAGATCATCACACATGGCATTAAATTTAGTAGGGCTTGATTTTCGGTGTTTAAGTAGGAATTTCATTGCATCAAAATGAGAATTCCACCTTGTAGTGTTAGGGATCTTTAAATATACTCCAATATAGTCATTTATAATATCAGCAATTTGGGTGGATCTACTTTGTTTATTAAAAAGTATTTGCAATTTTCCAAATGTAGCTCTACTTTGTTTTTTAAACAAATTATTATGAAGAGCACTTTCAGCATCCTACAAAAATAAAAAATATATATAACATTAACAATCGGTACATTCGGGTATTAAAATAATAGTTAGTAAAAATTGCACATCACCTTAGTGGCAATTAAATTTAAAGTGTGGGCTGCACAACGATGATGTTTTGGCAAACTATACTGAACATCAGTATCAAAATTCAAATCATTTTCTTCCAAGGTTTCAAAAACAGGAATCACAGATATACTTTCATCGTCATCATCATCCCCTTGTAAGTTATCTTCATCAATTGTTGTTCTTACTTGTAGTTCAAATTCATCGTTAGAATCATTATCAAATATATCAATAATATTATTTACATAAGAATCCAAATTGGAAATATTTTGTTCATCATTTTTATTGTATACTCTAAAAATACAACATTATAATTCAAAATGGTTTAATAACATTAAGTATTAATTATAGTAACATTAGGTCATATTTTTACCAGTAAGTTATGAGGCAAAATTTGCTGTATACATATTACTATATAAGTAAATTTAAATATTTAATTTTATAGTTAGAGAATAAAATCAAATAAATACTAGCGAACAAAAAAAATAACTAACTTGAAACTTTTAACAAAATTGGAACCATTGTCAGTGGTTGAATACGTTATCTTATGATTGATGTCAAATTCTGTGTAAACTGACTCCATGGATTTTGCTAAAACATCAAATGAATGCTTTCCTTTTAAACGCCTCATTGCAAGTAAACAGGAAATTCTTGTTAAATCATTTTTGTTTAACCAATGACCGGTTATACCTAAATAGGATCTGAAACAATTAGATATTCTTAAGGTACATTCTTTCTGTAACATCTAAAGTTTTAGCTTGCAAAATTTTTAATAATTGAATACATAATATTATAGGTACCTACTTAGATAACAGTAGACTATAATATCTATTATTTTTTAAAATACTAACTTTTTAAAAATTGACCAACAATCAGCTGTAGTAGAAATATGTTTGACCAAACTTAATTCCTTTTTCAAATTTTCTAACATGGAATTTGTATTAGAATCAATCCTTTTCATTAATGTTGGGCGGCTCAATGTATTTAATTTAGGAAATCCTATTTGTAAAATAGATTTGAATTCAGGATATTCTACTAATGAAAATGGCAAACACCGGTTAATGATCAATTTTTGAATCATTCCATCTAACTCGGCTAAAAATAAATTAAATTGTTATAAACATATTAGTACCTGTACATACATAATATATAAATATAAGTATTATTATTATTATATAAGTATTCAAATAGCCATGCCATTACATTTGTGTATTCAGATAAATATAACCTATGATATAAAAATTAACAAATACTCAGTGTTTATAATAAATTATAATAAAATATGTAGTAGGTAGCTACTAACTACTTACATTACATTTAACTAAAATAAAAATCATTAGGTCAATGGACATTTTAATTAACCCTTTTTATATTAATTTAACTAATAATTATAAAATTCACTTACCTTGTGTTGTATTAATTTTGGATTCAACATTTAACTTTTTTTTGCGCATGGTTAAACTTTCTTGCAATGTTAATTGCACATTTGAACGTTTTAAATTATTTGTTTGAATTGTTTCATTTGTTTCATTTTGAGTTGTAGAAGAACATACATCGGCTAAATCATTAGAGAATACACTCACATCATGGTCATCAGGCTTTAACGAGATATGATTATGTTGTGTCTAGAGAAATAATTAAATAAATATAAGAAAATAAGTACTTATCAAAATTAATTTCTGTAATTTTACTGTAGGCATATACTGTTTAAAATATTTTTACAACTAAAATTAATAAAAAGTAACTGTTTTTCAATTAAAAAGTAAAAACGGTTAGGTAGTGTATTGGAGTTTGTTAAAAAGTATTATATTACAATATAAATTATATCATTTTAAATTCATTATAGCTTGTAGGTTAAATTTAAAACTATATTTTACGTAGGTACAATACTAAATAGTAAATTTATATACTATTCTAATTCTATATTATGATATATTTATAATTATGATTTATGTTAAAAATAATTAGTATTTAAAGTACTTACTGTTAAATGTTTTTTCAAATTTGAAGGTGATCTCGTGTCCGCTGTTAGTGATTTTGATCGTATACAATGCAAGCATTTTACTTCATATTTTAAAAACGTTAAATGGTCATCTATAATTTTAATTATTTTAAAATGTTCGTTGTAGGCATTCCAAGGCAATCTGTTTTTTTCCATCTCTGGCATCTCCATTTTATTAAATATTATTATATAGGTTTGATTTAATTACGAAAACGAAACTCACTATTAGGCTGTCATGCACATTGCACATATTATAATATAAAAATACGATGGCAAGTGGTAACAAAGTCAAAGCGCGGCGTGTTGTGTACTTGTGTGTAGACGAAATGAGGGATACAACTATACAAGATTGAAGATACAATTAAATTGTATAACTATTAAATATTAATGCTTACTGCAATACTGCTTAGTAATGTAAGACTTTTATGATAAACAGTATTTTAGTCTTGATATGGAAACGTAGGAATAAAGTACAATATAAATATATAATATTATATTAATATCTACTATTGCATCGCAGAAAACTAGTAATTGTTTGATAAATTCATAATAAAATGGGAAACCCACCACATTAGTCTATTCTATGTTCTTACTTCTTAGTTCTTAGTGCTAGCCTGAGCAAGAAACAACGGATAATATAATATAATATCTGATAACTGATAAGTAATAACTCTTAATAATATTCAGACATTCAGTATATTTATATTTAATGGGTCTATTTTATATTTAATAATAAAACGAAATAAAACTATAACTATATGTCTATATGTCTATATAGCATATTATTATATATTAATACGGGTATTTACGGAGAATCATGATTATATTATCAACGAAATATTATTTTCAACAAATTATCGTGAAAAATAATTTACAAAACGGATTTTATAGTATTTAAATACAAGTATTTAAATTTTGTTAAAAATACTTTTAAAAAATATTCAGAATACTTAAAAAATACTTAGAAAAAATTGTATTTGGAATACCATAAAATACTTCAAAAAGTATTTAAATACAATTATCCGAATACTTATATTCGAATACTTTACAAGACTGCTCGTAGAACCTAGCACCTCACCGTGGGCCGCACCGGTAATATTGGCAAAGAAAATAGACGGAACATTTCGTCTCTGTGTCAACTATAGGCGGCTTAACGACGTAACGGAATCCGACGCGTACCCTATGCCAGATCTCAACAAAATGATTAGGCAAATGCGGGGCGTGAAAATTTTCAACATTTTTGACCTTAGATCGGGGTACTGGCAAGTGCCACTACACGAAAATGCGCGTAAATACACGGCTTTCCAAACACGTAGAGGTCTATTTCAGTTTAGAGTCCTCCCCTTCGGTCTAAAGAATAGTCCAATGACTTTCGTGAGACTCATGAACGAGGTCATGAGGGGGTACCAGGATGATTTCGTACAAGTCTACCTGGATGACATTGTAGTGTTTTCGAGGGACGAGTACGAACGCCAGGCCCACTTAGACAAGGTTCTCGAGTGCCTCAAGAGATACGGACTAACGTGCAACACAAAAAAATGTAAAATCGGTCTTCGCGAAATTTCATTTTTAGGGCACATTGTAGACTCGGAGGGCATACAAAAACAACCGGAAAAATTGGTATGCATTGACAATTTTCCGGTTCCCAAAAAGGTTAGGGATATACGTAAATTTTTGGGCGTGTAGTATTGGTACAACCAGTTCGTAGACAACTACGCAGATACCATAGCACCTCTCACTAATCTATTAAAACAGGGGGTACGGTGGAAATGGACAGATTTGGAACAACGCGCGTTCGAATCAATAAAAAACGCGCTTGTCACATCACCAAAAATTATCTCCGCCCGATTATAGTAAACCGTTTTGTCTGCAAACTGACGCAAGCGAAATAGGAGTCGGTGCAATACTTTTCCAACTGGGTGACAGACCAGCGGAAAGGCGCATAGTCTCCTACGCAAGCAAAAAGTTTAGCGAAACACAAACAAGGTACGCCGTGGTCGAACGCTAGTGCTTAGCAATAATCTGGGCAACAGACAAATTCCGCCCATACTCGACGTTTCGAAGTCCTAACCGACAACTTGGCACTAACATGGTTACACAGGGCTAAAGACAAAAATTCAAAATTAACACGTTGGTCACTACAACTAGCAAATTTAGATTATAGTACGGTACACGTCCCGGGAATACAAAACAAAGCACCCGATTTGTTATCCCGTGACCCAGCACCGGGCACACCTGTAGACGAAGATCGACTTGAGGAAAAATTGGTAGGGGCGCCAACAACACCGACAATCAATATTGACCTCGAGTCTGATCGTATCTTCTCCTTGTTCGATAACCACGTCAGTAACGACACACCACTCACCACGGTAACTCTCGAAAAGTGGCAGTCCGAAGACACCACGATTCGCGACATAATCGCCGGACACAGGGGGGACGGACAAGCGCGAAACACGAGGAGCACAAAATTGGGTACGAACACATACGTTTTTTCCGAAGGTCTCTTACGCGTAAACGTAGGCCCCCACACACCCGTCGTGATACCAAAAACCAACGCACAACATGGGATTTGGAGGTGCCACGATCACGTCTTATCCAACCACCCGGGTTGGAAAGAGACGTACCGGGCGGTTCGAAAACGTTACTATTGGAAAGGTCAAAAAAATGACGTTAGGTTATATGTCGGTGCGTGCCACGTATGTGCGTGCACGAAGCCACTAAACTCACGTCCTACCGACCCAATGCAACCAAGAACCCCCCGGCAACCATGGGAAGTTATCAGTATCGATCTAATGGGCCCATACCCGCGCTCTGGTAAGGGAAAATCGTATATACTGGTAGCAACCGACTGTTTTAGTAGGTGGACCGAGGCTTACCCCCCAGGAACAGCAACATCAAAAACAATAATCGAAACATTAGAACGCGAGTTTTTCTCACGTTTCGGTTACCCCCGCGTGTGTCTCAGTGATAACGGCCACAATAAACTGGTGTGCGGACTGGCCCTGTTGCATGGTCGACTGGAAGCCGCGGAGCTCTGACAGGTTGTCCGTGGGTTTTTGACTTGCCGTGAGGCTTGTCGAATTTCCCCCGGATGGCTGTCCGAAACTCCGACTGGCGTTCGTGTGTTCCAGCGTTGGTGCCGTGGGTTGGAGGAGTTCAGTACCGCCCTGTAACCCTGTAGTCGGGGGCTGCACTGTTTCAAACCTAAAATTCTCTGGAACTAGTCCGCTTTCCCTAAGGTACTCCTCTAACCTGACGTACACGTCCGATTTCGACCCGGACACGCTGAGTCCACGGGCCGTGCACTCACTACGTAGTTCCGCCGACAATAACTGTTGCAACGTTTTACCAGTCATAATGTACGATTTAAGTACAGACTCGGTCGTTAAACTGTTAGTCGGTGGGGTAGCTTGTGTGTGGTGTGTGTTCGTGGTGTAGAGACCTTTTTTTTTTGTACGTAAATTTTTCGCGCAGTTTACGGATATTTACGTTTTAATTTCCGATTACGTTAATCGGTCAGCTGTTGACGATACCGCCGTTGCGTTCCAAGAATAGTAGAACTGGGTCAACGTACTCGGCGGCGGTAGCTAACGGCTGCAGCGGCTGAAACCGGTTTTGGCCTGCGCGCTGTGTTGTTATCGGCAGTAAAATGTTGTGGGACGAAAAGGTAGGCGTTGCGGAGGGGTGGTGGTTGTTATATAACTACTTCCCAAACCGTATCACGGTTATACACGGCTGCGCGGAATTCCCTGTTACGTGCTAGAAATAACTCTTACGTAACGTTCTCTTAGGAGTCCTAGCTAACCGGCAAACACACTCCTGGTCGAATAACTTATTACTAACTTAATATAAGCAATCTATCCGAGGTATGTGTCAGCGTGAAAACTCTTACCTTTCTGCTGGTTTGAGGTGATGACTTTCGATTCCTCTGCGGGGAGCCAATTGACGCGGCTACGGCGATGTTGGTGAGGTGGTCGCGGTAGGCCGGTCGTTGATGTGGGTGGTGCTGGCTAGGTAATCTAGCGATGATGCTGAATACGGGCAAAAAAAAAGAAACAACGGTACGGAAACGGCGTGGCGAATGCCGTGAGTCAGACAAATCTATAGATTGGATGTGTGTTCAAAACAAAACGGTGCTGGTCGTGCGGGGTAGTTGTCAGTTGGACGGTCGACGTAAGATGATCCGTCCTTGTAGCCGCCGACGGCCGGTACTCGTTTCGCGCGACCCGCCTTCCCATCCTGCCTTGTGCCCTTGAGGCGCGGTGGGTGAGTTGGCGTTGTCGCGCTGTAGTCCGTAGTGGTGGTTGACGAAGGTGTAGACCGGTCGCTGCGGTATCTGTACTTTGTACTGGTGGCCGCTGCGTACCGTGTCAGTATTGTATTTTAAATATATATATTTTAGTATTGGATATTGGTCTAGAATTATTAAGTCTTTTTTATTAAGTCATAATCCTTTTACACTGGCCAAGTTTTCACATCTATACTGATTGGAACCTTCTGATGGTGATGTACTTAGTTGAGAATTGGAAATTGGTGTATAAAATTCATCGCCACTATCAAAGGTACATATTCAGTATTCATAATAGAACTAACTTCATTGCATTCTAACAGAAATAAATTTTTACAAATATCAGAGAACTGAGAAGGCACCCAACTGAGTTTAAATTTTGGAAGAGTCACCGAAGACAATTTATAGGGCTTACTTTTAGGATCATTCAAATCAAAAATAAAAGAGTATCGTTTTTCAAGGCCTTTTATAATAGACAAAGACAATGGCTTGCAATAGATCAAATGGCTTTGGTTTAATAGTATACATCTAATTGCTATAATAGTTGAAGTAACATAACCAAGGTAACAGGATTTTTCACCTTGCAGTTTATCTAAAGCTGTTGTCAAAGGCTGCATAACTTTATGTATTCTTCCAAAAAATTCCATTCTGTTGTTTTTAATTAAACCAGCTTCAATTTTTCAAAGCACTCAATTATTTTTTCACGGCAAATCATAATTTTTTTAATCGCATCATAAAATGAATTCCATCGAGTTATTACGGGTAACGGAAATTTACACTTACATATATTAAAAACTACATTCGATGCCATTATACTCCTGCTTACTAAATTCCAGAAGGCTGTCATTTTCCCAAAAGCAGATCTAGATAACATTTTGTATTGATTATTAGTAATTTTTGAAGTATCAATGGTAGCAAATAAATTGAGAGTGTGTGCAGAGCATGTTATATGATTAGAAAGAATTATATCCAAATCATCATTGTCTTCAGAATATTCATTATAGTTGTTGGAAGCGATAGTTAAAATATCAGAAACATTTACTATATCTATAATATCATCGGGTTCATTTTCAACATCGTTTTGTAAAAATTCAGATTCTAGTTCAAAATTGTGTTCAGTATTTTGGTCGAAAGCATCCATCAATATATTAATATTTTGAGCATCTAAAGTGACGTTATTTTTTGAAACTGTTTCAGGCGATGCAAATTGTTGTGCATAAACGCGAAAGGCTTTACCAAAATTACTGGCATTGTCAGTAACTGTATGTGTTATTTTTGTGACATTAATTTTATAACTATTCATAACTTTAGAAATACATTTAGCAATGTTTGAATAATTATGGCTTCCTTCTATTCGTTGACATGCTAGAACATATGAAAATCGATTGTATGTTTTTTCTTCTATGTAATGCAGTGTCATTCCTAAATAACTTTTATTTAATGAACTCTATATATCTGTAGTTATGCATACATACATTTTCTCAGAAATTAAATTTGTTAAGTCAGTTACATATATTTTGTACTTGTTTAAGAGGGTGCACTAGTAGACAAAATATGGCATAAAAACATGGTTTCGTAATTCCAGGAATACGGCTTATTGAAGTATTTTACAGTATAAATACCTATTACAAATTTGTATAGGGGAATTTTGTCTAGAAACATAAGAAGCCAAATCGTATTCCAATCGTCCAATATTGGCAATATCACATGTAAATTAACAAGGTTTTTAACTTTTTATCGATTAATTATTCAACTAATTAATAAAAATATCGAAATTCAGGCTTCTTACAATTGTTAAAAAAATTCTTCTCTACAATTTTTATAATAGGTAATTTTGCTGTAAACCACTTAAATAAGCCAAGCCGTATTACTGGAATTACGAAACCGTGTTTTTATGCCATATTTTGTTCAATAGTTCGGCCTCTTCGTATCCGAATCTAATACAAATAAAATCTATACTTTTGATCTTCAAGTAATACGGCTTATTGATGCGGTTCACAACAAAACTACCTATTATAAAAATTGTAAAGGAGAATTTTTTTAACAATCGTAAGGAATTCGATTTTTGATATCGTATTCCAATCGTCTACTAATATCGCAATCGCATGGTAAATTAACAAGTTATCTTCTTACTTTTGATTTATTAATTATTTAACTAATTAATTAAAATATTATAGATCGTGCTTCTTACGATTGTTAAAAAAATTCTTCTCTAAAATTTTTATTATAGGTAGTTATTCTGTAAACCACTCCAATAAAAAATACTACACAGTTAGAAATCTGTTGTTGATTCAACACGCGTTGGTGTTAATGTCATACACAGTTGTGTGTTGATTTTGAGCTGGGAGGAGCTTGGTGTTGAATTCACATTAAGCGATAGTTAAAATAACTACTACTCGTTGCTATAGTAAGACTCATGCCTTATGGTGATTAGTGGTTCGTACAACATCAGTTCATATTAAGACAACTACAAACTGTGTATACCTTAACAAATACAATTATGTTGATATGATATTTACTATATTTAGTACAATATTACAGCAGTTTTAAATTAAGGTTTGAGGGTAGTGGTTTAATATTGGTTATTGTTATTAAAGTTTGTAAAGATGTTGAATTAACTGTTGGTATTCTTAAAACTACTTAATGTAATGTTAAAAAATCTTAGACAAGCGAAAAAAAATAATCGTCGGGTAACAAATTTTATCTGCCTTTATCGGGACTCGAAACCACTGCCTTCAGATTATATATGAACGACCTACCTAACGTCTAAAGCCGGGTTCACACGTGTCAATTAAAACGTTCATTATGACTGATTCATCAAAACTGAACCAGTTATGAACGTGTGAACACTTGTTTCAGCATGACTGAATCATCAAAATTGATTATCAGTCATATAGAAACTATTTTTATTTTGCGACATTTCCAATGATCAGTATCGCGTCATGAAAGGCAACTGAAACGTGTGAACTTGATTCAAAATCATTTTGAATTCATTCTATTATATAAATATTTTATAATTTCAGTACTTATTCAAATTATAATATTAACTATAATATTAATTAATATATTAACCCAAAATAAATTGTTAAAATGGTTTTTAAGTGGCGTGATGATTATATTGAACCATTTTTGGACCAATACAGACAACATGAGTGTTTATGGAATATAAGTAGTGACAATTATAAAAACCGAGAAAGGCGAGAAGAAGCGTACGAAAGTATGCGCTCAGCTTTGAATTTACCTGGATTGTCAGTTGATGACATCAAAACCAAAATAAAAACAGTTCGTACAAACTATAAAAGTGAGCTCAACAAAATTATAAATTCGGAAAAAAGTGGAGCTGGATTGGCAGATGTTTATATACCTCGTATATTTTGGTTTAAAAAAGCTGATGAATACCTAAGAGGCGTTAGTGTAGCAAAAAACAGTATTTCGAATTTGGTAAGTAATAATATTTAAGTTATAATTACAGTACAATTTCGGTATTCGAACGTGAAAACCCGTGTTATTACTTATTATAGTTATTTTTTGTTGTACCTACCGATAACGAAAACTGATATCGAAAAATTTTATCGAAAACTGATTTCAAATACAACTACATTGAACATATTTTTATTACAATTCTACTATATAATATTCATAATATTTGCAAATAATGACCAATACAACAAATTTCATAAACAAATAATAATAATTCTCGCATTTTAAAACAAGTAGGTACATAATATGTACATTATTTGTATTATTAAAAAAACATTAAATTGTATTGATATAAACAAAATTAAATCATGTTAAACTGCCATGGTACAGCTTCCATCGTCATAAATTTGTTTGCGTATGTATCACGTAAAATCCCTGCAGAGGTACTGTAATGATTGCTTGAATAATTCGTTAAATTTGTTAAATGTGCTGGTGTTCCATCAAAATCACCAGAATCCGCATATGTTGTTTGAAAATATTCATCTGAGGTTTTCCTTAACCAATTATGTAATGTACAAATTGTTTTAATAATTATAGGTACATTTTCAACTAAAATCGGTATAGGTTTTTCAAGTATTCGAAATCTAGAGGTAAGAATACCGAACGCATTTTCCACTGTCCGCCTAGCCCTTGACAAGCGATAATTAAATATTTTTTGAGTTGTAGTCAATCTTCTAATTCTGCTATAAGGTTTTAGCATATCTTTTCTTAATGGAAATGCATCATCTGCCACAAATACACCATTTGATGGAATTTTTAACGTTTTGTTTTCAAGTGCTTCGTAAAAAGATGATTTTGAAAAAACCCTAGCATCGTTTACACGACCATTTGTACCAATATCAATATAAGAAAAACAGTAATTTGCATCGATAACAGCTAATAATATTACACTAAATGAGTGTTTGTAGTTAAAATACTCGGATCCAGTGTTTTTCGGACAACGGATTAAAATGTGTTTTCCGTCCACTGCTCCCACACAGTTTGGAAAATTCCATCGTGTATAGAATTCGTTTTGAATTTTTTTCCACTCGTCCTCAGTGTTTGGTACCTAAAATAGATAAATAATAATACAATAATTGTTTGTAAACTACATCAGTAATATGTTTATTTTAATAGTGGGGTATATTTAATGCTATGCCATACCAACATTGTATATTATTACACGTTATATGATTATACTAAAATATACTAACAATAATTGGTTATTAATATTTGTAGTCTGTTAAGTCTTCGGAGCAACCTAAATCTCAAGTTATAAATTATGTCAATGACGAACAACCCACAGTTATTGATGAACCACAATCAGAAATATCAACGGTTGAAAATGAAATCGTAACAGTTGCAGAAAAATCGAATATAACACGACCTCGAAAATCTGCTAATAAAAGATGTTATAGCCAAATTGGTCAAATAGAAAATTCTATTAATAAACTTCAGGCTATAAGTAATTCATGTAAAGAAGACGATGATGAATTCGATTTATTTGCCAAAAGTATTGCTGTTCAGTTGAAAAAAATGCCACTCGATAGAGCTTTCGTTTGTCAAGAAAAATTGATGGATGTTATGAAACAAGAACGTTTATACCAACTCATTAACCAAGGATCGCAAAAATATGATTACATGGCACAATCATCTCCAGATTTATTTTCTGAGCAATCAATGTCTTCATCATGGTCACACAATATGTCAGATAACGAAAATCAACCTCAAGCAGAAACATCAGCTGATATTTTAGGTACAGCAATAAGAAATGCGTTATTATAATTAATTTTGTATTTAATTATATTTTTGCTTATGTTTTGTTACTTATATATTTAAAAATATTTACAGAATAATTTAATTTTGTTAAATATTTAAAGAAGGAAAATTATTATATTGTTTTGTTTTTCTATGAATATAATTTAAAAAATATTTAAGTTTGAATTATGTTTTGTTACTTATATATTTAAAAATATTTACAGAATAATTTGATTTTTTTAAACAACTTAAATTTTAAAGAAGGAATATTATTATATTGTTTTGTTTTGGTATGAATATAATTTAAAAAATATTTAAGATTGAATATTTAATATTATTTAGTTAAAAAATCTCACCTTTATATACTCGCTTAAAGATTCACAAATTGATGTACAAACTTCTGGAAGAAATACGGATATGCTATTTTTTGGTATTCTATATAATGCAGCAAGTGAAGAAAAACAGTCTCCCGTAGCTATAAACAACAACAAAATACAATAATAATAATATAATATAAAGTGTCTTTTAATTCTAATCTAAATATTTTTTTATTTTTAAAAATTTTAATATTTTTACTTGCCTAAGTATCGAAAAGTAATTTCCAATTTTGTACGCGCTGGTAAAGCAGCTCTCATAACCGTGTCTTGCTTTTGAATTTTTGTAGTTATCCGATATAGAAGTATTTCAAATTGATCTTTATTCAATCTTAAATGATTTCTGTATGAATCTACATCTTCTGTTGATAATTCTTTTAATAAACGTTCACTAGCGCCCAACGTATCACGTCTTGAAATCCATTTCCTGACCCACCATCTTCGTGTTTTTTTATTTTTAAATTGGTTTAATATATTTTGTAGTTCTTTTGATATTTGAGCACATAATAACCTAACCTAGTTCGCATTAAAGACTTTTGTGAATTCGCCATCGAAAAATATTACAAGTTGGTAATACAATAAGAGATGTGCTAACAACCACGTGCAACAAAAAAATGCCACGATTCATACGATTCATTAAGAATGTTCAGTTAAATATTTTCATTATTATTGAACCGTGTGAACGATTTGTTCAGTAAAACGGATCGTCAATAGAAATGAATCAGTCATGATGAACGTTTTAACTGACACGTGTGAACCCGGCTTAATACTACTCGACTATCACCTACATTAATAAACTTGACATTTGAGTGGGTATATAACTGTCGCATAGTATATAGAAAAAAATATCTTTATTTGCTTTTTATGGAATAAAGACGCAAAGTTCTTGATTTTATTTACATACTTTATGCATTTTAAAATAATAATATTGTATAAAATTAATGTTTTCATTTATTACTTTGCCAATAGTAATATATTTTATTTCAAATGTTATTTAATACATACTTACATTTATTTACTTAAAATAAACAAACATAATATTATAACTAGGTATACAACTATTGTAGTATAACAAAAAAAAAAAATAAATAAAATAATGAGAATATTAATATAGTATTATTTAAAAGATTTTTATGCACCTGACCTCAATGAGGCATAAAGTTTACCATTGCCTAGAACTCTGGAAATAGTTGGCGTTATATCAGGTAATTCATACATATAATTCCCAATCAGTTTTGAGTTTAAATTATTTTTTATTTCATAGGCATAAAAATGTTCATCAAAACCAACAGTCAACATTGGCTTTACTATAAAATAAGGAACTCTAGTTTCATTGACCAACATTTTATATATTTCCCCAAATAAACAGCCTCCAGCAGCAGAATTTATTTCTAAAACTAAAAGCATATTTTTTTATACATCAAACCTTTATATTCCAATCAAACTGGAGAGAATGAATTACATTTGAATTCTGGTGGTAGATTGAAAATTATATTTGATGGAAACTCAATGAAAGAGGATACTACATTGGAACCAGATGAATAATTTAAGTCTGGTTTTAAACCTGAATTAGATAAATAGCGACTGATCATTTGCAATAGTATTTTATTAGATAATGTATGACCTAAATTAATTCGATTAGATATAGCATTTGCAATTGCTTTTACTGTTTTATGTTTTGCTTCAAATTTAATTGAAGAAGTTAAAATAAGCGGTCCATTTTTAAGAAGCAGTTGGCCATAATGTACCAGAAAATGATATTTGGGTTTTAAGGGTACCTTTAGATATTGACAAATATAATCGATTATGTTCAGCTACTAATGCTTGTAACTGAACTGAACACTCTGGTTGTATTTGTCGAGCAGTACACATATTTACTATTTTACGTAGTAAAATATATAAACACCAGATTTCAGTCTTTTTAGGCACTACCTCACCAATAAGAAGTCCAAAGTACCTCACTAAACACAGCATTTCTGTGGAAGACATGAGTATATATCCGTTGGTTATGTTAGTAGAACTTATTTTTGGTGGAGTATTTTTATTTTCAGTTACACCATAATTAAAAAATTCTATTCGACTATTCATAATCTTAAAAGTTATATATTTTAAATCAATTAGATTTTTTATGATGAAAACCATATCATAACGAGCGACCCCTTCTGTGATATCATGCATAAAATCACTAACTGAATTTCTTGTTACATGGAAGCTGGGAATGTTGTTAAATATACAATATTCATTTAAACCAGTTTGTAAATTATCAGCTAAACTAATATCTATATTATAATTTATTTCATTTCTAAGGGGCTCAGAGGATTCATAAATCATTTTTTGCATATCAGATTTTGGAGAACGGCAAATTCGGCAGTAGTGATTGGCTGAAAAACTCTCAACAAATCCAAGAATTGAATTTAGTCCTAAATTATCACCTAGGACTAATCCAAGAGCAAAATAAATTTGATAGGTTTTAAAATTTACAGTTATAGAAATGCCATTTGTTTCTAAATCTATCAACTCTTTAATAAGAGCCTTATACATATCATAATTATTTATTTTAAAAGTTCCTCGATCTTGGGAATGAAATAAATAACCAACAAAAATATTATCCAATGATGAAAGATATTCAGGTGGTAGAGAGGGGACTGTATAATATACACATCCCATCTTATGAATTCCAGAGTGGGAACCAAGTGGATTACCCATTTCTGCATCATCGTAGTATAAAAAAAATGGGAAACACAGTTTTATCCGAAAATGAACATTTAATTTTTTTCCATGTGGAACCATTTAAAAATGAAGTTAATATACCGGTACTGCTTAAAGAATCATTGATGAATTTTAGGGAGTTTCATATATATGTGGCAGTTCAAAAAATGATTTTAAATTACTTTTAAAAGATAACAAATGACCTTGAACAAGTACCATTAAACGATCCACTCCTTCAACTCTTTTTTTTTTGTTTCATATAGCCAACTACTACTGTTGTCGGTTTAAAAAATAAATTATGATTTTCGAAGTGTTTTATTCGCAAATGTTCGGTTTTGAACTCTAAAAAAGGATTTTCAAGAACATTAAACATTTCCTCTATTTCAGTTTTTTCAGAAGTATCATAGTTAGTTAAAACAGATAAAACTTTTTTTTTTTAAATGAGTTATAATTTCATTGAAAAATAACTCACGAACTCCTTGAACTATTTATTGAAGTAATGTACCAGTTACATTTGGCTTTGAATATAACTTGGCAATAAAACTTGAAACATTATTTGTAACAATATCTTTAAACGTGCAATTAATTATATTTTTTCCAAAACTATTTTCATTTGTAATACTTGGATCAAAAGTAGTACTACCTAAATCATTTTCTAAAGGTCCATCAATTTCTACGTTCAGTTGTGTAATTGAATTACTTTTATTTGCATATGTTCTATTTAAATCATAGGTTCTCAAACTTATTTCATCCACCGCCCACTTTGAGAATCAAAAATTTAACTTAGCATCTGTTATGTCTTTTAAAAATAGATATTACAATTTATAATATATAAATATGCAATATCTAATTTCTGAGTTCTTACATAAATTTTAAATTAGCTTTTTGGAAACACCGTTTGTTATTTAATTTAAATAGGAACTTGTTATTCAAAAAATATTATTTATCGAAACTTGAAACAATCTACTGTTACTTAAATCAAAGTTTTCAATAGGTGCTCAATGAAATTTTCCAAAGATTTATTAATTTAGACTTAGGTATAGGTATATTATGCTGTTTATATTAATATCAACTACCTATTAAAATCATTACATAAGTATATAGGAGAATAATCAACTATCGTACGAAAAGTGCTTCAGATTAAAACGTAAAAGACACGACATGGTTACTAAAAAATGTATTCACTCGTAACGAATTATTATTTTAAAAAAGTAATTACTATGGTCCGCGCAACGAAAACTGGCCGGTGACTGGTGCGACTCTAGTGGCAATTGTCAATAAGTGGTTATTAAGCTAATTGCCGCGTTTTTTAAAAATTATTTGTTCACATGGTATATATTAATTAATTATTATACCAATCATGAGAGAAAATGGTTTAAAAAATTATCAGTTTAAAACATAATTTCAATACGTGATATAATATATATACACACCGCGTGCGCCTATTGTATAACATCGCAGCGGCGACGCGTAGCTTGAGAACCCGCGGCTAACGGCACGTTCATGGCGGGCGGGTTTCGGGGGTCACCGGCCAGTTTTCGTTGCGCGGACTATAATTAGATTACAAATGTAAATCAAGCCATCTGGTTAAATTTGTTGTAATTTATGTATTGATACACATATTTAAGTAATCAGGAGCTTTCATTAAAAAGTAAGTCTAGCGAAGATCGAGCGTGCGGCGTAATGGTACGTGCATTAGAAATACACGGGTGACAATTTACGCAATGGTCAATGTCAATATTGCATGGACACGCTCAACTAGACTGTTCGTGAAATAATAATGCGCCTCTCCTGCGAGAACGCCGCGTGAGTCTCGCCACGGAGACATGGGCGTGGTTACGTCCAGCCGCGACGGCAGGAATTAAGCGCACAACGCCATCTCTGGAGCGTTACATACGTAACTCTTTGGTACTCGTCCAATATGCTATCTACCGTAAATATTTTATCTACCGTAATTTTATGATGGTTTAGTATGCTATCTACCGTAAATATTTTATCTACAATGTAATTTACGATGTAAATTGTCTTACCTTTATAATGCAGAATTTCTTCTTTGTCATTTTTTTTTATACTGTGTAATTATGTATACGTATTTTTGATCGCTCCAAGGAATACTTCAAACAGGTCTTCAGTTGGTTGGTGGCACGAGCGCCACCACTCTTCTTGAAGTTGGGATTGTAATATGTCAGTCGCTCCCCGGGTTTTAATGTTATATTTATTTTTGACGTGTCTCCAAAGAGTTTCTATAGTTTGGGTCTCAGCACCAGTTATTGGATCAATGAAATTTTCTGAATGATTGACCGTTTTATGGATAAACCCATGTTCATTTAAAGTAGAATACGCCCGCCATTTATCGGAATATATAGTAGTACCTTGTTCAACTTCGTTTAATATAATTGGCAGTAATGTATTTCGATCACGCTTTTCAACTTTAAAAAAACGTCTCTCTAAAATGCCATCATGTTTACAACACAAACCAAAAATCCATGGCCCTTGAATTCGTTGTCCGTAATTTTGATTACTTATTACTTCGTCTTCATCTGAACTTTCTTCATTTTCATCTTCATTTTCTTCGGGTTTGCGGTCTCCAAGACGTAATCTTCCACGATTATATTTCCTTTTACCTTGGAACAAGGATTCATCTATTTGTACAACTAGACCAGGACCTCCCATTTTTTTACGTTTTTGAAATTCAGCTACTGCTACGTCTCGACATAAATTATACCAGTCAACTATAGTTGATCTTGATCTTTTCGTAAATACCTCGACTTGTGTTACCTTTATTTGAAATACCCAATACCAAACAAGTTCTACGATATCGCACAAATTTAAACCACTGTTACACTTCCCATTTCTATCCATATACGTAAAAAAGCTATTGTTTTTGCGTATGGAATAAAATGTTTGGCACCCTTTTTTTGTACATCGATTAAAAATTGTTTTCAAATATTACCTTCCGAATCACGTTTTCGACTATTTTTCAGAACTTTTTTTAACTCGCCACCACAAATTGTTTGGTTTTTAATTTTTGTACATGTTTGGTCGTCAATTGGTAATAAACCGCGTATGCTTAAAAAATGTTCGCACATCTCTTCATTTTGAATTATGTGTCGATATAAATAACTCATAGTTGACGAACTCATAATAATAATTATTAAATAATAATAAATAAATCACAGTAAAACCACGTATAGGTTTCGACACGACACGACTCACGACACGACACGACTCACAAACAAACACTAAACAGGTATAATATAAAGATATACCTACTAACCTACCTAACTTACTAAGTTATAAATATAATATAATTTGGGGTTTCAATAAAAGCTTAATCTTAAATCTTAATTGCAAAATGATAAAGTATACATAATAATATAATATACAGCATACGGTCATACGGTAGATAGCATACTAAACTATCATAAAATTACGGTAGATAAAATATTTACGGTAGATAGCATACTAAACCATCAAACGTGCGGTAGATAGCATATTGGACGAGTACCAACTCTTTTACTATTGCACACTCTTAATAGCTGATTACTAATGACTCTTCTATCAGGAACAAAATTGTCACTAGTCAGGCCAATAATAAATGCTCAAAACGAAGGTTTTTCACATGTTGATATCGGCTTCATCTCTTCTGCAATATAGTTGAAAACCAATTCAGTAACCTGAAATCGTTTTATAATATTTATTTGCGAAATAATAATAAACCAAAAAAAAAAATGATATATAAGTTGTAATTTTGTAACTTTTAGAGTTACATAGTTGAATTCCATTTATTAAAATTTTAAATGAAATGTTATAGCAAATTAATATAGCATGACATAACTATTAAAAAACAGGTAATAAATAAAATCTTCAATAAACTTTTGAGATTTTATAGGTACCTATAATAATTTAAAATTTACTGAATAAAAATAAAGTAAGGACACAAATATGAACTTTTTAAATAATATGGTATACAGTATACATAATTTATATTATTTAAAAATTTCATATTTTAACTTTAATTGTATTCAGTACATTTTAAATTATAATAGGTTTACCTATAAAATCTCAAAAGTTTATTAAAGATTTTATTTATTACCTGTTTTTTAATAATTATGTAAAATAAATTAAATTTATAAATATACTTAAAATTTAAAATATAGGTAATAGATATGTTCTATTAATTTTCTATTACATTTAATTTGAAATTTAAATAAATAGAATTGCCTATATTAAAATTAATTATGTATATAGTCATAGTAATTTACTAATTCTTTGATAGTTAATTAATAGGTGATGCTAATATGCAAATGTATACCTTTTCTTTTGAACATTTCCTCTTGAATCCTGAATTTTCAGTTGAATGACATATTGATAATTGTGTTTGTATTGGTTTTGACTGTTTTGATACACAGTTTGATGTACATTTCTCTATTTTATATGCCTTTAATTCAGTCATCAAACCCGGATGCACATGCTATGAAAATATTCAAGAGTATTATTTTATTTAAATTTAAATTGTTCAGTAAAATCAGTTATAATGGTAGGTACTATACTAGTACCTATAGAAATATGAATACAAAATGCAGTCTTCCTTAAAAACTATTATACTAAAGTAATTTTAATTAGGCTAAATATTACATAATAGCTATAAATTATAATATAATCTGCATATTACTCGACAAGGTTTTTTATTTTGGGTACTTTTATTTTAGGTATTTTAGTTTATTAAAACAATATAGTACCTATCAGTTAGGTATAAACTTATAACTAGTATAGATATTTTTGAATGTACAAACTAATACTTTTTTTACAAAATATATATTATGTAAATACCTGCTTTAAAATAATATATTTGCACTTAGTAGTTAGTAATATTAGTTATAACTAATCAAATAATACAATTCAAAATATTTTGAAATTACACTTACTTTATAGTGACTCAATAAGTTCCCGGTAGAACCTGAGTACGCAATTCTAAATCTTTTTAGTGCAATTTAAACAAGTAACTGACATTTTTAACCCGGTTTTTGAAATCTTCTTAAAAATTTACCATCTAATAGGTAATTTTCTTTTTCATCAATTGTTGCATTAATTTTAGACGATATATTATCTTGAATATCTGGTTCGCGTTCGCGTTCAGCCGGTCCAGGATTGTCGGTTTCAAATTCATTGTCCTCATGTTGTCTTTTAAGTGAACGAAAAGATGTTACAAATGTATCCATTTCGAAGTAATATGTTATAAAATGATTCCACAATATTTGTAGTTTAAACTTAAAGACACAACAAGTATCAACAAGACCACAACATTAAACTTCGATAGGTAATGACGAATGACGACAAACGAATGCGGAAAAAGAAAAACAATAAAATAATTTGATGCGGCTATGTCTAATAGATTAATCGATACTCAGTAATCAGTATGCGTATTTAAATTTTTTATAACTATAAACAGCTGGTTCTATTTTCTCTGTTACTTAAGTATACGAATCTAATTTATTATCAATATAAACACAATTAAATGGTTGGGTCCGTAGACGTTAACGCATAAACTATTTTTAGCTGAAAATGTTTTTTTCCCACAATGTCGACTACGACGCATTTTATCGAGCCTACGTTCGTACTCACGTACACCACACCTAGAGATGTGAGCTCGGTAAATTTACCAGGTAAAATTTACGGGTAAAAGTAAATTTACGTCAATTTTACCGAGTGTTTTTTTACTCAGTAAATTTTTTTTACCGTTGAAAAAAATTGAGTGACCCCTCATTTCCAATGTTTTTACAAGCGGAATAAATTTTATCATAGATTATTATAAATACTAGTGTTTATAATCAACGGTTTTACCCAAAGCCAGTGTATCCAATACGTGAATACGTCAATAAAATGCAAACACTATATTATTTTAGTTTATTATCTATTTATACATTAATTTAAAAGTAAACACTGACCATATTCTTGTTCTGTCGTTACTTGTTCTATGTGAGTATGCGACTGTTAGTTGTTACACACAACACACTTACACAGTTAACGTTTACACTTGCACTGTTTTAAACATGCATGATTAATATTGTCGTTGTTTATTCCCTCGTTTTAAAATTAATTGTCGGTTATCACTTATCAGTGTTATTAGTGTTATTACGTCTTATTGCAGTTCATGTGAATTATATTATTTATATAAATATATTTTTTGAAAATTATTTTATAATAATACAAGTCAATATAACAAAGATGAAACCAAAAGTAATAAAAAATAAATGCTACATAAAACATGGTGACAAGTATTTATGTAAATATTGTAACAAATCATACAAGGAAAATGTCACCAGAATGGCAATACATATAAAAAAAGAATGTACAAAAGTACCAAAGTATACATTAGACAACTTTTCTTCAACGAATATGTCAAGTTTTTGTAAGTAGTTCATAAATTTTACATACCTACTACCTATTAAGTAACAAGTAGTAAATAATAATTAATAATTAATAACTAATATTTTCAACTAATCTTAAAATATTAACTATTAATTACTGTTATATTTATAAGGTACTTATATTGAAAAGCCTAATGAGGAAAACTTAAATACTAGCTGTATTTCAACCATTTCGACATGCAAACTGACACCAACTGAAGTTGAAAACAAAAACACTAAAGAGCCTTGCCAAAAAAGTGTATTAAACTTTCTTGATACCATGAGCACTGAAGAAAAGGTAAAATAGTTAATTAAATTTATTTATGTCTATAAAAAATCATAATATATATTTTTAATGGAAGAATGATTTGATAAGTACTCTTCACACATTACTAGTATTAATGATACTACAATAAAACTATTTGTGGCTTAAAACATATAAGGTAATAGGTTAAAGTACTTCAAATTTGTTATTTTGATGATAGGAATTATATTATTAATTTAAAATCCACTAATTAAATTAATTTCTGGGAATACAGTGTATTTCTTATATGAATATATAATTCAATATATAATTTATACATTTTGAAGTATGAACATTTTTTATAAATTTGAAATTACTTTATTTTAGTCACGTATGGACGAGTTAATGGCAAGAGCTATATTTTCATCTACTGCACCATTTTCAATTGTAGAAAACACTCATTGGCTTAACTTTTTTAAGGCTCTAAGGCCAAGTTACACACCACCTTCACATTATGTGTTATCCAAAAGACTTTTAAATAATGAGTATGAAAGAATTAGTTTTGATGTCAACAATCAGATTAAAAACAGTAAGGTTTATGGTATTCAAATTGATGGTTGGAGTAATATAAGGTTAGCATCAAAAAACTGCATAATGGTAAAACACTAAAACTATAGCATCGATAACTGATTTATGTTGAAATTAATTTTGATTTTATTATTCATCTACAATTTACATTATTGTACCCTAACTGACTTTGAAACAAAACTAAAAAAAAATGTAGTTGCTTGTTTAACATAATCTTCAAAACATTTTAATGTTAAGTTAATAACTGATTATCTAACAAAACTAATTTCTAATAATTAGCGTTAATAACTTTTAGGTATATATTTTTTTTACATATTTCTTTATTTAAATAAACACATTGTTATATTATTATTAATGTATAGGTATCAGTATCTAATATACAATTTAAAATAACAATCATATTACATGTTTCAGAAATGAGTCCATAATGAATATTATAGTTACTACACCAAAACCGTTTGTATTTAAAACAATAGATTGTAACACAGAACGTCATACAGGAGAATACATTGCTACTGAATTGGGTAAAGTGATTGATGATTTGGATAGAAATAAATGTCTTGGAGTTGTTACAGATAATGCATCGTCCATGAAAAAAGCATGGATACTTTTACAAAAAGATGACCGTTACAAAAATTTACCAATTGCATTTTATCCATGTATTTGCCATACTTTAAATCTATTGATAGCTGATATAATTAAATTAAAATCATGTATGGATATTGAAAAAAAATCTAAAAACATTGTCAAAAATATTATTAGCAGTCATATTCTTAAAGGTAAATAGATAATGTATATAACAATAAATTAAATAAATATAATTGTATTATAGTAGCTATTTAAAATAATACTCTGTACCTTATGTAGTAATGTATTATTATATGACTTCTTAATAGCTAACTTTACAAACATTCAAAAAGCAAAAAAAATTGATTGTTCCTTAAAACTACCAGTTAAAACAAGATGGGGCTCACTTTGTATATGCTTAAGGAGTCTTCATAAAAATAAAAATATACTAGTAGAAAGTATTATTAGTTTAATTAATCCAATAACACTTTGGATTACAAAATTAGAGTCTGATATTCCAAGGTTGTCTGAGGTTCCGGCTGCTTTAAATGATATAAAAAAAAGTTTTACATTACAAATGTCTACTTCTCCTTTACTCTTAGAAGAACAAAATATTTTAAATGAAGCCTTTGATAAACGTTTTGATATGGCTATTCATCCAATTCATTATGCAGCTAACGTCTTAGACCCAAAATATCAAGGGAAAGATTTACCTCAAGGATGTGATATAGAGGGCATTGTTTACATACAAAAAGTTGCTCATAAATTGCTAACATCAATTAAATATAAAAAGGTATATATGAACAATTGTGTTTTTTCGTCAAATAACCATTTCATACATGTCACTGTTTTATTATTAAGTACAATTGTACTTAATTAGATAAATTATACAACTAATGCTATCTATTAGATCCCATTAAAATATTATTGATTTGTAACCTAAATTATTTTAAATTATTTTGATTAACTTCCTTTTTGTATAGTTAATTTTTATTTTATTTCACAGATAATAATTGAACTTGCTGAGTATCGTTCTCATGAAGGATTATGGGCCAAAGATATTTTATGGAACAATATTGATGGTATAGAAGCACGTATCTGGTGGAATGGCCTTTGTTCAAACACAAGTCTTTCAAAAGTAGCATCTGCTATTCTTTCTTTGCCTGCATCCTCAGCAGCTACAGAACGCTCTTTTAGCTCTTATTCACTTATCCATACTAAAAGAAGAAATCGCCTAACAAATTTAACAGCAAAAAAGTTACTATTTATTTATGAACATATAAATAATGAAGACCTGGAAGTGTCAAAATCAGTAAAAAGTGTCCAAACAATCCAAGAATCATTAACCACTAACAATGATGATGAAGGGCCTTCCTATAGTTATCAGGTTTGTAGTTCTAGCAGTGAAAATGAGGAAGAAGATTACAATACTGATGACATAGTAGAGTCTGAAGGTGATCAGTTTGGAGAAACAGATTCAAGTGACGATGATTTTTTTAATTCCATTCAAGATACACTTGCTTAGTTAAATTAATATGTTCTGAATTTTGATTCAATTTTTAACTATTATTATGTATTGCTGTATTATTCAGTATTCTGCAAACAGTTTTGTTATGTGTTTAAGTTTTATTGTTTTATAAAAGATATTTTATTTGTTTTGTTGTTTTATGTTTATTATAAACTATACATTTTTAGTTTTATTTTGATAAATGTAATTTTATCAAAAACATAGTTATGTAAGTTATGTTTAATAAAAGTTTCATGATTTATTTTACTTACTTTTTTCTGTTCTAAGTGAAATAAGTAATAGTTTTTTTCCAAAGACTCAAAAATCCATTTAAAATTCTAGATATAGAGTATAGAGTATAGACCAATAATCATTACTCAATAGTCAATAGTCATATAGGAATAGGGTAGATAGACTGGTAGGTAAAAAAGAAAATAAATATTCTTCCAACATTTAAACAGTTCATAAAAACTTGAAGAAGGTAAGACATTTAGTATTTAAGCATTATTTGATAAATTGGAAAAAAATTACACCTAAAATTTTTGTTTTTCAAAATTTACCAATTTACTGAATTTTACTGAATTTTACGTAAATTTTACCGGTAAATTTACCGAAAATTTTTTACCAGTAAATTCCACATCTCTAACCACACCACAGTTAGTCTGTTATTATCATAATATGTATTATTATTATTACGAAACGCGGTGAATATTCGGGACTTTAAAATTTCTCATTGACTGAATAATTATCTAGATGATTATTCTTAGATAACCTATTTATTTATCTAGATAAGATAAAAAGATACTTAAAATAATTTTTATCTAGATAAGATAAAAAGATAATTATATTTTATCTAGATAATGCTGATCTAGATCTAGATAATGCACAACACTGTTCATAATATCATTTAGTTATTTCAACAATTTATATCATAATGATAATTAATTCAAAATAATATTTAATTATTTGGATTATATATCCATATAATTATTATATTCTGAATATGATACAACTATTTTAATTATAACATCATACTATTATCAAATTCAAAATATTATTTTGAAAACAACCAATTAGTACTACATAAACGTTTATTTCATATTATTTTTTTTAATGAAAACACGATATTTATAGAACATCATCATTACAAAATTGCCATCTGGGTCTGAACATAAACTCGATGTATGTGGTGTGTCTTCGACTTAATTTCCTAATAAATTTAATTTAGGCTTTTTTATAAAAATCCATCATAGTGTTTCGTCATTTCAAGCAAATAAATTAAAAATAAAAACTTCGTAAATTGTAGCACACTAGAACGACAGAACGTTATTGATAATTTTACTAATGTTGACCCCCCCCCCCCACCAGGTACGGCCTAGCTTTTAAAATTTTTACTGTAACAGGTTGGAAGTGATCACTATTAATATTATATATAAATGTAATTCAAATGTTTAAAAAGTTAATATTAAATAACGTTATTTAAATTCCGTGCTTTTGATATTTAAAAAATAATAGACTGTAAACGTTACACAAGTATTAATACTATAATGTCTTTTAAATATTTATAATTAAATATTAAAACATTGATATTATAATATTGAACTTCAAATGTTTATAATACAATAATTATGTAATATTATATTTGAAATATTGAAATGTTAATGAAATATAAATCTTGTTCTATGTTGAAAGGGACCTAGAATCCGAACACACAGCAAATTATTATACTATAATAATGTATTATTAATAATTCATTTTAAGAATTAATTATTTCGTTTCAAACAATATTGTCTTTAAAATATTAATTTTAGTGTTAAACCTATACTCAAGAAATGTAGTTGATGGGGACCAGTTTTCGTCGATCCACAGTCAGGAAACACCCGTTTATCACCACCACCCAGCCGACTACGTTCCTTACTGATAGGTAAGTTACAAGTTACGATAACTGACAGATTTCATATTTTAAATTTGTATCCATAGATATTATTTTAGGGAAACATACTATTCTGTAACCATTTCGTTATAAAACCACATAGAGTCACAGAGAGAATCTATACATACTATAATAAAATGGAAAAATGTGAATATTTAGGGAAGTTTTCGATTAAATCGATTTTTTTTGTTTTTTTGTTGTTATTAAAAATTATGAAACCTTATTTTTTTGAAATTGTCCTCAATAATTTCATACCTACCTATTAGTATTTTCTAAAGATGATATAATTTTTGAACTATTTATATTATGAAAAGCTCAATATATATTATACATTTTGTAATTTATATGTGTCATATCTGATCACATTTAAAAACTATAATAAGTAAACTAAGAATTTTATATATAATATGTATATTTCATATTTCGTTAAATAAAATTTGACTTTTAATCCATAAATTTCAGAAACGTAATAATTAGGTAAGTACTATAATATTTAATTTCAAACAGTCTTGAAAATTAAATAATAATATATAAAAACTAAATTAAACACAATAAAATAAAAACTATAATAACTACTTAGCCACTAATAACATAAAGATACAAATTAAAAAAAAAACAATGTACCAATAGGTAATAGCCAATAGGTATAGGTACCTAAATATAATATCTATTTTGTCTAAATGGTATTAAACAACAATAACAACAATGGTCAATGGCAAAAGAAAAAACGAGTAAAATAATTTTCGTACTCGGTGGTCTTCCCCTCCCCCCACCACCAACCATGGCAACCAAATTGAACCAATATAACCACTCTAAATCTAAAACATAATGTTTCGAATAATGTGCAATAAATTAATGTCGATATAGGAATGTCTTCTTTCACATAGTATTTTACCCACCCTTTACGCTACGTAAATTACATTTTTAATGTTGCGAACTTTTTTATATGTTTTAATAATGAATACTCAATTTCCTACTTTTGACCCTCAATCCTCCGTTACAAAATACGTTTAGGAGTTGGGTCTTGGATGTTAAGAGAGTTAGGGTGGTAAGTTAGGCGATAAAGCGCTTAAAATAGAGATTTTTTGATAATGGATATTTTAAAATCTGAGTTTAAAACGCATAGAATTGGGTTTTTGATATAATTTGAAGGACTTTGGATTGAAATGACGTTATGTGATGAAAATGACGGTAACAAGTAACGACCACAGTTTATTATGCGTAGGTTTTTTAATCATTTCTTCGAACAGTATTACTAATAAAAGGGTTCGAATTATGAAGTAAAATAAATAGTCAAGAAAAACATTTATTTAATTTAAGTTTGAAAAATACAAAAAATCAAATTATTTTGTCTTTTTCCAAAAGTTAAAACGCTAATTTTGATATAACTACAATAACCTGTATTCCGACAGTTGTTTTACTAGCCATACCTTTTTATACATTATCTCGATGGATGACAGACAAAATAATTTCGACAACGAAACGGGAAAATTTTAACAATTTTTGGTTATAATTTAGTAGATATAACTTGGCTAATATATTGTTTGTATTAAACAAAGAAATATATGTAATTTTATGAAAATTATTCAAATACGAGCAAAAAAGTATATTTAGGGTGAAAAATTAACACAAATTGCAATCAGAATGATACGAAACGGATACATAATATATTATAATTACCTTTTTAGCACACCCCCCTTTACAAAAAAAGCATTTACTACAAAATCTTAGTCTCACAGTAATAAATAATAAAATGTCTTTTTATCGATTTTATCAAAATATTATTTACACGATGACCTGTGGTGTTTTTGAAATCAAATTATAATATCATTAGCTGTCGATAAATGGCATTTAATACAGACCGTAATTAATAGATAGGTACTTATTTAACAAAAAACCAATAAGTACGTCTTTTTATTTTGCAAATATAGTTTCGTCGTTTAGACGTTTAGTGGAACTTGGATTCAAGAAAAAAAAAGATAATCTACAGCTGCCTGCAATACGAAAAACGGAGCTAATGTGCCGAAACCACCAAAAAATGTAAATAACTCATATTTTATGCCACCGCGATGACGTGAGTTGTTGGTGTTAGCGGGGGAGGGTGGTTTGGGGGTTTCGTACGGGAATGTGTCGATTAAAGTCTTTTCTTTTTCATTTGTGGAAATAATCAATTTATCAGAAATATAATAATATAAAATTAACAACTAACCACACGCTAAACACGACTAACGTGTAGGGACTATATATTACCTATTTTGTCTATCAGTAATATTATAATATTATATCGCACAACGCTAACAACTAAAATATGAACGTTCAGCCGAGAATGACGATGTTCAACAATAACAATAATAATAATATAGGATAGATGTAATATTATGGTTTTCTCATTGGTTGTCGTCGAATTGACTGTCGGGCGCGAGATCGTTTTGGTCTGTTGTGGTTTTGGCTTTGCGCTCGTTCAACGTGGCCCAAGCACAATGGATTTGAAAATGCAGTCTCGTCTCCAGCGAATAACCAGAGTAATTTTTCCTGGAAAAAAAAACGCTGAATAAGGCAGGCAAAACGAAAAGTCAGTTAAGTTAACGTTAATGATAAGTTGCGGGTTCCGAAAACGTTTTTTAAAAAAAGTGAAAAAATTAACTTTTCAACAATATAATAATATAGTAAATAATGCCCCACAATTTTGGGTGGTAGAAATCGGTTTCAAATTTTTAATGGATATAATTATATTTATAGGACAAACATTTGATAATATAAATAATATTTATAATATTTATAATATTATTATATTGTCTATAGGTAATCTATATCATATAACCACCAGTAGCGTAATTTAAGTTTTTAAGTGGAGGGGGGGGGGAAATTTTTATAATTAAACTGAAAAAAGCCGTCCGCTAACAATTACATTACATTAAACTACAATAGCATTTTTATCTCAATACAAATAACCTTCTTACAAAATTTTATACTGACTATAGATCGCAGTTATCTCCCGGTTATCTGAGATAACCGTAGTTACTATCATAGGCATAAATACCCTTTTTTTGAGAGACAACAATGTCTAAATAATTAATACATATGTAGAGGGATCCCTAAATATAACACCTATTATCTATTGTATGAAGGCCCAAAACTATCCCATTCACGGCTTGCTAATGACAAGGAAGGGAAGGGGGACAAATTACGTCACTGATAACCACTAACTTTTGATGCGGACAATATACAGTTCCGGGCTATAGTCGTTTGTCACCAAACGTTTACCACCAATCGATATTTTCTCTATAAAATAATATCCGCCAGTCCACCGCACCGCACCGTACAGACCACGGACCAAGCATTTCATTTTTAAGAAACAAAATGTATTATATATTACATTTACTGTGTGGAACAAACGGTTGGCTAATGATTGATGAATAATGAAACTCTTAAAACTCGTTCGGAAAAGTGCAGAAAATTTAGTGTTTCACTAACCGACATATTATTAAGGATACGAGTATATGACACACGCTTTGTGCCATGTATAAATGTAATTGATTTTACTCTTTCGTGCTTAATGTATTAGTATTCTCGTGTTACAATATATGTTATTTGCCTACAGGCTACAACCATGAAACAACGAGACATGCCGGGTTCAATAGAAAATGTATAAATTAATTTAATAATTCACTAATATTTAATGGACCAATCATTAGGTCACTATCGGTTCATTAAATGTTCAGTTATCATTCGTACAACTCGGAATTCGTACCTATTTAATTTAATTTAATCATCAACATTGTGTCGCTTCCGTAAATCCATTATGAGATCAGCGTTCTGCACGGACCTCGTCACTTGCACATTCATTTACATTTTAATATTTTATACCTACAACTGTAATAATCTCTAACTTCTTACTGTAATGCTTTCATATTATAAATTCAATTTTATATATTTTTTTCACTTAGACCTATAGATCTATTGATTATTATTTATAACAAAAATATTTTTTTAAAACGTAAAAGTAAAAAAAAAAGTGAATAATGTATTTTAGTGATTCAGATCATTTTTACACTCTTAGTGCATGCACATTTGCGTATTATGTAACGAATCAGTAAACTTTTTAATTTTTAAGTATACCTAATGTACCTTGTGTTATTATTCGCAAAAAATCTAGACCATTGCCTATTAATGAGTTATCGTTATATTTATCTACTCAATACCTTATAATAACTTTGACCTAGGTACTTAAAAATGTATGGCTATGATATAAAATTAAATTTATCATCGATCGTCCGTCGTCCCGTCAACGCAGTCGAGTATCCTCGAAAGTATAAAATAAAATATAATTATTAAGAAATATAATATTATTCAACTACAACAGTCTATGAGTAGGCAAGTACCTATAATCTGATAACAACAATACAAAATTTTCAAAAAAAATAAATAATTTGGAGTTTTTATTTTCGTGAAATAGTTTTGTAAGGAATGGGGATTTTGATTTTCATAAAAAATCGTTCGGTAATATGGAGTCGGGACGACGGCGACGTTGTTCACTATATTACCGAATTTAGGTTACAAACGATTTCTACCGTGATAAACAATAACATTAACGTTTTCGAATCGTGACAAATAGTAAATGCGATCATGCAACGATAAGATTCACGACCATACTTTGCCGTCTCGAGGTAATACGCCGCCTTTTCCAGGTTGCCTTTGGATTTGTACAAAAATGCCAGCTCCACGTGCGCGTATGGCACCAGGAAACGGTCCTCTTTGATTTTCTTCTCCATCGACACGACGGACTTGAGACACTCTTCTGCGTGCAGAGGGCTGTTCATAATGCGCAGGCACACTCCTTTCAGCAGACACCCGAGTGCTTTGTTGTCATACTCGAATTCGCTGCCATATTGCCCTGTGTGGGATAAAAACAAATATCAGTATTTATAAATTATTTAGGATATTATAGGTATTACAGTGGATGCATCAGACTTTTTTTCTATAGGGGGAAATATTTTTTTTTAATGGTTGTTAGAGGATGCTAGTATACAATGTTTTAATATTATATCCTTACTGTTCCCCTTAATACTACCTCATACTACAAAACATAAACAAATCAGGGAAGTCGCTTGTACATGCCGAGTACTCGAGTGTACCTCGCATTGAGCAGGTAATTTATTGTGTTATAAGTTATTACTGCATTATTATAATATGAATGTGCAAAATTTGAATTTAATGATAAATCTTTATACCTACCTATATGAAAAACGGTTCTGAGTATAGAGTAACCGTATATACTTCTAAGGGTATTTTGTTATATATTAATATTACTATAAGTAATTTGTTTTTCTATTAGTAATACAGTAGGTATGTTAAACTAATTTTGACCAAAAACAAATCGCCTATATTATATGGTATTACTAATTATATATAATATTATTTTACTACTTCAAATTTACGTGATGTTGACATGATATTCATACGCGTAATATAAAAAAAATTGAACCTATGTACCTATTTTTAATATTTTTAAATGTCTGATATTTTTTGAATTACAACAAATTAACATAATCGTTTGAGGAAGAATTGTGTTTAAAGTGTGAATATGTCATCAATACTTCAATATTACTCATATAAAATGGATACCTAAAGGTATATAATAATACTAAACTTTTATTTAATTTCCAATAGGTAACGAAAATTGATGAGGAATCTTGTATAAAATTGTCGAACTTGTCGAAAATGTTACGTAAATCGAAAAAAAACTAAAATAACTAGAAAATTAAAAATGTCTACAAATAGTACAGAAGAACCAAAATATTGTTAATGCTAATTTAATATTTGAAAAAAATTCGAATATCGACTGTTAGTTTGAATTATAACAAAGAAACAAAATCTTTTTTTGAAAACTGATTTGAATTAAAAATTTCCAAAAAAAAAAACTAGGTATATGAAATGATAATAGACAATATAAGTACAAAATAGTGTCTTCTATGTCTATCCAAAGTTACCCATTAAGTTTTTTTTAAATATATAGTAAAATAAAATTATTAAAATTATGTGTTTTCATATATCACTGCAAAATCCCGTTGTTTTGTAATTTTTTTTCCTGATTATTTTTAAAAGTACTTTTTTACTCTTATCCTTCAAGTATTTATAAAAACTGATTTTCTATCAGTAACCACTCTCAAAGTTAAAGATTGAACCATTTTTTCTATTATAAAGTTTATGCAGTCAAAAAAAAAAAAACTATACATCATTATAAACTCAATAAATTCATTGCTTCGCTTAGAATCCAATATATAAATTATAGTAGATTATTAATAATACCTAGGTACCTTGATTTTATGGGTACCATGATTTAAGATGGTATGAAAAATTACATCTTAAGCCATGCCCTATATATACAAATACATACTATACAATATTATACATAGATGAAAATTTCAAGTACAAACATTGAATTTTAAATCAAAATTGTAAAACTACAGATGTGTTATAGGTGGGGATAATACAAAATATAGGAAGATTCTTGACCTGCCCACTCCCTAAAATGTAGTGTTACCCCGTCTCAGTCGGGTGTTTGTGATTTTCATCGTAGCAAAATCCAAAAATTGTGTTTTTTTATTCTATCATTTTCAACGTCTGCCGTTTGTTCGATGTTATTGTTATTGTTTCACAATCGGTGACTCAGTAACTGTTCAGTTTTATAGTTGTTTACATACATTGCACAATTTTTGTTTAAAATAAAATTTAGTTTACCAATTACCACAGCAAAAACGTTTAAAGTCATCCACAATATGCTATAAATAGATAAAAAAAAAATCCTTAAACGAAAAATGTATAAGACTTATTTAACTACATTTTACCTTTTGTTGTTACTCTACATTTCTACGTTAATTTTACGACTTTACGATATTATGAATACTGTCGAGATACCTGTCATCAATGTGTTTTTACTGCGAGATTTAGCTGAACAATCTGTATGATTACGAAGTGAAATATTCGCAATTAAAAATTAAGTGTGAGCCGTAAGGGTATACTTTTACCTAAGACCTAAGTACTTACCAACATAATATTTGACATGAATACCTACGTCTCAATGGAATATGAAAATAAGAGAAACTTCGACGAACTCGTTAACTAAGTTTAGACGGTAAGTTTGGGGAAGAACTTTCTAGCTTTTAACTTTTAAGTGACAAATTACATTTCACAAAATAAATATTAAATTTAATACGATGGAAATGGTTTTAAACACGACATTAAAAATAAGTTTTTTAAACTGTTCATTTTGCACTTTTAGAGCAATAAAAATAACACTAAGTATAGTGTAACTGCACAAAGTTTGAATTATTCCTTTTATCGATTAAACGTTCAATACAGATGGTACTTTAGATGAGTAATTTTTGTGGAAATATCAGTAGCTCCAAGACTCCAAGATAATTAATAAATTAATAAACAACAATACAAGACGGAAAATTGTATTTTGAACTTTAATATTGTTGTACCTACATAACATGAAATTTGTTAATTAATTTTAATTAGTACTGACATCCAAGTGATTTTAAAGAGAAACGTGGGGGGTAGACACTCCGACTGCACATTTACATTTTTCTGAAATAAATAGATACGGTCTCAGACCTCAGCTGCTTACTATAACTATTGGTCTCCCTATCCTACCTATTTTACATATTTTTAATTATAGTATTTATTATTTACATATCTGTAAATCCTCCGAATCCCTGTTGCGCACATTTTATCAATCTATGGTAGAATAATAATGGGTTTTATCACGAATATCATTTTATATGTCATCTTGAGTGATATAAATAATACACAATATTACACTATGCATAATGTAATAATAATTGTGTGGCTTAGCGTGGCGCAGTGGCTGAAATCAATCTTAGTATAGGGTACAGTGATGAAAAAACGGTAATACCACACGTCTATTAATACATTTATTTTGGTCACTATTGATATTATTATTAATTTCGTTAAGGGGCCTCGCTACGGCTATTATTTAAAGGGGCAACATTTGGGAAATTTTCAAGCAATTACAGCTTACAATAATATAAGTTTTAATTTTTACAAAGTATTACGTACGATCTATAGACAATTTTCTGGCGGGTTCGGGTTTTCGAGAATAAAAATCGGACAACGTAAACTTACTTTAGTTTTGTTGAAACTTAAGGTCTTTTGAGCTAAAATTGCCGGTAGTAGTAAGGCCTCTTAACTGTGGTACTTATTATGGGTAGGTATATGATTGATCCACTCATTATAATAATATTTAATAATAATATTGGTGTATACTGTATAAAAATAAAATATTATGATAGTATAATTATTATTATTGTATACTTATAAACCTAACACTATGAATTGTTTATTGTAGTATTGTTATAAAAATGTCTGAGGGAACTGCAGTGATCTCGATTCTCCATACTACATTTTGACGTTCCACAAGAGTAGACTTAAATAACTCTTATACCTATACGTAGGTACATCTTATTCCTTACTTAAAAATTGTAATTTTATTACGTTATTGGACCCGATGGTGGGAGAGGGTCTTTGTGTTCATTAATAGGTACTTCTAATTATTAATTTAATTTATACGTAGTTTTACCACCAATTGTTTTAATCCAAGCATTAGCACTCATTTATTCAGAATATAAATTGTAATTATTATATAAAGAAATATAATTTTCAAATAAAACAATATCATTATAAATTATGCAGGGCTTGTAAACGTTAAATAACGTTATGATTATAACGTTATATTTGACAAAAAAAACGATTGATATTTGTAAACGTAATTATAACGGAAAGCGATAATCAAAAATAATTAAATACTGCATAACAAATATAACGATTAACAAAATATATTATATATCATTAAACAAAGCATAACACAAAACGTAATTTATAGAATATCATTCAACGAAAAATAACGCAAAACGAAATAATTTAAAAACCACTTATCTAAAAGTTATATTGGGTTCGTAGAAATATTTATTTCATGTACACGGGCATTAGAATTGATTATATATTACTTACTCGCATTAGTTATTAATTATCATTAATACGTTTAATAGGTATTAACACTATTCTAAATAACGATAAACGCAAAACTTGTACCACGTTTTAATTTTAAATGATGATAAACGCAAAAATTGTGTAAAATTTTAATTATATATTCTTTAAGAAGTAGTATATATTACACGTCACTGTTACAATTTATAAATAAATGTACTCGTATTATAAATTATCAAAATATAATCAAACAAAACAAAATATTTATATTTTAACAGAGAAAATTATTTTTATTTAACTTAAAGGCTTGGGTGTACCAGCGTAATTTTAAAAGAAAATGTTAAAGAGGACGCGGTATAAATGCTGTAGCGACTGAGTTTCTCCCTACTTAACCCGCTAGCTAGTTATATAAATTACAAATGTTGTCAATGCCAAACTCATTTTCCCGTCAACATTTTAATTCAGGATTGTAATTTTAACAGTAGAATTTTGAAGTGATAACGCTCTTGAAATTATAAAAACTCCAAATTTTAAGTAGTTTTAATATAATATCTAATTTATCATTACACTATCAAAGGGCTATCGTTAACATATATCCACAATCCAATTAACCCTATAAATTTTATCGTTGGCAAAAATATTGAACAACCTAATATATTGTAACTATATATATCTATATGACCGTCATAAGGGGGTGGCAAGGTATGTACAGGCACCAACCCCCGTGACTTTACCAAAATATTACACAAACCAAAATTCAAGAACAAAAAATAATTTTACTTTTGAGCAACAATATATTATATGATGGCTCAGTGGCGTATATATGGGGTGGGCTTAGTGGGCTGCAGCCCCCTCCCCCCCCCCCCCGAAATTACAGTCTTTTTTAAATAGAACAACAATATATTTTATTAGGTACTATTATAAGTTATAATATTTCATAGCCTGTTGAAAAATAACAAATACGAATATATTTATAGAAACTGTTAAATATATAGTAGACAGTAGCCTCTAAGTAATAGATCACTTGCTAGTTTCTATCTACTATAGCCCACTCCAAAAGTTATTTCTATATACGTGGCGTTAACTACGGTGATGACTATATTATGACGGTATGAACTGTATGGTTTATAACTTGCAACGGTGGCAAACGACGAAGCCGTCATAATGTAGCATGCTAAGTAATTTGACTAAAATATTTATTGTTAGTTATTACGTCGTCTTAGAATGAAATTGTTCTAACGTAAAATATACTTAAATGGACTTACAATGCACAAATGTAGAAACGAAATTAATAAAATAGTTACAAAATAGCGCGCGCGGTACAACACAATGCCATAACTAAAAAAACAATTTTGTGGGACACTTATTATTTTTGCGTTCAAAATTTAAAAACTCTTGTTCTAATTTTAAAATCTAAAATTATTTTGTAGACATAAAGACTGATAACGACCGTCTCCGCTTAAAACTGTTTTTTTATCGTACCTACCTATACATCGATTTATCTTTATATTCGAATTTAATATATCCATATTGCAGTGATTAAATTACTCTGCAATCACAAGGTACGGGCATTGCTTTTGTCATGGAACATTTGCACCAAAAAAAAAGAATTAATCTGTATTGGGTATAGCCCATTTGTGCCAAATTAAAAAAGTATATTTTTAACGACAGTGCTTTTATTACGCCAAAACATGTCATGGCTATAGAAACTATAAGTATAACGTGCTAGAGTACGGATTATTATGCAATTGTAAATTGTTTTTATTATCATATTTTTGGATTTTTATCTGTATAATCTGTACGAATTGTAATGGTTATTATTTTATTAAACATAATGACAACAAATCAGATACATTGCGTATTTTGACAAAATTAGATATTTATTTAAGTGTAATATTATATACTTTTTTCAAAGCCTAATAAATGTTTAAAATAATATTTCATTATGTAGAACATTTTAATAATATATTTTTTTGACTACAAACCTATCTTTTTTAAGTAAACATGTATACATTTTATTGTTTTGAATAGGAAGTGAAATGTCTTGTAAAGCAATTTCACTAAACAAATTATTTGTTTTGTGTAAACTGTAAGAAATGTAGGTACATAATTAAGATGCTCAATTTTTTTTATACTAATTAAATTAATAATTATCAGATAAACGATTTAATTGTATACATTTTTCCTACTAAACAACCAATTAACAATAATTTTTTTCCATGTTTGTTTTATACTTTCATGATTTATAATGCATATATTATATGGAAAATTGATATAGTTTTTAGTGCATACAGATCGGTGCTCTAGTTATAACATTATAATATTATAACTGTATTTAAATACACAAATACACAAAAGCTGTCAATAAAAACGAACCTTTTTTATTTTGGCGCAGATGAGTTTTACTCTATATGGCTTAATTTTTTTTTGGCACAGATTGGTCATTCCCTAAGGTAACTTCTATAATATTACAAAAAAGAGTGACTTCGGCGATTTTTTTATATTTTTTATTAATAATGTTATCGCCACGACCAACTGTCGTGCTGTCTTCATATTTCTAGAAAAAACATTATCAATTACCCATCAAAAATATTCACTAACAAAAACATTTAAATAGATATAGGTACTGTCGAAATCACTAAATCCTACCGAATAACCACATATCAATAACAATGTGACCGTAGTCCCATAAAGTTACGTATTATTATTATTATTATAATAATAATTTATTACATTGGTCGGCTTGGTGTATGGGTGAATGACATCAGTAAGTGTTAAGTAATATTATAATATTTACTGAAAAAATTGTATATATTAAATCTTCCCGATATATAATAGTCATATAAACTAACTATAGTTTATAGTTATAACAACGTTAGCGGGTTAGTTGATATTTATTTGAACTGTTGACATACTTCCGATAATTATCTAAAATTGTAATAAATTCCTCCAAAAACTTTAAAATATAATAATAAAATAATTGAATCCCAAAATAATACATTTTGAAATGAGTTAGTTCAATGCATTCAAATATTCTAGATACTGTATTAAGATTAACGTTCCAGTTTATTGTAGTGGACTATAATTTTGTACTTGAGAACATATTATATGGAGTTAAACTAACTCTTGCATTTGTACGTGTGTTAAAAATAAATTTCATAGAATTCTAAAATCAATTTTAGACACCGAGTCGCTTTAAGAATGTTAAGTTATAATTTTAAAGTTAATAATTAAAAAAATAATGCACCTACACTAAAAGTTTTGTGTTAATAAACAATATTAACTGAACTCAGCTAATAAGTTAAGCAATTTTTTTTGATTACCATTCGAGTCACTCAGTGAATGTGCAATTATTTAAATTGTTTGAAATAATAATTAATCATTTAGTCGTACCTATATATAATATTAGTAAAAATATTCATTCTACTATTAATGTACACAGCTGTATAAAGTAGTTAAGCAATTACATGTTTGTCTTCTAAATTATTAAATAAAAATTATTAATTGGTTTACTTTTATTTAAAAAAACATTAAAATACACAAGATAATCAATCAAAAATATATTAAATTCATTTTTAATTTTAATCATGACTATAGACATGATCTTAATTTAACATAGGTGATTTTTTTAAACTAGCTGGACAATATAGTTAAACAGTGGTCATTATCATAGTATAGTTTAATACTTAATAGTTATCAAATTTCTTAAAAACTTACTAATTAGAAGTTGAAATGTTAAAAAAATGTAACTGTTTAATTAGTTAATATTATCTAGGTGCCCACTTTTAAGTACCCATGTCCTATATTATATTAGTTACAACGCAAACACGCGAGTATGTTGCTGCTGCAGTTCACACAATTAATATCTGCAGATTATTAATTAATCTAACCTGATGGTTAATCGTATATTCGTAAAGGTAGATTATTATAAAAAGATTCAAGTTCGAAAACACATAAATATTTTGTAAATAATGTATTAGTTAATGTCATGAATGATAAAATATTTTAATTATACATTAGTATGTACGTGAATTTATTCTTTATTTTTTGAATTTCGTTTGTAGAAAATTTTGATTTCTACAAGCCTGCAAGAAATTGTGTTATTTGCTAAGTACTGTGTAAATTTAGGTAGATTTCTACCTCGTATAATCAATGGTTTTTATCAGAACTACAAAAACATTTGAACTGGATGACTACTGAAGCGTTTGGTTTTTGAATAACTTTATAATATTATGTTATAATAACTATGAGGAACATTGTATACATATAGACACACGGTCTGATGGTCAAAACCAGTCGTACTCAACCTGTGGCCCTAAAACCTTTTTTTCTGTAGCCCACATAAACTTAAAACAAAAAATCCCATTAATTTGAAAATTATATTTGATGTTATTTGTCATACATCCTACATAATAAATCAAACGTTATATCATCGTAACTGTATTTTTAATTGTTTTATTTGTATGCTTTGTGATTCATTTCCACTCAGGCAAACCAATTACTCAATGTTACCCAAGTAGTACGTAATATGAAAGTGTATATGAAGGTGTCCCAAACAAAATAAAAGTGTGGCTAGTCTAAACGAATCATCGGCACACCGAATCGCTCAAGACGTCACTCTATAGTCAGAAAGGGTTGCTCGGTTGCAGGACGCGTATATCATACAACCGGCCGCCTGGTATCGGAATTCAGCTGGCGCGATTAAATTCACCACTAATTGACTTTAGACTTATACAGTGTACAGTAACCATATATGACTGTATTGATTTAGTGTGGTACGTAAATCGGTTATAGTACACACACGCGATGGTCAGAAACTCTAGAAGCTCTTGAAGCTCTAGAAAAAGTAAAAAGCAAAAACCTATAATGACTATTATTGTTTAGTCCTGACGAAAATTCTTAAGAAATGTCTACGCTTGTTCGGTTTAACAATAACTAATACGTCAGCATTAGCATTGTAGTAGTTATATATTATAGTAGGAAGGTTTAAGTTTCGGCAGAATGTAAACATATAATATGTATCATTATAGTATATTACTTCATACGCCCGAAGTCTCATCATCGTCTTAAAATCGCAAACAATACAAAATATAATGGAGTGAAATTACAAAAATCGATCGATCCGACAGTTTTGAACATCAGTGTAACATCATGTAACCTATCGTATATAGGATGATAATATTTGAAGAAAACCCGGTACCTACCTACTTCAATTTTCACATGCCGCTAATGCTAATCGCGACTAATTTATCGGGATATCTTAATTATTTAATACTTTAGAAACTTAATTTGAGATTTAAGATTTTAAAAAGCTACACATCGCTTTCTTTTACACCTTTAAAATTGTCATTTGTTGTAAATGAAAAATTAAATTAAATTAAATTACATAGAACAAAAAGTAGGTACCTAAACTATATTCGATTTTAAATTTGATTCCTTTTGATCATACTTGCTCACTAACACCGACCATCAGTTTATAGAAGAACACAAACTTCAATTTTGGACGTGGATGGCGTTGTATGGAGAAAATCTGAAATTACCACATAGGGTTTGATGATATATGATCGCGTTCAAAACCCGATAGTAGGTACCTACCTCAATAAATAACATTTAGAGGTCTCCAACATATTTTACCCTTGGGCCATAATATGAAAAATTAAAACACTGTGGCCAAAACACTTTTAATCACATTTTACAATTTTTAGTGATATAGAAATGCAACATATATAGTAAACAAATGCAAGTTTTCAATGGTTGTTATGCTAAGATCTATGGCAAGCCGTTGTTTAGTGTACAAGAGTAATTTGAATTATAATGGTGTAGTGTTGTACTGTTTTCCCTGAACTTAAAAAATATATATTATAGTTATGTTTAATATTGAATGTAAAACTATAATATTAATATAGATGCGTTTGCACACACATTCGGTTTTTTTGCTCAATCTGGTTTGTACAAATGTGATTTGAGCAATAAAACGTACCTATCTATTCAAATAAATGAATATTCAAACAAAACTTTGGTTTGTTTAAATGGTTTCTACAAATTCGACCGTTGACTGAAAATAAAGCTGTGGCTGGCACTAATTAAGATGGACGTGTAAATGATTTGATTTTCAATATTTTTGATCTTAATATCTTAGTAGGGACTGAAGGTAGTGTCATTTTATCACTTATCATTTATTATTAAATGTATATCTGTGAACTGTGATATTATAATTATTTATACTTCACTGACTATAGAATAAACAATATAAATAGTAGGTAAACATATATATGATATATCTATATATTTTGTTATTTATTTAGAGAAAAATATAAGTTATTTTTTTTAGTAATCCAGGAGATACTTAACCCAAAAATCGTCAAAATATGCATGCATTTATACCCTATGCAATCACCAAAATATGACCAGGACTTAAAAAGTTTGATGCCTAATCAAATGAAGTTGAATGAATGTTTTTTGTGTGTAATGGAAAGGGCTTTATAAATATTATTATAATATATTATTGGAAGTCAACCTCTAATAGTTACCATGATCTCCGCCTATATAGCCACTGTATTGAGTTATAGCAACAAAACAATAAGTGATAATAATAATGATGCGATGTATAACAATAACTTAAAAACGAATAATAATAAATTGGTTAATAACTGTACCAGGATTTTTTTCAAGATCCTTTGTGTTTCTGTCAATGAGCCTGTACAAATTGTCGCACAATGACTTGCGTTTTCCGAACACGTTGAACAAGTTCCACAAGTACAGCAATTCAATGGCGGGCATGAACAGCCGGTTGTTCTGATTGGTAAACCTTAGAGATCTCTTCACGGCAAATTTTTCCATTGGTAACGATTTCCCCGCGATCCTCTGTTTGTATTTGGGCACATCGCTGCAGTTCACACGAACATAAATAATAGGTAAATTATAAATAGGTACTTATAATAATTTGCGCATAGAACGAAACCGGCTCAGGCTATGAACCAAAACACATTTTTCAGACTTTCGTTTTGTTTTTGTTTTCATAGGTTTCTCGGGTATTGAAAAAGGCTAGCTTGTTTTAAATACGTAATAATTATCGATTTATTCAGCGTTGAAGTACCTACATATTACACATTTTTTTTTATTTTGTTATATAACTCACGACATCTATACACCATAATATTATGTGGCCACTATTCAATATTTTGTTCATATTATTAATATTGTTGTTGGTGTTTTAGCTAACGAAAACGATATACCTAATATATGAATATTAATAGGCGACAAGTCGAATAATATGAGAATATTAAATAAAATAAAAATAGTAGGTACTTATTATAGTTGGAATAGTATCTATGTTGTAACGTTTATAGCTGCTGAGGCTTTTTTTTTTATATTACACTGTTTGGATTGTCTTTTTGGTTCAAAGCTTGACGATGAAATTTAAAAAGAAAAAAACAACAAGAAACTTAAGCTCCAATATTATAACGATTTTATCATGTCGTGCAAGGTGCTCGCTTACGCCATTAGCTGGTTGACCGTATTGAGCTCATCGCGGGAGAGACAATTGTATCCTCGCATGAGCATAATGCATGCGCGCTGGTAGTTGTATGTAGTGCGTGACCACTTGCTCTGCTCGGCCAATTTGGCTGCGTACATTTCTGCCCGTTTCCAGTTTAAGGCAACGCTAAAAAGTATCACATTATTATGAACGTACCGCGATTTTTATACCGGTACCATGGTATCAATGTATTAATATCTAAATTAATTAATAATTATATTATATCTGTTAAATTGTGTCAAGGTGTCGAATCACGAAACAGTGGCGGATCTCGGATTTTTATTAACGTCTTGGGAGGAAGGGTAAGGGTGGGAAAACTGTTCAAAATAATATTTAAAAAAATATGTATATAAATAGTATTTAATAAATATTTACAACAATTAGAGCTAAGTGCCGTAAATGCGTATTACTTATTATAGTTATTAGTATAAAGGAATTTAATATTATTAGATAATTATAAAAGTATTAATGTATTAGTATAAGTTACTCATAAGTTATATTTGACAACTTAATTTAGAACACCTAATGCACTAGGGGAGAGGCTTCTGTGCCCGACCATATTAAATACGCCACTGTTACGAAATCAGATAAATCCGTTCGTAATTTTTTATCACTGCGATGGTCCGCGAGTGGGATCAAATAGGTTGCTGTAATTACTAATTTCATTTCAAACCATTAAATACTGTTTAAAAAACCTTGGTGCAAGTTGACTGTTAAATTGTTTTACCATCTCGTAAAGTATTGACATTTTTGAAAATATTTGTAAGCATATATTTTTTTAGATCATTTGATTGGATTAAAAAACAATATATTTGAAAAAAAGGTAAGTAATCATATTTGTTAGAGTTATTAATATTCCAATTATTTACTTTTTTAAATGACAACAGACATTTTTGAATTCATATTATCCAGCAGTATATGTTTCTAATATATTAGGTACATTATTATACGAACCAATTGGCCCAACACAGTTCCCAGTAACATATGTGATGGAATTGTGGCCACGAGTCTTGGGACTCCACCGAAGCCGTGTACCACTTGATCGCGTCGTCTACGTCACCGCGCATAAACTCCAGGCGCCCTTTAAAGTACAAGAACCACGCGCCGTTGGGATACAGCTGAGGACATGATCATGTAAATGTACAAAAATATGTAACGATGGATGAATACTGATAGATATTATTTAATAAAATAATATAATAGACATTTATACCTAACGTAAATCACTCCCAACAGTCCCAACTGGTTTCCGAATACACGTAGGGTAGGTACTAATGTATATAATATATAAACGATTTATAATATTATATTTATGATAAATCCAATAATTTTGGTCTACAGATTATAATATTTAAGGATTGTTTCCAATTAAAACATTGATAGAAGAATAATAAATGAAAAATTTCAATTTTATAAAATATGACAAATGCGTGTTAAAGATTTGAAACAAAAATGTTTTTCAACTAACTTTTTCCCTGTAAATTTTTAGATAGATGATTTTTTTGAAAATTTGGATATAGGTATCTAAATAAAAATTTGTAGGAGTAGATACTAATACTGTCTGGGTTATTGAAATGTATACCTGTACTAAGAATAATAATCCTTAAAAATACTTTTATATAAATATAAAATAGATGTAATATTGGATATAGTATTTATTATATACTCACATAATCTTTACAATTTTTTTAAGTATTGAAATATTAACATTAGTAAATTAGTTACTAAAATATCTCCCAAACCCATCATCATGGACCTGTTATCCTTATTGCACAACGTTAAATAACTCAAAACTACTCATTCAAATTTCGATTTAGATACAACGAAATGTTAAAAAATTCATCCAATTTATAATTTACAGGAAAAAAAGAGTGATTCTCATTTACTTAATGGATCACCCTATATAATATATGTACAATATAAGCGCGTTCTATGATTAATGATATTTAAAGCTCTTTAATTTGCTAGGTACCGTTTTTATTTTACCAGAGGTCTCACTAATTTGCCCCCCCCCCCCCAAAAAAAAATATATACGTAGGTATACAGTATACACACTATGTATTTTATTACTATGATAATTTGTTAAATAATACAATAAATTTAGCGATGGAAACGAAATTTTACCGTCAGCTGTTGGCGCAGCGCTGCGTCGCAAAACTCCAAGTCACCCTCCTCCTGACTGAAAACGTACACCACGACCAGGTGGTATGTGAGCATGGTTAGTACGCACAGGACGTGTCGCAGTCCATGTGGCACCTGGTAACACAATTCAAGTTCGCCGAGGCCCTGTTCCTGCGGTTAGATTCTATTTTTAATATTTACATTTAGGAAAGCGACACGTAGTATACACATAGGTATATTATAGTTATGGATAATTTAGGAAAGGGTAGAACGTCTGCAGTTACATTTTTCTGATAATTTAGTTGGAAGGCGTGTGATTAACAAGGGAAAAGTCAAAATCCCTACATTTTAGGAAACGCAATAATCGTCTCAATTCTGTATGGGCTATAATGGATTTTTCATAGAAAAATTACAAAAATCAATTATTTTGATACCGAATGGAAACTACGTAAAAAAAATATTTTCTAAAATTCAAATATAATAAATAATAATTAGAAAATTACCAAATTTACTTTTTCCTTTCATCCACTAAAATCATAAAAAATAAATAAAAATCGGCACTAGTTTTTTATCACCTCGTTATCTAGTCATGTACAATTTATTACCCCAACCGATGGTGACCTTACGTCAGCAGTCTTTAATCTAAAATTTTTTTCTGTATCTCTACGATTTCTTATGCGTAAGTTAGTCTAGTATATGTGATCTATCTATGAAAAAAGGATAAATGCTTCTTATAATATCTGAAATTATATTTTATTATATTTTAATCATGTTGGAATAAATGTATAATAGTACCTATGGGCTATTTTATCAGTTTGGCGCCAAATTGTATGTATAATTTAAAATGTGTACCTATCTTACAAACGTTATTAGCTTATATTAAAATATTGTTAAAAATGTATTTTAATGAACTATTTCCCGCAATATTTAATACTAGCATTCAATTTGTACAACAAAATTTACCGTTGAAACAAATTAAATATGCAACATTTGAATCGTTAAAAAAATTTTTAATTATTTTACGTGTACTTATGAAATATTAATTATTATAACTACCTATGCTACTTTAAATTGTAAACAAAATACTATCTTCTATTGGGTATATAAACTTTTATTAAAAATCGTTTTGTAACAATAGATACATAAAAAAATATCATAGTTCCGTTCCAAGGGCGGATCCATCGGGGAGCACTGGGGCAAGTGCCCCTCCTCCATGTTCACAAAAGAAAGCATAATATAATTATTCATTAATTAGTAAAAATCAGCATAATAAAAATGTTTTTAATTTAAGTGCCCCCTCCGTACACCGATTCTGGATCCACCCATGACAACGGACGGTCACCTGGTGGCCGGGTGGTTCATTTTTTATAGCATGGTAACCATATAGTGGTTAGATTGATAATTTGCTTCTTTTGGTTGCCATTCCGATCACAAAACTTTACACTTTCGTTTAGTATGCATGACATGACGTTCTATCAATTCCTTTATTATCAGTGGTTGTAACTTATAATAATATAGTAATATGTTATCGCGGGCGTCCAACCGAAAGGCACCACCTATATAAACTAAAAAGTGACGTTTTTGCTGTAAATTAAATTTTTTCCTCGTTTATATACGTCAACGTCATCCACAACACTATTATCTATTTATCTGTAACGCACAGTTTTTTCACCGGATGCGGATCGAACAAAATATGGTCGGCAAAAGATAAATAAATACACGCGATAATTTTATTTCTGCTTTCCTGCTGCTGTTAGCTGGAATGCGCCAATGTATAAAAAGAATGAATCGGCAGTGCCTTTCAACTGCATAACTCCCAGTTCTCACGAATTATATTATAAGGTACATTTTATATTTTATATTTTCATAATGTAGGTATATTGTGAACGCCGTTTCTAAAAAAAAAAAAAAATGATTACTTTGCTCCCGGAAAACCCGATGAATTCCAGTAGTTTGATTATTTTCGATGGCAGTAACGAAATCATCTATACACACGGGGAAAAATAAAAATACACAATATAAATTTAAATTCGTATACGTCATATTATATTATAAATGTATAAAGTATGTTTGCAATGTGGACGTATAATAGTGCGATACACAACGGTCGAATCATTCGAATCTCGTGTCAACCATTACATAATGACATATCAATATATCACCATGATTTCGTGTGAAATCCATTTTTTTTTCTAACGATGAATTTATTCCAATTAGGATTTTTGGAATTTTTAAGTACTTATAAGTTATACTTATGGACCATATATTCGCTTATTTAGATCTTTATATAATTTTTAGGAATCAAAATTTGAATAAGTAATTTTTTAGTTACCTATTAATATTATGTATATTTTTAGGATAGTAGTCCATAAAAATGGTTTTACAAAAATATAAAACGAATGTAATATTGGATTTAATATTTATTATAGTCGGACATTTTTAGTTTTTATCAATCATAAAATGTTGATAGATTAATATTAATAAGAAAGTTTTTAAATAATCGTAAATCCAATATTTTTCAGACCCATATATCTTCTATCATTATAAAAACAGTAAAATAACTAAAAAATTACTAGTTAGGATTTCAATTTAGATGCTTTAAAATTTACAAAAAACTCATCTGATTAACAATTTACAGAAAAAAAGGCGATTTTAATTTTAAAAAGGTGAGTAAGTGGAAGACGCTCTGCTATGCAGTAGGTGACGAGTGTGTCACTGTAATGGATGGTGTTAAATTTGAATTCAATGATATAATATCATTGTATAAGAAAAACGATTCTGAGCGAAAACAGTCAGTCGGACTAGGATGTTACTAAGTATATTTGATGATATTATTGTGCATAAAGTAATTTATATATAACCTATTTACGTGGAGCCATGTTTTAAATTTTCAATCCTTAGCTGTAAAAGTTGAACATTTTATAAATTTTTAACTACAAAATAATTATTAAATTCTAAATTTAATAAATTTTGACAAAAATTGAACTTTAAATGCTTATAAAAAAAAAAATTGTGCCTATGTATTTTTAATATTTTTCAACTGCTATTAGAACGATATATCAGGAGCTTTATATTAAATGTTCACGCTTTTTTACCCAACAAATAAAATTTTATTGATATTTATAGAAAAAAAAACTAAAAAAATTGAAAACTGAAAATGTCCGTAAACAGCTCAAAATAATTTTGAAAATGTTATGGTGTATAGAAAATGCTAATATAAACATTCAGTCAAAATTTCATGTACCTACGATCATTTGTTTTAGAGTTGCACCGAAAACCAAAATCGATTTTCTCAAAAACAGAATTTGCGTAAAAATTCCCATTTTTCCTTATTTTTTTTTGTTTTTCACGTCACGTTTGAAAACTACTGTGAAATTTTTACTTTTGACCCCCCAAAGTACCAACTAGATTTATTTTCCTATCAGAAAAGTTACTATTGAAAAAAATTCAAGTTTTTTTACTGTCCTAAAAGGTGATGACAGACATAAAAATAAAAACACACATCATTGTAAAATTAATACATTCATCGCTTCGCTCAGAATCTAAAAAAGAAATTGGTATGCTACAGGACACTCCTTTAGTTATATTAAATTCTAAGTATTTGAAAATATGGTTCTATAAGTATACTTACAAGTTTTAAAAGTTCAGATTTTTAATACATTTATTATTAAAGGAAAAATGGTGGTGAGTATACTCGGTTAATAATTAATAACTCTGTATAATACAATCATATATCTATATTATTATATTTATCGATGTGCGTATATATTCTTTATAGTTTATTGTACATAATATTTACCAGATTAAAAGCCCCAATACCTAGGCGCACGCCGCTCTCGAAATGCTCTTTGTAAGACTTCTCGTTTTCGGACCACTCGCGCGAGGTAAGTATGACATTACATTCTCTAGAAAAAATAACATCGTAATAGCATGCGTGCTAAATATTTATTAATTTAGAAACTAACACCCACACAAGAGGCATACTCGACTTATACTTGTACTAATTTATTAGTCCAAGACAGGTACTATAATATTATAATCAGACCGTAAATATAACCAGTTTGGCGCAAAGTCCGGAATATTGTGTAAATCACGAAACTAGAACCTTTGTTTTAAATTATTATAATATAGAATCCAAAACCAGAAATCATATTATTTTAATATAGGTAGGTAAGTACAAACATTAAAACACCAAAAACTTGAATTATATTGATTTTAAAGGTTAAGTATTTGGTTTGTATTGTATTATTTCTTCTTATATTCTGTAGGTACGTGCCTAAATTTAAAAATGTAAAAGAACATTGTAAATTGTTTTTTCTTTAACAGTGAAATGTTTATGTTATTATTTTTGTTACAAACATATAAAAACATATAGAATATAAATTAATACATTATAACAAAATAACTCAAATGCCGAAGATTTCACTTGGAAATAGAACTTTAACCCAAACCATGTTGAAGACTGCTTAAGCGAATATAACCATTATTAACCGAAAATATTTATGACGTTATATTGTCTATCAAAATCTAACAATATATTATTAATTATTATATGCAATATGACATTACTAAACTGGTAGGCTTATAAGAGTCAGGGAAGTAAATAATAGAGGTGGGTCGAACTCCAAAATATAGTCTCGAACCGAACTTTTTAATTGTACTTGAACCGAACATTTCGTTCAAACATCAAACCACACCTGAACTATGTATTTATTATATTTCACTATTGAACTGAACCCAAGCTAAACTTTTGAATTAAATGTCAAATTTAACTTAATATAGTACTATGTCAACCCAAAATAATTAACGACTATCGAGTAAGGAGTAGGACTAAATAAAAGTAAGGACCAATTTTATAGATGATAACGATTTATGAATATTAAATAACAATAATCAATGTTAACTTTTAATATTGGTCAGTGAGTTACGAACTTCAATTAAATAAATAGTACAAAGCCAAAATAATTATGTAAGTCTATAAAATATAATCAATACCCAGACAGTATCGTGTGTTAAATTTTATTTTTGTAACATTAAAATTAAAAATAACAATACATTCAACACAGAACCATCGACATTAAAAATAAATACAAAATAAAAATAAAATAGTATAGAATATGGCTAAATCGTAAATGGTAGGTATATACTATATTATAGACAATAAACAAAATACAAATTAATTTCCTATTTAATATTTAACAATAAACACCGGGAAAATTTTTGATTAGAATCGTTTGACGTGTTGGAATTTTTTTGTAGTTTAAACTATTTTGTGGTTCAAATTAATTATAGAATTTCGAATATTTTGTTTGAGTTAAGTTCGATTCGGTATTTTTAAAGTTTGGTTCGATTTTTCGATCTTCGAACAGTTCGACCCACCTCTAGTAAATAATATAGGTATCACTCAATATTAGGTAGGTACTTCCCATATCACAAAACCAGACAATAGACTTGGTCGTAGGATACGGGATAAACACATACTTGTACGAATTGTAGCAAGATCGTATTTTAATGCCAGCGCGGATGAAACTGACTAACGTCTCATCCTCGATGAATGTCAACAGCGCTTTGAGTAACAGTGCTTCTGCAAAACACAGTTCGGCGTGCAACTCGTCTGTACAGGTAATAAAAGTAATAATAATTAACAATAGGTGTTAAACATAAGACATTAATAGTTTCAGAAATAATTTAATGGTACTGGTTCAATATTATATTCTACAATGTTCACATAAAATATTATTCGTATTATTCGCGAATAAGAACACTCTCTTGAGTATATTCTCTTTGGTTATTACTTATTAGTTATTAGGTATAAATATGTATTATTTTTGTTTTAAAAGCAAGATAAAAGAAGTTAAATTACTTGGGATGATAACAAATTTCGATGAAACACAATTTAAAAAAAGGTGGGTAAGTGGAAGACGCTCTGCTGTACAGTAGTGTGTCACTGTAATGGATGTTGTTAAATTTGAATTCAACTATATAATATTATTGTATAAGAAAAACGATTCTGAGCGAAAACGGTCAGTCGGACTAGGATGTTACTAAGTATATTTGATGATATTATTGTGCATAAAGTAATTTATATATAACCTATTTACGTGGAGCCTTGTTTAAAATTGTCTATCCTTAGATATAAAAGTTGAACATTTTATAAATTTTTAACTACAAAATTATTATTAAATTTTAAATGTGATAAATTCTGACAACAATTTAACTTTAAATGCTTATAAAAAAAAATTGTGCCTATGTATTTTTAATATTTTTCAACTGCTATTGTAAAAATAGATCAGGAGCCTTGTATTAAATTTTTACACTTTTCGGCCCAACAGAAAAAACTTTATTGATATTTATAGAAAAAAAAACTAAAAAAATTGAAAACTGACAATGCCCGGAAACAGCTCAAAAAGAGTCAAAATATTTTCACAATAGTATGGTGTATAAGAAATGCTAGTATAAACATTCAGTGAAATTTTCATGTATCTACAGTTATTCGTTTTTGAATTACAACAACTAAGGAAATCGCTACATGAGAAATCGTGTGAATATCCAATGTTGTAAAAATTTGAATTTCAAACGCTCATAAAAATTTAATTTGACTTTCTTATAGACATTTTTTTTTTTGATAAAGGTAGATAATCTTATAGGGAATCTTGTATTACATTTTAAAATCTTAGATTTAAAAAGAAACATTTTTACGAATTCTTAACTCAAAATAATTTGCTAATTTTCGTGATTTTTCCATATTTTGTCAATTTTTGAACTTTAAATGCTGATAAAAAAAAACTGTGACTAAGTATTTTTAATATTCTTCATCTGCTTTTGAAACAATATACTAGGAGCCTTCTATTAAATTTTCAAGCTTTTTTGACCAACAAATAAATTTCTTTTGATATTTTTAGAAAAAAAACTAAAAAAATAATGGAAAATGAAAATGTCCCTAAACAGTTCAAAATAATTCAATACTGAAAGTTGGTTATCAATTAAAGTATAATGGGTTTTAACTTTAATTCATGCTAAGTGTTGCCAGTGGGCGGCTTCTTATTCAATTTCTCACGTTCTGTATTCTCTTAACACATAAGCTTATTGTACATTACTTGTATAGATTGTTTATTTCTAATAAAAAAAAAAAAAAAAACTTTTAATTATACTAAATAATAAAATTGAATTTTTCGATTTCATCCCATTGTTAAGGTACAAAAGATCACATTATCAATTTTGCGCTTTTAGACTGTCTAATAAATAATGCAATTTGTGCTTTTGGACACCACTGGATAAAACGTATTTTTGAAATTAAAACCATTATTATTATCAGTGTGTATTCTCATCGATCGCGTTTCCTTGAGTGTATTGGTAATAAAATATAAATAATAAATATAATAATACGCAACTTGGTAGTTTTATATTGTGCCCTCCCCTAAAATATCTTGATCAATAAGAAAAAAAAATAGGAGAAAGTTTATTGTTCAATATTAATGACAAATTATACAGGAGTTCTGTTCAAATGGATCATAAAAATTATACTTTTTTAATACATTTTAAAAATACTTATCTTTTGCATTTAAAAGAGCAGTTATAGTGGCAATTACTTGATTTTGAAATTTTTACGACTCAAACAAATTGGTAGAAAATCACGTTCAATTAAATCGCTAATTGTTGTTTCAATTAGCTATAAAACTACTATTGTAATAGTCTATACGTTCTGCTACAATCAACTTTTTTTTTATCAATGAAGCATGTAAAAAATATAGGAGAAAAAGGTGTAGGTACTTATATAAGTACCTACGCATCTAGATCGTTTCTAGAAGTAATAATTTTAGCAATAATAACGATATTAAATCGATTTTAAATACATGTTAAGAAATTGTATGTATAAGTATTATGTTGTACCCAATGTATGTTATTTTGAAATGCATACAAGCAGTATACAATATTTGATAGGGTTTAACTTCCAGAATGTACAACAAAAGTTTGATCATTTTTATATGTAAAATTGTCAGATCATACCTGTGATACATCCTAGCTGTTTATAATACATCTATACGTGCCTTACAACTACTTAGTTCCCTTATAAAGCTCTTAAGAGTTAACAATTAATTGTTGCACTAATTATTGTACCAATGGGTACTAGGTAGGTATAATGTACCTAAGTATACATATATGGAAAATCGATAACCGTGAATTTTTTCAACGAGTCTTTGTGTACACTCAGTGGCGTATTTGGGGGAGGGGAGGGGGGGTGTCCACGGTTTCTGGACACCGCCCAAACCAAAAAAAAAAAAAACTCTATCTTTAATTTTGATACATTTTAAAGAGAATTTGACAAACAAAAATATGTGGTTCGTTATGAACTAATATTATATAAAGTCCTAAACTAATTAGGAAAGAAAATAAATTTAGTTTTAAATAATGTACTTATTATCCTATCATATTTTTTATTATTTATAAAACTGTTATTCTTATAGCACCACTGGTATCGAATGTAACAAACAAAATATATAGTAATAATTATTAAATTATTGTGACTGATGATGATAACTATATAGGTACTAATGTAAATTAATATGTTTAAATAATATAATGTTATTATTATCCTATAGTATACATGAAATTTATATTTTTATCTTGCGGCTCCGTGCCTTCGTGTGTCTGTTTTACTAGTTTTTCCAGCGGGAATTTGTGTTATATTTAGATATCAATATATTACAATAATGTTTTTTTTTATTATTATTTAAGTATTAAGACTAGGATCACATATTGACATGAGCGTTAGACTTGGAATAATCATCCATTATGCATTTTAAATTGTAAAACTATTATGACCTAGAAAATACAATTGTTGTATTATAATTATTTCAGATATAAAGTAAAGAGATTCACAGAAATGAACAAATTACTATTGAAGATGTTTTGAAAGAATTGATCTTAAAAAAAGGCGTCTTGAATTTATTATTTAAATTAATTAATTTAATACTTTTAAGTGTATTTATTATTTTTTATTTTCTATTTTAAAAATTATTATCATTTGCTTTTATTTTTATTTTTAAATTAAAATTATGTTTACATTAGGTACTTTATACATGTATGATTTAAATTACATAAACATTTCTACTTTTAATTAAATACATAAAAAATATTTTATTACAATATTTAATGAGTATATTATGAACTTAGTGGCAGTAGATGTAAAACAGAGAAATATTGCAACCAATTAACAAAAAAGTATATACTTATATTATCTGAACTCCCCCCCCCCCAAAAAAAAACATACAAAATATGCCACTGTGTACACTGTACCGCTTATACATATCATTTGCAATCATTTCAGATCCAAAATTAAAATATAACTTCAATAACAAATTATATGTACTAGGTAACACTAGTTTTTGATTTTTTATTCAATTTGAAATTATATATGCTATAATATAGTTATCAATGGTGACCGTGGTCACACGTTATATAGTAATTTTCAGGATCACGAACTCGAAACGCTCTGATCATCTGCTGCTGCAGGAGTCAAGCTCAGATAAAACAATTATGAGCCTTAGGGGCTAATATAGAGCCCAACTTTTTAGAGCCCTCATGAAAAAAAGTGCTAAAAGTTTTATATTTATTATTTTAGTATATAGGTATTATAAGTACCTACATAAAAATGTATTTAGCTTTTACATATTTTTAAAATTCTTAAATAATTTCAGTTTCTATAGTGGTTAATAATAATTTTCAGATAGGTAACAATATAATTAAGGCAGATACTTAATGGAACGTCAATTTTAATGTACACCAGATTAATGGTAACTTATATTCCATCAATACACAAGGAAAACTGCATTCTCAAGGAACATAATATATTTTTTATACTTGATTCCCTACATCTGGGCTAATGTGTGGTAAGGTAATGACGTTAAAATGTACGTCTCTACGATTTAAATTAAAATTTTATTTTTTTTTCGTTTGTCTCATATTTTTCTGGTTTCCCGATTGGTACGCTATTTCAAAGTTATTTTAAGAACTTATTACAATACCTATATATTATGTATGTGCGTACATGGGTGGTTAGAGGGTCCACTAACTCACCCCTGAAAATATATCTAGTCAGGCTACAGAATTCAAAAACGTATTAATATAAATAGCATACCCGGAGTGTACGAGTCGTAGTTAGGCTTTTTCATTATGTTCCCGATGGACTGCGTCAGAGTGGTTTTTCTGCGATACGAATTGCACAAACGGATACTGGATTTCAGCGCCGCGGACGCTTTCTGTATGCTCGCCTGCATAAAGAATTATACGTATTCGTAAAAAAACACGATATTGTTATTATTTCAGGTGAAATATTTAATATATATCACCGGTTTTATTATACTGCAGCAGAGTGATTCATCAAGTATGCTAACTTGTAGGTTTCAATTAATAACGAATTTATTTAAATTCTGATTTTGGGAATTGTTTAATCACATTTAAAAAGTGTCTTGTGGCGATACCAATTTTCACAAATCATCAGCTTAAGAGGATGTCTCACACCCGTATTTCTATCCAATAATAACTCAGAAGCTATTCTTTCAAATGTTGATTTAGATTTTAGATACATAAAAGTTCAAAAAAATCATCAATACAATTGACAGAAAAAATGGTTGGTTCTCGTTCGAAAAAAATAAGTGTGTATGTGTAGACAGTAATTTTGTATGTGTAAAAAGTATTTTTCAAAGTATATTTTAAATACTTAAACATTTTAAAAATTAGAATTTAATTAAATTCATTATTAAAGGAAAAAATGGAGGTGAGCATGTTTGGAGAATCAGTCTGTATATGATGAGCTATTCCGTTCAATGTCATAATATGCGGTATTAAGATCGACGTCATCAATTTGTTTTGTGCCTTTACTTTTTTACCGATATAAACATTCTCAACGTGCCAATTGTGTTTGGTGTATATAATTAAAAGAGTATTATAAAAAAAAAAAAATATTAGTAGAAAGATTGTACAAATAACATAAAGTACAAACATTTACTAAACACAACTAAATTATTATTTCAGTAGACGAGGCCTTGACACAAACTAGACCTACAGAATCATATTGCGGTTTTGATTTTTTTTTTTGCACACAAGTCCTTGACAAATAAACAACATAATTTTAGTCAAAACACAAATGACTAGAATAGGTATATGTTTATTATGTGATTTGCATAGTATAAAAATTAAAACAATATTAACCTGTTCAAATGTGAGTAAAGCTTCTAGAAACAGAAAAATTGATCTCCCAATGGTGTGATACATGCTCGTTCCAACCCTATAAAACCGTAATTAAAATTATAGATTAAACGATTGACAAACATATTCATTTTTAAGCACATAACAATTCAGTAGGTAATACAAATTATAATATTACAAAGTATAATTTTCATCAGATGTACATTACATACTTAATAACGTCGTAGGTAGTATACGGTATAACTTATTATAATAATAAACATATCAACATTTATCGTGTTATATTATTTAACCATATAAGTCCCTACACTAACATTTCCGGTATGGCGATAATTGTGATATTTAAAATTTTAAATTGAACAACATTGAAACTATAGGTAGAAACATACATAACAATAATAATAACACCATTGGCGTCCATTGCAAAACAACAAAGTGAACAGAATATATTTTTCAAATTATTATTCAAATCTTCTTATTCATGCTACATAGTACAATAATATAAATAACGTGAATGTTTTAAATATGTATCAACCATTTTTCATTCTGTGGACAGAATCTGCAACTATATGATAGTTATATATCATATTTATAAGGAACACTTAATTTTTAAGATACAATGTTTAATATTATTATAATATCAATAATAACATGTAACGTTCAGCGTTCCAAATGCATAGATTATTATTATCGTTTATTTTTTTGACCTGTTTACACAGCTGATTTATTCAAAAATGTTACAAATATTATGATACACATTATAATGTCAACGCTATGCCAGTACAGAGCGCGAATACAAATTAGGTATTAAAATCGACTTTATATGGAAATTAGTGAAAACCCATTAAAGTACCATTTGCACACTGCTTGCCAAATGGAGTAGTATTAAGGGCCAAACTCAGATGAAGGGAGCCTAACAAAATGTCTTGCTTTTTCATTTTAAAACTTAAGTCTCACGATAAAACCACAACAATACTGGTCTACGTAATAGTGACCTGTACGTCTAGGTACTCGAGAATTTTCTGAAAGCTTGCGCTTATGACAAGCATAATATAAGTGCAATCGGAATTAGACAATGGGGATTTATAAAGGAACGTGCAGTTTCCAATCCATGGGAGAAAAAAATTTTGTTAATACCGTAATAAGTAGTACTAAAAATAATTACAATATTATTTACGTTTTAAAAGTTGTTAAATGTACCTTACTACCTATGTTTAATTTTTATTTTGCGGACTCAAACCCGTCATAAATAATATTATACATATATTGGCTATATTATAAATGTGTTTATGTACAAATCAGGTGGTAAAATATAATTTAATTATTAATAATAAAACAAGCACCCATATGGCCATATTTATAACAATAAGTGTAAGATAAGATTGGATAGCTGCAGCCGTTCAGTGTTAAATTACTAATTATAGATATTACATTTATATATTTTACTTTTTTCTTAAATATAGTGATTAATATATAATTGACGAACATAAATTGTTTTAGTTTTTAACTACGTTGGCTATAATTAAATACATTTATACCTTGAAGTGTGATTATATTTTTTTTCAATGTGTAAAAGGGTAAGTAATAAAGAGTGATACATAAAACTTCCTCCCCGGTCTGCAAATTTGTTAACACGGCGCTGCGTTACAAATTATAGCTATAGAGCAACAATACTTGTACCTTCCTATATACTATAATACTATATACAGTGTGTAATAATTTTCAATTAATTATTATTCATTACTTTATACGTAGGTACATAGTTTATTGTGATCACAGCCAAATGAAAATATCACACTGAACCAAATTATTTAAAACGAATTCGGTGCGATCCACGACCTATGCACTTAATGTATTTAGAGAATGGTAAAAAAAGGTTCTCTTTCAAAACTTTTCTATAGTTAATACTTTTAAAACTATTACCACAAATAGCTATAATATTTCGGGAATAATTAAATTTTTGTTTTTGTGTTACTTATACCGATATACGAATCTGCAGGGGTACCTACCAAGCCAATTATTAACGTATAGAATTAATTAAATTAAATATTTTAGAAATCGAACAGTTAATTTCCGTTAAATATTGAAATATAGCTGTTACCACTAACCTACATAGATGTCAAAGTAGATATATATTGGCAGGACTGCAGGAGACAGTTATAAATTATTAGCGATAGCCGATAGAAGATGGGAGACGACACTATGTTACAGGGTGATTCGCCCACATGCTTACCCCTTTTCTTAAACAATGCAGTCATTCATAATCTGATTAATATAATTTTAAAATATACTCAAAGACCATATTTAAAATGCTTGAGATTTTTTGTAATTCAGGATAAGAATGCCCAAACCCACGGATGAATACTGATAACTAAGCCACCGGTAGTTATCTTAGGTAAGGTTAGTAAATACAATAATATAATGTATACCTACTATTACTTATTTACTTGAATTTGTTTTACTATCACCAAAGAATAAAAATAACTGCCGGCGGCTCAGTAATCTACAATCATGCACGAATGGGGTTGTCCTATAGTGCTACTCACTTCTGTTTTTCAAATGAGAACTCTACAGTAAATTATTTAGCGTATAATTATTCTGAAAATGTTGACGTATTAGAATCAAAATTTGAACCAGTAGTTTTTGATATATTTAACTTTGGACGCTAAGGATAATAGTTTCAAGTTTCAAGTTTCAAAGTTTTATTTTGAATGCTTTAGTAAATTATTAATGATTAATCTATCAACATTTATAGTTTATAAACATTGTCCAAGTATAATAAATACCTAGGTACTAGATCCAATATTACATATAATATTTTAAATTTTAGGTACTCGTTCAGATTTTGAATTAGTTGTATCTAAATGTATACAATAACATTTTCGAAACAATTATACACTACGAATAATTTACAGTAACAATGAGGTTCCTAATTTGAAAAACTGAAGTTTGTATCGTCACAGGACATTCCTTATAAGTACTTGATACGAAATAAATCAAGAATGTGAAAATGTGTTCTTTAGCCAATGGCTATACTTGAAAATTCCAAAATCAGAATTATTAATAAAGGAAAACATGGAAGTGAGTATACTTTCTGGTGAATCTTCCCGTATAATTTTATACGAAATTAAAATAAATACACTTTATGTATTAGATATTGTATTATAAAATAAACGGTATAGACGCGTGTGATTACAAAAGCTGGTGAAGAAGATGAATGATATACATTTTTCAGTAAAACAAGGTCTACTAGGTCCAAGAGTAGACTACGGTTTAATGCTATTCTGAGTATAGAATTCGGTATGGAACGGGCCACAAGGTAATTCAACAAGTCTGTTGTAGTGCAATTAAAAAAAGTACATATTATTAAAATATAAATAATAAAATATATTATCCGCTAACACGATGCCGTTTATACTCGTGTGTATAACGACCATACATTACATCGTACACTTGAAAGGTGATTCATTACTTAAGGGTTTACAATTGTCACTCATTATTTCGAAAAATTAGATGTCATCTCAAAACAAAATTTTTGCAAAATTTAGGTTTTTGAGTATTTTACTCCTAGTAAATTCCAAAAGCGTCGGGAAAAAACAAAAAAAAAAAAAATGAAAGAGTTGGTCATCAATGTGAAGAAATTCTTCTTGGTCAAAATCAAGCGCAACAAAGATATCTTGAATTTCAGTCAGGGCATTCTCATTGGGATTCACGTCCGATCCAACAATCAAGAATCCAGCTTAAATATTGTAATTGAAAAACCTTTTAATGTATTCAAAAAAGAATAATTGCGTCAGTTAAATACTCATAATCTACATTATTAACATCAAGCGCACGTGGGTACGAGTTTAAATTTAATACGAATATGTACGTAGCTTATAATAATTGGGTAGTAATATGTGTTTATAAATTAACTTAAATACGCTTATTACGTACGACTATATAGGTACCTATAATATTATAGCAATGTAAAAACTATGTGAAATTATTCAAGAAACGAGGCAGTATTTCATGTCAATTGCGCAATGTCAAGGTCAGCGTAATATAATATAATATGTACCTACATACAAAATATGAAATAATCATTTTTTAATATACCTTATAGAAAAAAAATGCAATTTTGTATAAAATGCATTTCCTATACTTATAATCCCATTGATTATAAATACAATACACGCATTTACAATGATATTACACTTTTCTGAGAACAGTACCTACACTGGCGATTATTAAATTTTTCGTTCAGCACGATCATAATATACATTTTTGTTCTACCTACATGTTATTCAATACTTATCAAACATGATATGTTTATTTTTTACAAAAACTTTTATTCCCGAGATACACATACCGTCATACCGACTCAATTGTCCTTTCGTTTTTATATTATAGAACGATGCAGCCACATACTCCATTATAAGGCCCAATCATTATAATATTATAGTACAGTAGATTCTTATTATGTTAAATGTCAATATCTCGACTCAATTTAAATCTAAATCAAATAATTACCATTACAATCGTATTAATTAATAACCTACCACTCGATATCTCGACATTTAATCGGTTCTCATTAAGTTTCGACATAACGAGAGTTTACTGTATTAGCTTGAATTAACAATATTTCAAAAAATTTAAGTTGAACCTACAAATTTATTTTGGGCTTTTTCAAAAACAATATATTCAATATATATTATAACTAGAGCGCGGATTTGTATGCATTTGCATATTTATTCTGGTTGATCGTATGATATGCTAAGTGAGCACATAATTTGTTTCATGACATGACGATTTAAAAAATGAAACTTTTTAGCGCTTATTTTTGCATATTTTGACATTTTTCTATTTTAAGGGCTTATTTTACAATTTTAATAGCATATTTCATCTTTTAGTGCATATTTCGATGTTTTTTTAGATATTTTAAAAAAAAAAAAGTATTATAATATAAGAAAAAAATATCATATTTTTATAGTTTCGATTAATATCAAAATAAATTAATAGGTATACTTGTAGGTATAAACGGTTTTCCCAAATATGACCTTAGATCAATAATCGGGGCAATAAAATACATAATAAGATAAAGATTTTAAAGACTAAAATTTATTTTAGAATACATTGTTGATATAAATTGATTCCTATTTTTTTCTTATGAATTAAAACTACCTACAAAAATAAGTAGATAAATATTTATAGTAGGGTTCGATAATATTTTGCTAATTTTATTATGCATATTTTTATTTTTTGTGCATATATTTATGCATATTTAGGATTTTTTAGTGCATATTTGGTTGGATTTTAATGCATATAAATCCGCGCTCTAATTATAACGTTATAGACCATAAGTCAAAACTATTTATAATTGATAAAATGATAAATATGTTTTATTTAACATGTAGATAGGACCTATATATTTTAATTTTAGCCCTTCATATCCAGTTAAGATTTAACTAACATAACAACTATACAACATTAAAAAATAATCATGTTAAAAAAATACATTAAAAATCAAATTTTGAGTAAATAGTAATCAAATTTTTTTTTAAATTTTAGATAACATATCTAAAGATTCAAATACCAAATATTGGTTGTCAATTAATGCTATTATTATTTTCATTTTTCTTTATAGGATATAGATGCAGCATATGCAATATTATACAATCTTGTTATAAGTACCTACTTGAGTAAAAGTACTCAAATACATTTTAAGTAGGTAAATACTCTGATACGTACCTATTTTAAATACTTTTAAAAAGGTGCTCGGGCATAATGTTTTATATATTTTCTTAAAGTATTTACCTATCAATCAGTATTTAAAATAAAATACTTTTAGTTAATTTTAGTATATAATTTTATAATTTCTATAAATAATTAATTTAACCACATTAAAAAAAATGACATGGATATTTGCATGATAGTCTTAACATAAAACCATATAAATATAATTCAAATTTGATGGAACCTTTGTTTTTATTCATACACATTACACATAGTTTTAAATTTACTTATGATCATTTTCGAGGGTATATAAAACATATATTTAATTTAAAATACCATTATTGCTTATATCTATATTACAATATAGAAATTACAAAAAGTATGCTGAAACAAGGGTAGGCTCGAAGATAGTTGGAAATCACTCATCGATTTTATAGTAAAATTGTAAATACCTTATAATAGAAATAAGCAATTCTAATGCATTTTTTTACGAGTGATATATTTTTTTTTATATTTTACATACTTCACTGAACTTTCTAATAAGAAAAATAGATGGGTAAGATGGTAATTTATAGTTACACAAAACGATTAGGTACCAATACAATTTTCCATAAAGCTAATGTAGTTACTAAAAAATGCCATAAAACTTTGTTTAAAATTGTTTTTAAGGTAAACAAAATTACATTAAAAAATGTTAAGTATTTATAAGTATCAGCTATAAATGCTTGTTTTATGGATTTGCACTCTAATATAGGTACGTTGTTAAACTGAGTACTTAAATACGTATTTTTAATTATTTTTAAAGTAAGCTTCTGCAGTGTACATATAGTACCTACATGAATACTTTTAAAAAGTGTCTTTTATAAATTATAAACAAAATTATTATACTGTTTTCCGTTTAAAACAATAGGTATATACACCTACTTTACTTCTATCGTTTTTCTGCGCAAAGCTTTTTCTACAACAGCCAACAGGATGTACGATGTAATCTATATACTAATCCATAAGGTTTTTTTTATAAACCCCCCCCCTCCCCTCAACAAGACGAATAATACTTTATTTAACTGATGGTCTTAAGTAAATCCTTAGAATTAACTCTAGTTATGAGATCCGGCTTTGATAATATGTATACCCGTATAAAGAAATGTATACAACTGTGAACTGATCTATTTACATATTTATAAACGTAATAGTAATTTTCTTATCCTAAATGCAACTAACTATATTATAATTACATTTTATATTATTAACACTATAAATCTATATGATACATCCGTTTTATGAATATAACGTACATTATAGTATTAAGGGTAGGTATACATACCATGGTTCTAATATATGTTGAGCCTCGTCGAATTTATTGTTGAAAAACAAATGTATAGCAATTTTTGAATCCGATAAAGCCGTATTCAAGTCCATTTTACAGTGCCTGAAAATAACAAAAGTGATTTAAAAAATAACTGCATAAAAATTTAAAAAAACATTATTAAGTGAAAGTACATATTATTATAATTTCAAATTTCTTTTAAACGTTATTGCTAATGTACTCGTACATCTAATAATATAATGCATTAACATTAATGAACCTTATGTAAGAAATTTTTAAGAGTTGCATTTTATCCATTTACATTTTAAACAAATACAGATTATCATAAAAAATAAATTGATTCTTCATACTAAAATTATTTATATTTTATTATATTATTATTTATAATATTTCGTCTCAAATAAAAGTCTTTTTCTATTCTTATTTTCTTATTTTTAATAACCTTAGCTACATATTTCCATGTATGCTGTATGCATCTATTTGAATGTTTTTGAATATATCAATACAATCATAGATGTCTGGACTAGAGCAATTAATCATTCCATTAAACAATCGATAATCACTAATTGGTTTATCTAGAATGTAGAGAAATATTATATTTCAAAAAATGTAATTATATTATTACTCGGACTCAACTTACCTATCGACTAACAAGTTAAATTAATAATAATATAATCAATCTATTCAAATTCTGATATAGGTATGTAGTATATGACATAAAGATGTCTAATTTTAGGTTTAGAATTTAAAAAACTTAGTAGTCTGTAAACTTAATGTATATTTGAAAATTTGAAAATCCGTTTTAGAACAACACAATTATTAAAGAAATAAGGGGGGGGGGGCTGCAACTTTGTATATAATATGTATATATTATAATATATACCTAGGGTTGAAAAATACTCTTGATTTCTATATAAATAATTGACTGATTTTGTAAAATATTATATAAATAAAATGCATAGTTAATTTTGAACTACCTAAACAATGTGTCGGCAAAAATCGTGTTGTCAGCTATTTACACCGTCGCCGACCGGTACCCCATCGTCTCGTGTCTATATATTACATTAATACATTATACCTAATGCGTATTTTTATGTGAAATATCTCGGGATATGAGTGTATTAGCGGGGATTTTGCTAACCAACATAATATGACATTAAATGAAAATTCGATTTAGACTAACAGTTTGAAATATTTACTTTTATTATTTAAATTATTAGTAATAATTATATTATGTAGGTACATTATACACGTATATTATGTATATTATATGTTGTAGGTACATGCAATTTCTTAAATACATAACTGTTTTGTATATGTTCAATATAATGTGTGTCCAATAGCCCAGTCAAATTAGACGAAAATTAGGCTTTTGTGCGGCAAAAATCCCATCAAGCTGAAATTTGGCATACCGCATACACCTTTATAACGTCATCATAAAATGTATAAAAAGTTTTCCACGAAATCACGTGCACGTCAAAGGTTATTCAAGGCCAAAGTTCACGAAAATGACTTAATATCTCGCTTGTTGTTAGGCATACGATAAAAAGTTTCAAACAAAAATTATAGAGGAGGTAATAATCTATAAAAAAAGTATTGTGATATTTTCACGTAAGAGTTATTGTTTTTGAGCTATAAAGCCTTAAAAGTACATAAAGAAATTTGATTTTTTCACCAAGAACAAACAGCATTTGCGTTAATATCTCACTTTAACCTGGTTGCATAAAAATAAGTTTCAAATAAAAATTATAGAGGAAAAAAATTATCTACAAGATGGGGTTTTTTTTAAATGTATATATATGTAATTTCACTGCCCCATACTGACAGTATTCTCCAGTAAGAAAATTACGAGTACATAATATAACGATGATAAGAATACATTTATTTATGCGTGATGTATCATTTAGAATATTGTCATCTGGAATAACCGGTAGTAATGAAGTTAACTTACTGTTCTGATACTTATAACATTGGTTTGGTGAAATGAATAGTAAGGTTGGATTAACATTTGATAACTTTAAATTCAAGCGAGCGACCAGAGTTCTCCCGCTTTTGAGGGTTAAAAGCTTTGTTAAAGTACATCATTTTTCAATTTCTATATAGATCTTCTACTACTGTTTCAACGAATTAGTTTAAATTAAAATTTCAAGGAAATATACATAAATATTTACAATTTGAATTATCTCCGTACCTTTTGGCTCTATTTTACAAAGTGGGTATGCAAAAAACTAACAAATCCGCATTATTCAACTGTTTCAAACCAAGTCTTGTTGAACTGGTTACTTCTAACTCAACCTATATCATTGACGGTGGATTTCTTTTGCATCGTGCTTTAACTTGTATGGCATCAAATATTCAGATTAGAACTTTTAACTGTATATAAAAAAAATACATGCAATATTTGAAAAGACATTTTGGGTCCTATATAGTCGTTGTATTTTATGAATATGACGATAATAGTAAAAACATAAAGACGATGGAACCGTGTCGACGGTGTGCGGTAGTCTTTGGAAGTTGTTTTTAATGATTCTACTATGGTCTATGACCTACAAACCAAGAAAATTTTTACTAATTTTTTTTTAATAATTTAACTACTAAATTTGATTATTTATACAAGACGTATAGGCTGACACAACGTCTCCTCTCAGAATCATTTTTCGTATACAATGGTTTATCATTGAATTTAAATATTTATCAGCATCCATTACAATTAAATGTTTTACAACTACTGTATAGGCGTACAGCAAACGGCAAAAACTATCAAATATATTTCAAAATAAGTAGGAAAAACAAAAAAAAATTGGGGAAACCGATATTTTTAAATAAATGTTGTTTTTTTGTTGAAATTTAAAAATTATATTATAACTGTAGAGAATTAATTTTTTCACCAAATATTTAAAGATGCATTTTATAGATTATATAATATAATTTTAAAAATACGTTGGCTCTTTTTGTGCTATTTATAGACTTTGAAAATGTCGTAAATTAAATACAATATAAATTTTGTTATGAGTAAAAAATCTTGAAAACGTAATATGTTGTAATATTATGTAATGTTATATGAAAATTTGTTATTACTTAATTATTATTATTTATTATACAATAAGTATATACGATTTATTTTTGGTTACAATTAGTCCAACCTACCACCTACCATTGGCATTACTAAGAGAACAAAACTATTAATAGCAATTAAGCAATATATAAATAATAAATATAAAATAAAATATCTTTAGAAACATATATAGGCTGACAGACTCCGCTCAGAATCGTTTTTCGTACCTATGGAATGATTTATTTTGCTATTTATTTATTTGTTCTTAAATATGAGATAAACTTTTTTCAAATTCATTGAATTATTATCAATATAGGAATAATACCAAACATAGGTCCGTGAAGTTAGAGGGAGAATGAAATGTACTAATTCCCGTTATAGTGCTAATATGGTTTCCATAATTGTGTATTGTGTGATATCTCTATTTAAGAGTAATTATGTGACTATAATTTACTATGAGAATTCCATAAATTTTTCAAATAATGTATAATTTGTATCAATTATCTTTCTAAAATGAGTAGACTTAAGTAAGAAAGATTTTTACCATATTTACTATCCCTTAAAGTATTCGTAGAGACAAAACACTATATTTGCTCCTCGTTCAAAATAAAAAAAAAATGTATAAAACAAACAACTAAAATGCAAATACATAACTGTTTCTGTATAGATACAAGTAATATTACTCTGAACTTACATAACTACAACAACATTATTTATTTATTTGTGTTTTAAATATTTTTTTTCCACAAAACTAATATTTTAAACTAGAAAATAGTACAAAATTATGATAAATATTATCCAACAAATTAGTTAGTAGGTAACAATGAATATAGCTAAAGCTATACGCAGCTATAGTAGGTTCGGAACAGCTCGTAATAATAATAATAATATATAGATTTATCAGTAGATTTTCTAAAAACAAATCGATATAGGTAATTTGTGATAATAACAGTAAATAATTCGTGAGAAAACAATTTAGGTATGTACAGATAAAAAAATTGACTAATATTGAGTTATTATATTATTACTGCATGATAATACTTAGGTAATTTCAATAATGACGAGTATAATATGAAAACGAGTGTTTACAATAACAAAGCACTAAAAAAGGTTGATTATTTAAATTTAACGTTAAAATATAATATAAAAGTGAAGATTACATTAGGTTTTTATGTAATCCCCATTGTGTTTAAGACATAAACCTATTTTAATTTTAAATGACCCATAACACGTCGTGTTAATTTGTTATAAGCTCAAAAAAAGAGAATACTAGAGTCTAGAAGTATAATATTACCTATTGGCTATTATGTATATCTGAAAAATTGAATTAATACTTTATCAATAACTAGTCTGAACATAAGTTATAATGGTATTTACAATTTATCGCATCAAACATAACAAATTAAATAATATGTCTAAATGGATCACGATCACCATTATTTTTTGCGAAGTATCTAATTATTAATAATAAATTATAATAATATACATGATAAATGAATTTAAAAACGTACAAATAATTGTCTTACATACCAAATTTGAGTCCAGCATAACCAATTTTGTGTTTTCATCTTTAACATTAGAGTAAATTAAGTATAGGGTGTCCCATGTCCCATAAAGTGCGCAACTTTTAAATCAGCCGGCATTTTTTTTAAATTTTATTGGCAGCCCTGTTCTTATTATTTATAGTATCTACTATTACTCCGATTTAATTAGTAGTTGTTGACATAGATTTATTAACTAATGGACAGCGTTTAGAGAGACAAACAAGTGGACGAGATACGAAAGAGAAAGAACTATGCGTTTGTGAATATATGGAGGACCATTTACATTAAGTTTTTTATCCATACGTATTATAAATATTATAGCCACGATATAGATATAGACTTCATGTAAAACACATGGCTAAAAAACCATAATGTAAATGGTTTTCTATGATTTTTCAAACGCATAGTTTTTTCTCTCTCACTCTATCTCGTCCTCATGAACTGTAGGCAGGGTGGTGTGGTATGCGCTGTCTATTAGTTTATAGGTCTATGGTTGTTGATAAGTAATTATAAGAACAGGGATGCCAACAAAATATTTAAAAAAATGGCTGCAGATTTAAAAGTTGCGCACTTTATGGGACCCCCTTACTTAATTTCCTCTAATATTTAAGTCGACAACACAAAATTGGTTATGCTGGACTCAAATTTGCTACGTAAGACAATTGTTTGTACGTTTTTGAATTATAAGACAGAATATTGTGTATATTAGCTATAATGATATATTTATTTTATCCAATTCCAAAGCCCTTGAAACTAATGATGTATATTATATTATAAACATACAGTGAAATCAAGAAATATTAAAAAAATAAAATCGTCCCAATGTAAAGGTAGATATTAATATTTCTTCTTTTATTCCCAGTCGTCGAATGAAAATATATAAAATCCATTAGAGTACAATTTTATATTTCATTACGTCTATACATATTTGAGTTAAGCCTGTTCAGTTTTTAAATTATATTTGTTGAACATATTTGTTTATATAAAAAGAGTCTTATGTAAATAAAAATAGAATATGGGCCATAATATTTAAAAAACTGTGAGTCTACTTTCCAACTTCCCCACTACCCCATCTATGTATGCGCCTGTAGGGTAGGTTACCTACTTACGTCTTACCTACCATATTACTAATAGAAAAATAAATTATTTATGTACCAATATAAATAAATTATGAAATAATAAATATTCTTAGAAATAGAAGCTAACATAACAAGTCTTACATCGTTTCCATTCAGAATCGTTATTCCTATCTTTACTGAGCGACTTCCCAGTTTTTATACTTGTTTCTATAGGTAGTTTAGAAGTGTATGTACCATTTATATTATGCATAGTGGTTGTACATACAAATGTATTATAATATCTGAGTAAGCAACATATAAATTAATAATAATCAATAATATTTTATATAATTTTTATGTTTATTCATACAAGTTTATGTTTATATAGTTATAGTGTTATGTAATCCAATTAGGTAGTCTATTTTTATTATTGAGAATATATTATACCCGCAAGTCAGCTGATTCACTATAAGGGACTTTGTATAAAATGATTTGAATAAAATGTTCAACAAACAACAATAATATTGCGCTTAAAATTTAACGAGTAGGTAGATGTTAAAATATTCCAGTTACTAAACTAATATACTCGTAGAGTATAAAATAATGTATAGATTTATAGCTTCATGGATGTACGTCATACTGTGATGCGTGTGATTAAATAAATATGTTATATATATTAACAGCAGACGTTACCCAAAATATTACAACTATTTGTTTTCATTTCTTTGGAAAAATGAGTTGATTTTAATTCATTAAAGTTTAAATACTTTCATGAAATATTAAATTGATTTTTAAATGTATTTCTAAAATTATTGCAAATTTCAGAATATAATGAGTATAAATAGGGCCGTATTTAGAACTTTGAAACTCCAAGACAATTATAAAATGCAACTACCCCTCTTTTAGGAATGAAATGGATCCAATGTTAAATAAATTCAAATTATAAATATAATTAAAAAAATACAATAAAATAACCAAAAAAGGGGGAAAGTAGATAACCGTACTACATCATCCCTGCTGTACATTTGGATTAGGAGCCGAGTGTACCTCGTCATTGAGTAGGTCACTATAATCGATTGTATACATTATTACATACGAAAAACGATTCTAAGGAGAGACGGCTTGTCAGCGTATTATCATATAAATATTAAATAGATGGCTATAAATTATTACTTTAGTAATACGATATGAACTAATAGCATTTAACTAATCTAAATGCTTGAAAATATCATTGCGTTTATAAAATATAATAAATAATAATATAATTACCTACATAAAAGTTTTGAATCCTCACGAAAAATAATTTTGAATTACTACAAAATAGCTATAATCGTTATTTTTTGTTTAAATGTCAAATGTAATCCAAATTAAAACTTCACCTCTATAAAAAAAAAACAAGAGCAATTAACCTAACCTAACCTATACAGATTTTAGATATTTTTTTTTCCAATATAAACTAATATTAATGAAGAGCCATTTATTAAATTTTAAAGCTTTAACTATAAAAACAAAACACTTTATATACTTTTGTCTACAAAATATTTTGCAAAGTTTTGTAATTTTGACTCATTTTGTTAAAATTTGAACTTCAAATACTTATACAAAAAAAACATTCGTACGTATCTTTAATATTTTTAAAATACTATAATAAAACTTACGCGGTACTTTGTATAAATTTAAAAAAAAATCAAAAATTTCAAATGTCTTTAAATAGCTCAAAAAGAGGCAAACTATTTTTAAAATTATACGATACCTGTATAGATAATTTTAATATAAACATTTGGTGAACATTTCAAATACTTACCTATAAATATTTATTTTTGAATTACAATAAAATAAAAAGATGTTCAATGATAAATGGTTATTTTACGCATGAACTAATGTCTTAAAAATAACGTATAGGACACCAATAATAGAACAGTGTGAATAATGAATAGGTTCATGGTATAAATAGGCAATAGTTTAAGATTAATCTAAATATTTTGAAAATGTCATTTCAAATATAATATATGAAAAAAAAGTTTTAAAAAGTTTTAAATCCCCAGGAATAATGATTTTAAATCACAACAAATTAATTTACTAACATCTGTGTTCTCCGTTTATCTGATTTCGCCTAAATTTAAACTTTAAATCATTGTCTATTAGCAAGAAGGTCAGTATATTGACAAGAAATTTTGTTTTGTATATATTACCTAATTGTAATTGGTATTTCTCTCTGATTTAATAAAAAAATATTTATAGAAGTACAAAACCTTACTTGTATTTTATATAAATTGTATGTATGTAATTTTATATTTGTATGTGTTATATATTGGTACCATTGAGTTTTCATACGTCATATATATACTTTCATAACGCAATGATAAATTCACTTTTTTAATTTCCACCTACAAATTGACATTACAATAATACACATTATAATAAACAAAATATTAACATTATTTTATTTTTTATTAGTTAAGGTAGTTAGCTAAGAAAAAAATAAAAGGTCATAAAAATGTATCACCCCTATCTACCTTGGGCCCTGGCCACGGGACTGTAAATAAAATAATGTACTTAAAGCACATACACCTCGGAAAACAAATATCTTCAGGTTTCTCCATGTCTTGGTTATAATGTGTATAAATGATACGTATACAGAACTGTATACCTACACTGAATGCCAATATCTTACCACATCATTTATTCCGGCTTATATCGTCAAACATTCTAAGCACAAGTCACAAACTATAAAATATACTATAGATGTACCTATAGTTTATCTTAGTTCGTGGCATAAGTGGCTATTAGGGAGTGATGTTTTGTGTGTCTTATCTTATGATACAATTTTTAGATGCATTTAGCACGGATATTTACAATATACATTGTATATATACATATCTGTGGCATTTATTCGTAAATATTTTGATACGTGTACATCATCATGACTATAAAATATATTGATGTTTCTTTTTTTTAACGATTGTTTTGGTTTTTTCAATGGTTGTAACACTAATAAATAATAATGATTTAATGAGGGTACCTAATATGAATTATAAAAACATAGATGCGTTTTCCATTGATGTCATTGTTTGTATGCTACATTTATATTCCTCGATATTACCTATGTTAAGTTATAAATGGATTCGTATTTTTTTGTTTAACTCTATACGACATACGCACATAAACATCGTATAATATTTTCATTGAAAACAAGCTATGGGTACCTAAATGAAAGGTTATTTTTGGGAGAAAATAACGTTGCTTTTAAACTGGATTGTAATGTACCTATATATATTTATATTGCATTGTATACTGATGGTATTCAGAAAGGTCACTTATTTGGCAGAAAACAGGTGGACTAATTCATATGAGAATACAAGATGAAACAAACAACACAACAAATGTCAATTGAAAAAAAGTAAATATGTATAATAATTATTATGACAATTGTGTGAGCTATTAATATTACAAATTAAAATTTATAACTTATTAGTTATTACTATAATTTATAAAATTGTATATTAGTCATATACTTGAAACTTGAAAGTATTATACATCAAAATAGTAATAAATATAATATAAGTAATGGTTAGATATTTTTATGATGTGAGATATTTTAATAGAAGATTCCTCACAAATTTTTATCTTTAACAAAAAAAAAAAAATTACTGGAAAGTAACAATCATTTTTATGAGCGCCTGAATTTAAAATTATTACGATATTTTATATTCAGCGAAAAATTAACGAATTCCCATCAATCGATTTTTGATATTTTGTTGTAATTCTAAAACGAAGAACCGTAAATACTTCATTTTCACCAAACATTGATATTATCATTTTCCATACATGGTAAATACGATTATATTTTATACGCATTTAAAGTTCAAATTTTGACAAAATTCATTAAAACCCCGAATATTTTCAAATTATTTTTCGGTTAAAAATTCATCAAAGTTTTTATTTCTGTAGCTAACATCAGAAATATTAATAGAAGATTTCCCTTAAATTTTCTACCTTTAACAAAAAAAGAGCACCGGAAAATTTCGCTATTTATAGTCATATAGATAATTTCCACATTTATTAATTTTTTTTAAATACCTATTAAACTTGAATTTTTATACAATAATTTTTGGATGACACATGGTCTCTGCTCAGAATCATTTTTTTTTATGCACATCCATTATAATGACATACTCGACAATTACTGTATGGCAGAGCAGTACCCACTTGTCCAACTTTTCTTTATTTCAATTAAATGTACAAATAGATAAGTCCCGGGTTATCACACATGTGAATTAACGACTCGACCACGTATTGAATTTTTAAATAATGATAATATAACTAATTAGTAATTATTAAACTTATTACTCAGTTATACACATAATTTTTTTAATTTTTGATTAAATTTTTTATAGTTTATTAGGTATTTAGATACTATTTATAATTTATATAATATACAATATACATCTAATATATAAATGTTTACTTCTATTCATAGATTAGCTTTTTAAACATACAGTACCTACCTAGAGTATGCACATGCAAACCCTTTCTTAGGTAAGCTTAAATGTATGGTTTCTTTATACTCTGCCATAAACATTATAACCACTGTATAACGCTATATAGGCTTCAAACATTAAACTTATATAGTTATATCAAAATCATTGCCCATCGTAGTTCTTACTTTTAAGTACCTACCAGCTATCTCATTAGTTATTGTCATTGGTCATTAAACACATATTTGTTGTTCCTAAACAGTGTTTTCAGATATTATTACCTTTTTTCTGAGCTGTCACATACAGCGATCCATCTTTATCATCGCGTGTGTTTAATAACATATTATAATACAATCATAATGGGAAACAAATCAACCATTAAAATTTAAATCAGTAGTTATTCTACACTTCAAATCAACTAGCTAACCTACCTAACATTACGTCATTGCCTACGTCCTACAGGCTACGAGTTACTGTATTAATATTGCCTAATTTTGTTTTGTTTTTTACTATTATTCATGTTTAATTGTGTAGAAGTTAGGTTGTTAGGCTTTAACTTATAACTGTTATACGTGTATACAATACCAACCAATGTATTACTTGTATTTGTTCAATTAATTACGAATTACCCATGTAATCGAATGGTTGTTTATTGTTTATAGTCACAATATAAAATTGCTATAATAATAATTTTACTCGTCGATTCGTTACACCTTGCACATATAAGCCGTTTAGCCGTAAAATTAATTTTTTTTTCATTATCTAAATAATAAGTAAATATAATGCAGAAATCTACATCAACATCTACCTATAATTGGATATAATAATCATATATTTAAAGTTTACATTATTGACAATTTAGACTCCATTCACTAGCAGAGTCATGGTTCAGTAAGATTTAGCAGTATTGTGATATAGCTGGAAGGTAGATAGGCACCTACATATTATAACTTACACTAATAATAAATACAACGTCTAATTATGAAATAACTAGGTCGGAAAACATAAATATTTTATAAACTTATAAGTTATAATGTATGTTTGTATCGTGTATGTTCAATAAAAAATATCTTTAGTATCTTATACTCACGCCGGAATCACCTCCAGAGCATCTTCAAACTGTAACACAATAACAATAATACTGTTGTTAATAATATTGATCTCAGTATATTTCAGATAAGCGTTAATATGTATATAATATTATGTAAAATAGACATCATAATAATATAAACCTAAGTCTATAACAATTATACTATTAAATATGGTATACAATATGTCAAGATGTGTCGCTTTAATATTCTATAATCTCGTCATTTCAACTAGACATTTGATCGGAATCTCGACAATTCGATTTTATAAAGACAAAGGTCGTATAATTTACCTCGTCCTCAGCATCGCCGCAGTCACCCATCTTGACGGATAAAGTGTGTTGGGGGAAAATGCTCGGCGCGGGAAGTTGTAGATGATATTATTATTATTGTGTTACCGTCCGGCGGGAAAAATATGCATATAAATTATAATATTATAGAGTATAGGTAGGATTTTTGACTACGAGATCGCTAAATATGCGACCAGATTCTCTGTTTGTATTGCGTAGAAAACGAAACGATATGGCAAATCAGTGTGATGTACAATATAAAAATATTATATTCAAACGAAAAGCGATTGTTCGACCGGACGGCGATGCGGCGCAGGCGTACGCGTGAACCGGCAAACTGCAACTGACGTCTGACTACCAAGTACCAAGTACACTGGCGAACCAACGCGGCGCGACGCAAGCAGCTGCTTCGCTCACGGAATGATACGATGCGCGCCGACGCACTGACGTATTATTATTATTATTACTATTCATAATAATATTATGATCATCGCGTCACTCGTTCGTATAGCAATAATAATATTATAATACATCGTTATGATATTGTGTTGTACGGTCGTAAGTTTTTAAGTTTTGTTAATCGATGCCCCCCTCCCCCCCACACACGTACATGTACATGACTTGACTAAATCACAATCCGACCCGCGTAAAAACCTCGACAGCCTTGACCCGGTTAGCCGGTGTGAAAGCAGTGCGGCAGAGGATGATAAATTATTATATATAACATATTGTTATACAATTATATTATTGTTTCGATATTTGATAAGAAAAAATAATAATAACAACGACATCAATGGTACCTCGCTATATCAACACTGTTATCATGGGCCGGACGGCGGCGCAGGACACCCATCCCGAGGCGGCATGTTATCACTGCGACAACTTACGCGTGGGTTCGAGAACTTATCTACCACTGCGGCGATTACCATGATATTATTTTCATATTTCGTCCCTGTATGCTAAATAGTTTAAGCTGATGCATTTGAAAATTAAATTATGTGTATAAAATATAATAAAATACTTTAAAAGCTTCAAGAACCTACCCACAGTTATAAAAAATATTTTTAAATTATCACAAAATAAATAAAATTGTTATTCTATGTTTAAAAACTATTAAAAACTGTGCTTCGTGTTTTTATAGTTTTTTTAGATTTTTTGGTTACAATATGAACTACTTATATGAGTAGGGCTCGGATTTTGTAGCAAATGTGTCTTTTGATGGGATAGAAAGATAATTCGTATATATAAATACGTATTGAGTCGTTCTGATTTAAATAAAGTAAACATTATTTTGCTTTTTTTCCCCATTTGGTACTTTTTTTTAAATTTTACTTAATTTCTTGAAAATGTAATACATTTCTATTTATATTATTCTTCGACAATATTATTTTTGCCATTTGCCAGAAATTATAAAATCAGCGAAAAAACCAGTAATAAATGGATGACTGATAAAATATAACTATCATCGTTATTGAGCCGAAATTGTAGTTTCATCAAAATTACCGTAATTACGATCTTAATTACGACTTAAGGAAAGGGAAAACTATCTGAATTATAACTGCGTTTTTATAGCACGTTCTAATAATTACATTATAATAGTTGATCGGTAAATATCAATCAGTGAGATCACTAGTACCTAATGTTCTATACACAATTTAATCGTAAAAATGCCTCAAGTTGAAAATTTAAATTTTAAATTTTAAAAAAATCGATATTATGACTGATGGAAATATTATATAATTCTTTTTTTTACACTTTATTTAATGTGTAATTTAATTTTTTTTAACCAAACCGATTATTTTTTAATATTTAATTTAATGTGTAATTTATTAGCATTTTTTTTTTTAGAATTAAATTTAACAAATGCTTTTTTTACCTTTTTTGGCTACTTAAAATGCTTTTTTAAGGATTTTATTTTGCTACAAAATCCAAACCCTACTTATAAAAAAACCTTATTTTAAATTTTCAATGATTAGTCATACAAATTGAAAATTTTATACATTTAAAAATACAAATTAATTTACAAATTTTCGTTTTTTTGATAAATTTTGTCAATATTTAAATGCTTGTAAAAAGAAGTGCATAAAAAATAATATTTTTAAACTTCTATTATAACGACTTATGGATATACATTGCATAATACATTTTCAAACTTTTTTACAAAGATCACAATTTTTAATAGACATTTATAGAAATAAAAACTAAAAAAAAAATTTTTAATTCTATATAGCTCATAAAAAGTAAAAATATTTTTTAATTTTACCATGTATAGAAAACAATCATATAAATAGGTATTTGGTTAACATTTCAAATGTCTACGATTATTCATTTTTGAATTGCAAAAAAATAAGAAAATCATTGATTTACAAGTGAATATACACTGCAAAGATTTGAACTTAAAACGCTTATAAAACATTATTGAGACTATCCAATAAACTTTTTTGTTTGTTAAAGGTTGAAAAACTTATGAGAAATCTTGTATTAATTCTTCGATTTTTAGATATAAAAAAAGAAACATTTTATGAATTTTTAACTCAAAATAGTTTACAAAATTTAGTTATTTTGTTGATTTTTTTTAAAATTCTAACTTCAGACACTTATAAAAAAATATTGTGACCATGTATTTTCAATATTTTAATATTTGAACTATAGTTTGAGTTAACGAAAGTCCCAATTTTGGTTCAAAATATACCAGATGCTGCATTTAAATGCATGTGCAAAATATGATTGTCACATAATTACACGATAATAAATTATCATGATAATAGATCACGTTCACGTAGGTATCTTAAGAAAATGTATATCAATCAGCGTTTCTTATTTTCGTCAATGAAAGCATTTTGCTCTTAATACTGTTTACATTTTACATTTGTTTACATTTTAGATCACACAATATTGCATTAACTCTCGTTTCAAGACGATGATAATAATTATTTTAAATAATAAATAATAAATTATTTTTAACATCAAATTTTAAATGCTATTACAAATATTAAATTATTTTAAAGCTCATCCATTTATTAAAGGTTCATTTTGTGTATAATTTATCTGTCTATTTTGGATTTTATCATCAGACGTTTTTTCATGAGTTTTTCAATGTATAAAAGTTATATTTAGGAGACAGCAGGTTACTTATAACACTTTTAAATACTATTTATGGCTAATATTATAATATTCGTATTAAACCGTTATTAAATAGGAAGGTACTTCACTTTATTAAATTTTGGACGTTTAATAAATGTGGCCTTGTTGTCACGGGACATAATAATGGTAGACACTAGGATGTATACCGGATTCGATCACGGATCTTTCATTAAAAAAAATTGAGTTCATTTTTGAAAATTGAAGTTTTTGAAACATCAAAAACATATCTACTTAAAAATCCAAGTAGCAAAAAATAAATAACTAATTAATAACTTTTAAACCGATTAGTTGTCTCCAAGTTCAAGTTAACCAATATATCACAACGAATTGACCGTGAATTTGATTTTGGATCTCTTGGAAAATTTCGTTTATGACGGATACGGCCGTTTGCCTGTTAGCCGTCGAATTATACACTGCAACAACACCTCTGCACACGCCTATGAGGCTCTCATAATTATTTAGACTACTGTTACCCATGCAAGATCGCTCGGCTATTTAGGTTATAGCTATGATATGATATTATATGATATTAAAAAAAAAGAGTAAATAACTTTAAAAATATCAATCATTTTCAACCTAAGTAATAATTATATATAAATATATATATATATTACCTACTTCAATCATGTAATTTTCATTACAATAAAAAAATCAATAGTAATTAAGCTTTTAAAGTTTTAATCGAGAAAAAATCATTTACTGATGTATAGTATCCGTGAATTTCTTTAAATAACTTTTGATCTGTTTTCAACATATTAAACATTTCATAACAAGTTTCATCAAAGTTTGTAGAAAACTGAATTACCTACTGCTTTAATGTTTGTTTTATTAGTTTTCAAAAGCGTCGGGAAAAACAAAATAAAAATTAAGGAAAAACGAGAATTTTCACGCCTAATCGGTTTTTGGTTTTTGGTGTAACTTTAAAACAAATGACTATAGGTACATGCAACATTCCCGGAATATATATTAGTTTATATCAGCATTTTCTATACACCATAACATTTTGAAAATATTTTGACTCGTTTTGAGCAGTCTACGGGCATTATAATTTTCCATTTTTTTACTTTTTTTTTCTATGAATGTCAATAAAATTTTATTCTCTAGGTTAAAAAGCTTGAAAATGTAATACAAGGCTCTTAATGTATTGTTACAACAGCAGTTGGAAAAAATTATAAATACACTAGCCCAAATTGTTTTATAAGTATTCAGACTCTTAGATCTCTAGAGATCAAAATATTTTTACAACATTTATAAAATTTAAAAACGATTTAGTAGTTACAAATGTATAAAATGTTCAACTTTTATAGCTAAGGATTGAAAATTTAAAACCAGGTTCCGCGTAAATAGGCAAAAAAATAATTTTATTTACAATAATGTTATCAAATACCTATACTTAGTATCATAAGCTGACTAACCGTCTTCGCTCAGAATCGTTTTTTCTATACAATGATATTATATCATTGAATTCAAACTGAACACCATCCATTACGGTGACTAACTTATAAGTTATAACCTATACTGTACAACAGAGCGACATCCACTTTACCACCTTTTATAATATTAAATTGAAGTTGTAAACAATTTGAAAAAAATTAAGTAATTTTAAAACATTATTACATTTGAAATGTTTTGATCATTTTAAATAAGTACATTTTGGTGTACATTAATGTACTACAGCCATTTATTTAGGACAATAAAAGTTTTAAAACATATAAATAATATTTTAAAAATAAAGTTCTGTCCTTATAATATATGTACGTCCATAGTTTATAACTACAATAATAAAATTATATAATAACTGTACATAATATGTAATATATATACCTAGTATATACATTTAGAATATCTTATGTTTATTTTATCTGAACCAATATTTGGCATTTGAACATTAAATATGAATGGTTATTATTATGATTTATGAAGCCAATTACTGCGGACGCGTGTATTTTTAGTATTATAAAAATACCAATCTACAAACAATTATTTAAAAAAATAAAATAAAATAAAGCTAAGGTAATTACGCTATTGATACTTAATAAAGTAGTAATAAGTTGTTAGTATTTAATTAGTATAATATTGTAATAAACATGGTGTATATTATTCTGTTTTATACAATTTAAATGGATTTTCAGACTTTTACTTGAACTGAGACGATTTCATATCCATACGTGTTATAGGTATAGACTATAGCCACGATATAACAGGCGCCATCTACAAACAGTGGCTACGTTTTTATTTGTAAGGATACTCACACATTTTTATTCTATCATAATCTTAGTTAGCTACTATTGGATGAAAATTCGTTCTGGTATTCATAATTGGAACAGATTTAGTATTGAGTCGAAAGTCGAAAGCTTTAATACCATATGCCCTCCATGGACCTATCAGACAAGAGTAGATCTATATGAAGAAATTGGGCTTCATAGTCTCGATGGCGATCGATCCCCATTAAGCCTGAAACTATTTCTAACTCCCAACTACACTTCTCCATTAATGATGAATCATTGAATCAATGAATATCCAAGTATCTAACAAATAACAATAAATATTGTGTGACAGCATAAATGGCCATCGTTACAATAGTGAATACGCCACTGACCGGCATCATCCGACTGTCCGAGACATTATGACAAAGGCCCAGGAAATGTCAAATAACATATCCATATAACTTTGTGAATTATATTGGGCTCCCGGTCCGTAAATAAATAAATGAATAATAATATAATATTATTACAAGCTATTATTTACTTATAGGTAGACGGATTAAAAACAGACATATTTTTCATATTTTAATTAATTAATAGTTATACGCGTACTGATGTATTATTAATTGTACCTATATGACGTATGTGTACCTACTACCTATGTAGTGATACGTTATGTCGTCTTTAGGGTAGGTAGTCCAAAATGTTGGATATTAAATATCTCGGTATAATATACTAGCTTACTACTAACTAATTAACTTACTTAAGTGTCTTAAAGATATGGTGTTTACTGTTTTATTCTACTCGGAATCTAAAATTAGTTCAACCAACCACGTATTATTATAAATTACTAATAATAATTTAAAATATTGGTTGATATCCGCTCAGAAACGTTTTATCTATAATATTCATTGTTGTAAGTACCTACTAACTAGTGTCCATCATTTTTCGAACATTCGGTAATTTGTGTATGTATTTGATATTGGAACAAATATATTTATTTGATTATTTCTATCATAATATTATATAGATAAGTTACACACTTACACAACATAATATTTCCAGTTATAGAAAACAAGCAAAAAATAAATTATATTTATATTCCTGTCACATACTATGGTGGTACAAGTTATAGCATTTTATCATAGAGGCCCGCAGAAATTTCTCAAGAGGGGGGGGGGGCGAGTTTATTTATAGGTACATAATAGTATATAAAATATAATATATTTTGCTAACTTGGCTTTACTGGACTTTTTATAATGGTGACCATTTTTTCGTATAACGCACTTTCAATTTGTAATACCTATATTAATTTATCATATTACCTATACAGTGAACTCAATTTAAAATACATTTCCGAAAAGCCAAGGGGAATACCCCAGCTTGCCATTCCCTCCGGACGCCTATATAGCTTTTATGTAAGTAGGTACACGATGGTGTTTTTTAAGGTAACAGTGATGCTCCTCGCTCCCTTGGGACTTGATTAATTCCTTTTAATATGTAAACATTAAAAATAATAATTTATGGCAATTATTAACAATAAATATAATAAATGTATTAAAATATAACAAGAATTATCTTAGTACCTACGCTTAGACAGTCTTCGGCAAGAGGATGAAATTTATTTTTGCATATTTCTCTATGCCATGGTACTAATTCACCCACTCCCTTGCCACTTCTATCTTATACAAATCCAAAGACAAACACAAAAGTTATATTACTCAATAGCTTAAATGGAAATTACCGTAAAATCTGTTTTAGTTAATTTTGCAAAATGTACATAACAGACGGATTAATTTAGCATTGTAAAAACTTATTGAAGTATAAAATAAATAAGCTTAAATACGTTGTCCGAGATTATACATATCACATTAATTTAACCATGAGATGTGAGCCCGAAGAAAATATATCGCCCTGATGGTTACTTTGATAAAAATTATTCATGCCTTTTAGGGCAGTAAAAGTGTCCGATTTTAAACTTTGAGGGTCGTTATACTGGAAGAAAATTGTATCTAATTCGTTCTTTAGGTCCAAAGTAAAAAATATCCAGTACTTTATAAAATAATCAGGAAAAACTAAAAAATTACGGAAAATTGAGAATATTTACATTACACCATTTTTCTAAAAATTCGATTTTGTTTTTTTGTGGTAATTCAAAAATGAATCACCGTAGAAACTTGTAATTTTCACTAAATATTGTGAAACCTTCTCCAATGACTACCTCTTTAAATAGTAAACACTTCTAAATAGGGGTTGTATTATAGGGAACGGGGACATTTTCACTATTTGTCTATAGGAAAATGAAAACCTATAAATACGTGACACTCGACAAGCAACAGACACTTAAATGAAATGAAATTTTTGATTTTGATAATTTGTATCAACATTTTAGAATAATTGTAGATTGCATAAATAAAAGTCTACACTATTAAGTGAAATAAACCATAACTAGGTAAGCTGTTCCTCTATCACAGTGTTGTGTAAAAATGTTTTTCTTGGTTTCAATAATCTGGGTTTAGTATAGTTAGTACGATATTGGTCACAGTTATTTACACGAGGTATTGAATATTGATAAGCACTGTATCCACACGTCGATCGAGTTGAAATATTACAACTTAGATAACAGTACCTAACCTATGAAATATATTTATTCTATTCCAATCAGGCGGAGTATAGTTTCACTGCAAAGTACGCGAACACGGCCAAACTGGAATATCGCTTTGATAGTTATTTACCTTATCTTGAATGTCGAGTCGTTAAAATGTTATCGTGTAGTAGAAAATAGGCAAAGCAAAAAACCACGACTCTTCAAAACATTGTACAACTTTGTCATTAATTGCGGTAATGGTGCAAAAACGCCTAAATACTGGCATTTTCTAGACATTATATTATATAATTAAAAAAATATTTGGGTTATTTTTGTGCTTTTTATAGACATTTGGAATTTCCCACTTTTTCGTTTTAAGTATGATATACCTATTTTTTGTTTGAAAGTAAAGTAGCTTGAAAATGGGATAACATTATTCTCAAAACTTGATTTAATAAAAGCCTAAAAAAAAAATTTAAACTACATACCTAACTAGTATGCACAATTTTTTTTTAATAATCATTTAAAATTTAAATTTTTATATTTTTACGAAAAAAACGATTTTAGTTTTTAAGTTATAGTAACATGAAATCCAAAAGTTATTAATTTTAAAGACTTGAAATTTCATATAATTTATAAAATATACTTAGATATAGAAACGAGCACTGTCTCCTCTCAGAATTGTGTTCATACTATGCAACATTTTTTCATTGGTTTCAAATTTAACACCTATCCATTACAGTGACCTACTCAATAACGAAGAAGGTACACTCGAATTCTTACTGATTGAATTCCACGGTTTTTTTTTACTTGCGTTCAAGGACAAATGTAAGCTTGGCCCGCGTTTACTTTTTTTGCTGTATACTTGGCCCGGAAATTTCAAATAATAAACTAGGTATATTGTAAACTCGGCCCGGAAATTTAAGATAATTTTGACCTAATTTAACCATATCAATTTCCAAATTAAAAAATTAAAAAAAAAAAGAATTATTAGAAATAACACTTAAAAATATAAAAATAAAGAAATATCAATGAGTGAATACGTCAACCATGGCATTTTACTAAAAAAAAAATAGATTTTACTTACATTATTAGTTATTACGCTACAATTTTACTTATATTTTGTGCACTGAATATACTCAAATGAAAATATGAAATCCAACACTGAAACATTTTACTTTGCACATTTTTATACGTAGGTAACGTATTTTATACTATGAATAATAATATGAAAGTGAAAATAAAACAAAATAATTTTGTAGGATAATGAAAATCATCTCCTATCGTGGTGTCTTCTGGGTAATGCTAAATAGATCTCAAGAATATTACAAGACAATTATTAATTAGATATTAGAAGATATTGTCAATTTCGCATAATATTTTTATTCGGGACGAGTTTATACGTCGAACATTTTTACGTAAAAAAACACCGGGCCGAGATTACCATAGACCTTTTAGACATTTTTTTTCATCAGCCGAGTTACAATCGCCCACGCTCAATTATTGGTAGTGGCTGAATCGTTAATAAATAAAATATCATAATATCTGTATTTATTATAGGTAATTTATTTTAATTTGAATCACAATAAAAAATAATTATTTTAATTTGAACTATAGTAGATAATAATTTTTTAGTTTGAATCACAATGAAAAATAATTAATTGTATTTGAATTTTATTTTAAATGGTTTGTATGCGTTTAATATTTGTATTGGTATAATATTATAATATTAGATATAATAGTTATCCATGTATTCTATTCGATATAGTATTACGACTTAAAATGATTTTTGTGCACGATCGTGTAGAATATGCACGGCCTATTATTTCATTAATAGATATATATAATGTAGATATCTACCTAAATTAGATTTATATAACCACGGTCTATTCTCATTAGTCATCTTTGAGAGTGAATGGGTGTCTAAATAAAAAAAAGTTTTTATTATAATGTATTATTATGCACAGCAGCCAGGGAAAGGATTTGTAAAATCAGCTCACAAATCTTCACGCCAAACAATATAATATTATTTAGGTTTTTTCGGAAAAATTTTGAAATTTTTTCTGATCGGAGATTTTTTTAATAGTTTACTCCGAACGACTGCAAGTTTGTGTACATATTATTGAAGGCAGTAAGTATATCACTTCTTCCCTGTCCTGTTATAATTCTCCCACTGACCAAATCTAATATTAGGTACTGCATCAGTAAGCAACAAATTAGAATATGGCAATATATCACATAAGACTTTAGAAGCACACATTATTCGAAAATATGTCAATTCATAGCCACATATATACCTACCTACTTAATATTTATAAATAACATTTTGCAATCGTATATTTCGTATAAATCATAATTTTCTTCGTATATTTCAACGTTTCTGCGACCATATTGATTTATATTGAAATTCATATAACACGATATTATTAGGTTTTACATTTTTAATATTTAGAAAGTTTTCGATTTTGCATTATACAATCAATATGAATCGTTAGGATAATAGGTTCTGATTGGATCTATCCCCATCGTGTCCCTTTTGCCGGCTCCACCAGCCACATACCTACGTTTATAATAATTATTCTGATGCTCCACTTCCAGTCTCAAGACATTTGTTATGTTATGGTTATTTGTAATGACATCCTGTCAATCAGACGTGCAATGTATCGCGAAATTGTTATTCAAAAACCCGTACCTATATAAGTATATAGGTACAGATTTTTGAAGTAGTTGAAATTGGTTGTTTGATAAATATGGTAATATTAATAACAATAATAATATTCATTATAAATTATTGAATAACAGTTTAGTATTATATAGATATGAATGTATGATGAAATATTTGGATACGTATTTCAATAAACATTTCGCATTCAAATAAGCAGCTTAATTATATTTTAAATCATTTCACGCATAAACGCATAATTTGATGGTTTATTTTAGGGGGAGGGAGACATTGCCCCTGCACTCTCAATATATACCTACCCATAAATACTAGGCATTAAAAAGATAAACATAAATAAAAGTTTATAATATTAGATAGATATATAATTTATTTAGTGATTGTTTTAGACAAAATATATTGATTTTTTGATGAAAGTATTCCAAAATTCTTTCGATATCAATATGCAAATCTTTTTCTGTATATAATATAAATATAATAGAAACCTGTTTTATAACATACTTATCATATATTATAACCATTGCGATGATACAATAAGAAACATTTTCAGGGAGGATTTTTCAATAGCTTTGTTTTCTCTAAAAATGTTTATCACTTAATAGGATACTATTCATATTTTTGGGAGGATTTCTAAGAGTTTTTGGAGAGGATATAGCCCCCCCTCCATACATCCAATTTACGCCACTGACGTAGCCAAGTTTTTATATTTTGCACTAAGAAACTGTGTTCATTAGTTTCTGAGTCTCGACTCTCAAGGTAATTGGCAAAGACATGGCTTACTTGTAAAAGTTTTAATAAAGTTAGGGAATATATTTTTAATTATTGTTGCCTTTAAAATAAAACAATTTATTTCAATTTTGTAAGTTTTTGATTGTATGATAATGTTTTTAATTACAGTAGTCTCCGCTGGATATTGATTTTTGACAAAGAGTTATAATAAATAATTGATGAATTACTTATTCGTTTTTGTATCAATATTTTAATTTAGTGCAAGTATCATACAATTATGATTATTCTGTTGTGTATGGAGATATTAACATCATAGTAGTGTTATCAGTTATCACTTATCATAGCTTTTGAGGTCAATAAAATTTAGGTACCTATGTAAAATTAATATTTCATACTCTGAAACAAAAATGGGGGGGGGGAGCTTTGAATATTTTTTGAGAAGTTAAGCCCCCCCCCCCACGACGAAGAACCCATAGATCAACGCCTATGATCACACGTTTTGTTATTCTTATTTGTTCCGTTTTTATTTGTATTTTATTATTCTATACATTATTATTCATTCTTACTGTACATAACTTTGTATGATACGTAAAATCGTCATCAGAGGTCGCGGTATGAGTTATTACGACCGTATGAATTATTTTAACTTTGAACGTTTTATCTAAACTAAATAATTATTTAACAACAGTAACAAACAATAAATGTATACAATTAGTAGAGTTTAAAAAATCGTACATCCATTTTTCACAGTCGTTATTAAAAATTAAAATCAAATTATTAAACACGTTTCCTTATAGTTGAACTCTTTTTATATTTAGAAATATCAAATATGTCTATAAATATCAATAATAGAGAGCGACAATTGTAAAAGTCTCATATTATCCATTTCATATAAATCATACATAATATTTATATAATTGTGTTATATTATTGTGTTCTTTTTCGAATCACGGCGTTTCGTTTATCTACGATGAATGTTAAGGAGTATATGGACAAACCAACTTATTGTTTAAAAAGTTAGGTCCTATTCGAAAATAGATAACTAATACATTATTAAGTGTTATTTCGTATGCGATACCTACTTGAGAACGATTACTTACTGCACAGGCCCACAGGGGTTAAAGTGAGGGGTCCCCAACTTCTTGTCGAGCATAAAATCTTCGCCCCCTTTTATATTTTTTCTACAAGTGGGTATGCTTTAAGTTGAATCAAAATAATTAATATATAGAGTACAAACTATCCCTATACTTAGTTCAATCTATTTTATCATCTCAATATTCTACATGTGTTTGATTAGGACAATTAGGTGTACAATTTTTATTAAATTCAACATAGGTAATCATTTTATTATATTTGACTTTGTTATTTTATGAGTACCTATGAAGCTATATCACATGATAAGTACGTCCTATAAATTAAATATAATACTGTTCATTATAGTTGCTATAGGGATAGCTATAAGGTTAGTCAGATTTACTAAAATATCATAGTCAAGTTATTATAGTTATTGGAACTAAAATATGCCATTTTAACTATATTTTTTAGTTAATTGAAACATTAAAAACTGCGTAAACTATAAAATATAGTAAACATTACCATAATAAATGACTATATTGACTAAATCATTTTAGTTATTTTACCTATTAAATAGCAATATTTACTATAATTTATTGAACTATAATTTTTTTTTCCGTGTTTATTTATATGTAGTTGAAATTCTAAATATACGGGTATTTATGAGTTTGGATTAAAAAAAAAATAGTTGGGAAAGTGAGGCATTTACATATGAATTAAATTAATATTATGGGTTACTAATTTAGATGTTAAAAGAATTATTAATGACCTCAAAGGCCCTCCCCCACCATCGGTTAACGGATGTGAATTACAAATTTTAAGTACCTAATACAATTTATCTAAGTTTACATGCATGGGACATTGAAACGCTCAAAATAATATATATATATATATCACAGTTTGTTGTATATTAATATACTGTATTAAAAATTGTAAATTATCTACTATCGACAGGGATTGGCATTCATGTGTTATCAAACTATATTATTCTATAGTAAAGTAAAGTTACCTATTGCTAAAAAAAAAATTATGAGTATAAAGCGTAAGCTATCTACGCCATTATCAAGTTTAGGCGACAACAATAAACAAATAATTATCGTTAAAGTCAAAAAAAATGTTTTCTCTCGTAATAGTTATTTTATATAACCCCTTATTATGCAAATTACCTAAGGATAGTTTGTACCTACATGTCATTTTGGAAATATTTTCTTAAAGTACATTGCTTAAAAAAATCATGAATATTGTAGGCACGTTACACATGAATTTATTAGACCGATTTAAAGTAACTGTTGCTATAAAATGTTCACATATTATTGTTTGTAAAATAATTTGCATATGAATTTATTATAGATAATTTTTAAATTAATAAATTAATAGTTACTAATTGCGGTTTCTCAATTTTGGTTTGTCATTGGTTCAAATTTAAAAAGATAAAAATATATTTTATTATTATTTCATTAGAGTTTTTGCCTTCTGAACCCTGGTACTTGGAAGTACCGTTGGTTTGTCATAAATTATGCTTATTGTCCTCAAATCATCAAAAAAATCTTTCAACAAATAAATGTTTTAAGTTTGAATAATATGTTTAGGTAACACTATAATAGGTACTAGTTAAAAGTGGTATATACTGTATTCTATGTATATAATATATTAATAAAAAATTAAAACTCAAAAATTAGATACCTTCTAACTATAAAATATTTATTAAATGATATCATGAAATATGTTAGTACCATATTGATTAAAAATGTATCGAACCCCCATTTTTATTTACAAGGATAAGCGTAAAAAAACTACCTAAATAAAAAACTTAAATAGGGTGCCTTCATTAAAAGGGACACTATATGGTGCCATTTCCACTGGTTAAAATATAATAATCAGCAATTTCTCATGTTTCCTTATATAACTATAGAATATCTACGATTGGTACCGGCTATGCAAGAATATGGATATATTTTATATTTGCATATTAACGAAGTCCATTAAAATAATCGATTTTCTGGACGCAACTAGCTTACTTATATAAAAAGGAGGTATAGTGGGACGTAAGTAGTCTACGACCTGTTTTTGACATTTTTGATCCGAATGCAATTTACTTATTAAACAAATTCTGGGACGCAATTATAGTACACACCGGAAATACTGGAGCCTTGTTAATAATATTATATAAATTACAGACTAAGCGAAAAATCAATTTATTTTGTTTATCTAACAAATATTTACATTTTTTAATACTAGGACTAATATTTTGAATAGGCATATATAGTATAAATGTAGTAATATTTGAATTACGAAGTTTTTTTTGTGTTTAAAAGGTTTATTTTTTAAACAGACCTCAGTATATTATTATTATTAACATTCATTAGAAACTTAGGTATAATATAGTGTATATCTAATAAAATTTATCGAAAACTAAAATTAACTATGGTTTCCCGTATCCCATCATAACGATGAAGTAAGTATACTATAAGATTAATTTCATTATCACCGTCCCCAGGTCATATATTATGTTTATGCGATAGGCCGTTTGTATGAAAAAAATGGGCCTGTAAAAATCAGTGGCGTGGTGAGCATATTTCAAACCCCAAGCAAAGTATTTAAACAATGACGACCCACCCACTACCACCTACTACATTATATATAATTTAAAGCTGTATGCTAATTTAGAATTTTTAATTATAGAACGTCATCAATAATTTAGGATAAACAAAATACTATAATAACTAATTATACATTCATCCACGCAAGTTTTAATTTAATTTAAAAATAAAATACATTTTTATGGCTAGGAAATTGCATTAGGTAAATGTTCACCACGCCACTGATAAAAATGTTCGATGCCGCTGACTTGAAACTCTGCGCATGCCAATGAGATAGTTATTGATGATGTTAACAATAGTTGCAAAAAATTATTTTACGATCATTACCTAACCATTACATTTACGATTCATATTATTAGTAGAAAAATTCAAAATCCCAATTAATTTCTAAAATTATGATTCGGAATTATGTTTGCTTAAAAATTAAAATTTAATTCGTTTAAGATAAAATTTGATGATTTCTGTGATTCTATCATTAAATCACGAATCAATGAGCATTGTTTATACTTTAACAGGTATTTAGTATTAGGTTACTTAGGAAAAAAAGTAATTATACATTTTAGAATGATTATCGAATGTATTGTTTGTTACATATAGGTACTTATTAACCGTGGTAAATTACTACACCACCCGTTAGGTAAGTATGTTTGTCAAGTCTCGCCTATGAATGGTTCCTTCATAACACTTAACTAATTGTTCTCAATCTATTAGCATATTATTGTTTCATAATAATCGAGACTTTCTAAAAACAGGTGACATTATGTAGCTAGGTACCTAGCCTATTGAATGTTTGTGCATATTAATTATATTTTTTTAAGTTTATTTTGTGTACAGAATACCTATTAAACGTACGGACTGCATTAGTATGAACTATATTACCATCCAATATTCTGGGACCTATAATTTAAAAAAAAATTTTCAACATTATTATATTAACTTCCACAAATAATAAATAATTAAATATTAAACTATTTTTTTATCACCAAACCACTGTAAATAAAATTCCAATGACATTTTAAAAATTAATTATATTTATATCGAAAGTTTAAACTATTTACAAATACCTACCTTGTACGTTTATTTTACCTGACATTTAGTTGAATCATTGGAATTCAAAAATGCCCGAAACCAGGAGAAACTCGAAGTATTGAACAGCCTGAGGGACCAAGGTTGAATGTTTCACTGTAGCCGTGAAATTAAATTGGCATGCCTAAACATTTTTTGTTTCAAATTTCAAGTATTTATATATTAAAATAGGGTTCGCTAACCAAAATATTCTGAAACACTATCGGCTAAAATACTGAACTTCCTTCGGCCTTCACCAAAGAACTATTGAAAATGTAAATATATTTTATATTTTAATTTATAATTGTAACTTTTCAAGATATTGTTGATGATAATTCTCATTTTAAAAACTATTTTCGTGTTAATTAATATTGTATATATAGTACCTGCCAATATACTTAAATAATGAGTGCATTTTTTTATACTCAATTAATGATTTAAGTACATAGCACAAGCAAAAACTTTAAACAATAAATAATATACGCATTTACAAAAATCATTTTTTTATTAGGTATAGGTACTCTGTATTGAGTAGGATGAATTCAATACAAAAATATATTGTATATTTTTTTCTATTAAAAATTTGGACTTAAAACGGCTTACAGTCTTGAAAACTTAATGATTAAACTAGTGTGACGAAACCTACGAAAAAATATCAACCTATTACGAGTAGATTATTATTTAATGTGCAGCTAAGCAGTTTATTATAACGAATGTCCGGAACTTTAATATCGAAGTCCATAAAAAAATTCACCGGCTTTTTCTACCATTTTACCACGTAAAAAAAATATTTTCAACTGTTGCTGTAGTAATTTTATATCAAAATTAATAGTACAACGAAACCGATTAAATATGTTGGGCTCGTTATTATATAGCTTATCTGAAATCATAACACATTCAGAAATATTATGTAACAACAACCATAATTTAATCAGCCATCACATTATGGATTTAAGATTGCCAATAAAATTAATTTGATTATTTTAGTTCTTAACGTTTCTCATTCATTATTAATATTAGGTAGCTATTTTAAATTGTTTATAAGCAGTAAACACATTACATTTGTAGTACGTAGTATAGTTTTAATATTAGATGATAAACAATGCCGTCTGGTAAATAAAAAGTACTATACAGTGTGTTCAACGATAAAGGTAACACGAAATATTTCGAACGCATGACGCTGAATTTAATTTGGGAATTTGTTACTGCTTAAGACTACCTTTCATATTTTTGAAAAATTTTAATTACATTTTTTTAAGCATTGACTTAAAAAGTAACTCATTAAGAATGAGGTAAAGTTTTAGATTTATTTAAGTTATTAACCGAATTGTACAACACACTAGAAAAATTATTTAATAATTTGATGAAATAATATAAATGTGCTTTATTTACAACTTAAGTTTTAAAAAAATATATGAAATCCCAATTAACAGATCAGCTGTTAAAAATACAATAAATATACAACATGCATAAATTGAAATTTTAACCGCTTCCAATAAGTCAATTTTTAAGATAGAAAAAAATGATTAGATCAATGTTGCTTAAAAATATTTTACTGATTTAAGACATTGTACTGTACAATTCAAAAAAATAAATAGTTCTGTTGAGTATGCGCTGAAAAATTTTCAAAAATAGCTGTAATAGGACTTATAATAATTCTTTATTCAGTAAAAAAAATTGAAATGGAATTCAGCGTTGATGCGTCATGCGTTCAAAATATTTTATGTTTCCTTAATAGTTGAACAACTGTAGGTTCCTACAGTATTTTACCTTTAGGCTTAATACACTTCTACAGTTTGCCATAGAATTAAGTCATTCAAATTTATATTTTTTAATTGCTGTAAAAACATCAAGTAAGCAATAGTGAATTGTCATTACTTACTTAAATTACATTTTAGAAAACTCTAATAATGGTTAATACTATATACGAGTATACTGGCTATACTAATATTACTCATTAGCCGTTTAGTAATTTCTGATATTTATAATCAACGGTGTTACACAGGTATTATATTGCTTACATCATATTTTTGAAATTATTTGTTTTACTAAATTAATTTTAAATTTGATCTAAATAATTCTATTTAAAACTTAAGGAAATAATACCAAAAGCAAAAATAATTGTGTAATAGACATAAAAAAACGAAAATTAAATATTTCATAATATACAATATGTAGTAGGTACCTAAAGTTTGTACCTGGAAAATTTGTTTTAAGTAATTAAATAATTATTTAAATGTATAGATACTATAACATAGAGAGTAGATGTAAATATTTCACAAATGCTCATATGGTCTTATATAATATCGTTAAATTATTCAATACTTCAGGTATTGTACCTATGTGTACTGATTACTGAATGATATACCTACTTAACTGTCTTAACTCTGAACTATTTAATTAAATAGAATAAATTATCCATAACCCCAGATTACCTAAATTGAGATTTGCAATCAAATTAACAGACTAAAACAATTATTGTAGGTAGTAGGTATTAATTAATAATATTTTAGTGGTAATAATATATGAATTTAAATCAGGGGTTGCATTTGATAAAAAAAATTCCGTTTTATACTTTTATGTTACTTACAATTAAAACGTTATACAAGTTTTGCGTTTATCGAAGTTTAGAATAGTGTTAATGCCTATTAAATTTATTAATAATAATTAATAACTAATGCTGGTAGGTAATTACCCGGATACGGAATATAATATAATTATTTCTAATGTCCGTGTGCCTGAAATAAATATTTCTACGAAACCAATATAACTTTTAAAAAAATGGATTTTAAATTATTTCGTTGTGCGTTATTTTTTGTTCAATGAAATTCTATAAATTACGTTTTGCGATACTTTTTGTTTAATGATATTCTATAAATAACGTTTTGCGTTATGTTTTGTTAAATGATATATAATATGTTTTGTTAATCGTTATGTTTTGTTTTGCGGTATTTAATTATTTTTGATTATCACTTTTCGTTATAATTACATTTACAAATTTCAATCATTTTTGTCAAATATCATGTTAGGTATTATAACGTAGGTACTAACGTTTGCAAACCCTGTTGTTCTCCATACTGTACAGTAAACTTAAATAACTCTAAAAACTTAAATTGTAATTTTATTACGTTATTGGAACCGATGGTGAGAGTGGGTCCTTGTGTTCATTAGTAGGTAGGTATTTCTAATTTCTAAATTAGTACTTCATATTATTCATTTAATTTATGCGTAATTTTGCCACCAATTTTTTAATTCAAGCGTTAGCACTTATTTATTAAGAATATAAATTGTGATTATTATGTAAAGAAATATAATTTTCAAATGAAACAATATAATTATAAATTTAAATTGTATAAATGTACCTATAATAGTAAGTAGTAGTTAGGTACCTACAATATTATAATAAGGTAATAACCAATAGGTAGGTTAAGTAAGTAATAGGGGTTACGGTTGTAATCGAAAAATATTTATTTAAAAGTAACTATCAGCTAAGTTAACTATCGACAGATTATAATGCTACCTATGAGTTGGATAAAGGTCTAAAGCAGAGATTCTCAATCTATTTTACTTGACGACGCACTTGATCCTTTAATACATTTTCTCAGCGCACACAAAGAAATAAAATATACATAATATTATTTTACGAAACGAAAGGTTAAAGAACGGCTAATATCGCCATTTAACGTAAATCGATAACATAAATATACAAAATACTTTAAAATTTCAACCTTTATCATTTGACGATGACACAAGGTACACATAATAAGACGAAAATTACACGTCACACATGAAAAATGTTGAGGTATACTTTTGTGCCGCGGCACAGTGATTGGGAATCCCTGGACTCTAAGGACTAATAGGTTAATTCGTTCTAATATCGAAGCCAACAAAAGAAAATTATTATTGTTGAACGAACATTTGCTACGTTGTACATTGGTAACTGGTAAGACGGGTTACAACACGTACGCATACGCATTTACGTACACGCACACGCACGTGGAGTCTTTTTAAAAATTATTGAAAATAAAATTATTATCTTATCGTAATATTTAAATGTTCGGAGTTTTATTTTTAAATGTTATAGGTACTGTAAGTCTGTAACCAAGCGCAAAAGACGATCATATTATATTATCTTATGTAATATAATATTATGTTGATATAATAATTATTATGTTGAAAAACAACATTATATATTTTTTTTTTTTATTGATCCTTAAGCCCGGCATCTATGGCCATTAGCTGATCATTATATTATTATACTCTTTAATTATAATTTTATTTATTGTTAATGGAAATTTCAATCACGTGTTTGTTTCTTTTCGATATTTTTAAATTATACTGTAGGTAATATTATATTATGATCCATGAAGAATATTGGATAAAATTGTCAAGCCTAAATACCGAGAAAAAAACTAAGCTAATTTGAAAATTATATACACCTATAAATAGCTTAAGATTAGTATAAGTATTTTTAAAATGTCATTGAGTAATGAGTATAGAAAATGATAAATAATTACAATTACATAATTTTATTTGAATAAAATTCGATTACAAATTACGATTAATTGATGAAAATAATTATTTATTTTTATTTTCGATAAAAAAAAAACGTATGAGCATCCTTAAATTTTTGAACCTTTTAGGTATTTAAATTTATAGTTCTATACTTTTTTAAACACCATACAATTTATTTTTTGTGATTTAGAATAGGTATAAGAAGTAACTCTATAAAAGAAAAAGAATTGTGTAATGTTATATACCTATTACCTACATAGAATTTAACAATGTTTTTTGAGCGTAACTGAAAAACTATTTTCATCGTACATTATTAGCTGTCCGCTCCCAATCATTTTACCCGATTTCCGCCTGTATGATTTAATTGGTTATTGCATCACATTTAAGTGACGATTTTATGGGTAGGTATACTGATATGGACTATAATATTTATTTTTGTAAACGTTTAACTATTATTTTGAACAGGAAAATTCGACACATGTTAACGTTTCACTGTATTAGACTCAGACTCGTGTGGAGGCGGTGGCGTAATTGGTACTATGGTGGTGTGCATGTCGTGTTGGCGTGTGAGCCGCGGGGAGAGGGTTGATTTCGAAATAATATATTGTATACAGTGTATACATTTTTCATACTACGTAGGTAGCTTAAAAAGAAACGTATAGTTAATTCACTCATATTATATGATCTTATCTCACATCCGAGCTTCCAATATAATTATTCACCCTTCCCACCCCCTCTAAACCACTCACGTCCATGCCAACGACACTGGTTTGGACGAAGCCAGTTTTACAGTAAATCGTTTGGGATTCTATAAACATCAAGATACATCTAAATCAAAAATCGAATGAGTAATTTCTGAGTTGTTAATGTGTATATATCTATTAAGAACAATAGTCCTTAAAAATGGTTTTATATAACTATACAATCGATTTGCAGTATTTATTATATTCGAAAAAAATATTATTAATTGTTAATTATAGATTAATATACATTTTTAAAAATTTTTAATCAAGTTTCCATATATTTTAAACCCATTATCGTGAAACTATATTAACTTTATTACATAAAGTTAAATAGCTATAAAACTATATACCTACTCAGTACTCATTTGATATTCTATTTAGATACATCAACACTTTCAAAAAAAACCATCTGCCTAACAACGTACAGTCAAAAAAGGTTGGTTTTTATGCGAAAAAAAGAAGTTTGTATCGCCACCGGCCACTCTTTAAATGGCATAAAAATCTAAATAATTGAAATTATGATTCTTAAGTACGCTTAAAAATTCTAAAAACAAAATTTGAATAAATTCAACCTGTATGTATAGGTAAATCGTTAGAAATATTTTACATATTACAGTTCTATATTATTTGCAAAGACATGTTGGATACGTAGGTACTTACTTAAGACGCGTATATATGACGTGTCATAATGTTCTTATTATATAAAAAAAGCATACTTATATATGACGCGTAACAAAAGTTTCACTTTAGGTCTTTGTGTACTTTCAGTCGTCAATTGCCGATTGGAATAATTTACATATTGAAAAAAAATGGTCACGAGGGGATGCGACACCCATCATACATCCGACATTTACTTAAAAACGTCGTATCAACCTATATGTATAATAGTTTCGGGTAGGTAGCTCTTGAACTCCCGGACTTGGGGCGACAAACATTTCTTTTTTGGTCAAGTAGAAAGCTATTGTATATTGAATAGTATTGCATTTATACATATTTCATTCCGTATTTTTTATGTTTTTTCCTTGTCAGAACAACATATATATATAATATGTTATTTTATGTATACACAACTGTACAGTGTACAAATATTATATATATTATTATAGGTACCTACTATCAACGTATCGTTATTTAGTGTCTGCGGAGAAATACTCCATTCAATATTAAAACAATTACCTATTGCATTTACCTCGTTATTGATCGCGGTTGACTGAAAAGTATGGCTGTAAGTATTAGATATATTTTTATTAAATTCAATGTTTAAAAAATAATTATATAAGGACAGCATACCTAATACCTATTGAATTTATAAGTCATATTATATTCAGTATCTTTATGGTTTTACCCTCTCGGAACTTTCTACATATGCATACATAAATACATAATAATTGTATAGGTAAACTGTGTCACTGTACATTGATAATACATATAACAATACCTAATATCAACGTATCGTTTAATGTCTGGTGAGGAATACTTCATTTAATATAAAAACAATTATAGTATCATCATAGTTGGAAATGATAAACTGATGAACAAGACGTGACCAATGCGGGCGTACTTCATAAAACTACTAAACAGCCATTACCCTGGTTCTTATTGTGATTCTATAAAAACCAGAAATCTTTTAATTAATCTCTCTTCTGTGAACGAAATTAAAAAATTAAAGGTCGAAAACCCTCACTCACCTAGAACAATTACACAAGGTTCAAAATGCCAGGAATACGGTCACACTCGAACGTATACCACGGTTGTTGTGTCCGCAGTGAAGCATCTTACGCATAGTTTTGAAAAATCTAATAGGTGCTTAAGGTGTAATTTTACCTATTTTATGATATTTTTTTATCGCTATAATAGTAAATTATTTTACTATAAGTACTACAGTAGGTTGATTTAATTTTTGCGGAATTATCATAACATATTTGATTATATTATTATTTATTATAAATGTATTAACTATTAAAATACAGTCGAACTTATTTAACTTGAAAATTACCGTATTAATTACCGTAGATACTTGACATTTCCACCATATGATTATTCTATCATTTTCTATACTTGTTAAATTTTTTTACATGTATTTCAAAATATTTTGATTTATTTTGAGCTGTTTACGGACATTAGGAATTATAATTTGTTATTGTTTTTTTTTTCTTTAAATATCAATACATTTGTATTCGTTGGGTATAAAAGCTTGATATTTTAATACAAAGCTCCTCACGCGTTGTTACAATATCAGTTTAAAAATATTAAATATGCATAGGCAAGCTTCTTTTTATAAGAATTTAAAGTCCAAATTTCGACAACATTTAACAAATTGAAAATTTACAAATTATTTTGCAGTTAAAAAATTGTTCAATTTTTATAGCTATAACGATTGAAATTTAAAAAATTGTTGTTGTTAAAATGTCATACAATTTTTGATATGCATATAGATTTAAAATGTTAATAATAAGTCCGTATTACTGGAATTAAAAAATAAAATTGAGCGTAATTCCACAAATATTTTGGTCTGATGTTAAGAATTTGATAAAATTGGATATTAAAATAACGTAAAATAATTATTGTATTGTAATTAAAAAATGAATAATCATAGATAGGTACTAGACATTTTTACGAAATGTTTATATTAGAATTTTCTAAAAGCATCTGAAGTTCAAATTGTTATAACAAAATTCGTAAAATTCACAAAAATTTGCTAATTATTTCAAAGTAAAAAATTTACGAAATATTCAATTTTTACCTAGTTTGGAAATTTAGTGCAAGGTCCCTCCTAAGTAGTTCATACTGGAACCAAAAAATATTTAGACACAATTTTTTTTATAGGAATTTTAAGTTAAAATTTGGTTGACATTAAATATCTAAACAAAGAATAACTATTTCAGTTATTCAATTGCTTTCAATTTAAAAATATTATTCATGAATATTCGACATTTGTAACGACGTGTATTGTGATATTTTATACACACAATGACAAAGTTTTAAATGTAAAGTTTTCGGTAAAAATAAATTCAACCTTCCAAATTTACTACTAAATACCTACTAACATTATAACACTAGTATTTATAACCAATGCTACTAATATTATAAAAATATACATTTCTTTCTTTGCATTATTAAAAGGTAGGTATGCCACAATGGTATATTATGTGGCATGGGCGGGAACTGAGCTATATTTCAGTCACGGCACGAGCCACACGTACTATTTACGGGCCTCGTCTGCGTTCATCGATCACGGCAAAGGTAATGCAGAGATCAAAGCATACACTATTCTAAGAAGAGATTTTCACGAAAGAAAAATGTTTTCATGCAAGGAGTGGTTATTATTATATGAATATAAGATGTAACCAATAATATTTATGTTTTGTAAGGGCAGAGTGGTATGGATTTCAGCGTCTGGTTGTGCAGGATACGCCCGGCACTTTTGGGGATTTCCATTTTGGCACCCGGCACCACTTCTTGGGATTTCCACTTTCCCGCACTATGGCCGGGGAATACACAGCGTTTCGAACGCGTCACCAGCGTTTTCCGCTGTGGATGAAAACGCGGCGTATTACAACAGTCGTGTATAGCTATATATACTCCGATATAAACCAATTCATTTTTAATTCGACGGAAAACGCTGCAGGATTCGCCGTGTATAGTCCCTGCCTATGGGGATTCCCACTTTACCCCGCCCACTGGAGACTGGACGTAAAAAGGTCGCTTTCCAACGTTTCAACCGTCATCGGAGACTAAACTTTCGGTGCAGTAGTGACCAAAAAAATATATACTTAGTAGTTACTATAATTAGTATTAATATAGGCTGACAGGTCGTTTTCGGTCAGAATCCTTTTTCGTATATATTACAATGATTTATCGTTGAATTCAAATTGAACACTTACATTATAGGTAGTGACTTATTCAATGACAAGTACACTCGAAACCTACAAGTTACAACTGAACAGAAGAGCAGTTCCCTATTTCCTCCTTTTTATTTTTTTGTTTTTCCAATTATTAAGATAACTGAAAAGTAGGTACTATGAATTTTTACTTTTGACCCCTCAAAGTACCATCTATACTGTTATAGATTCACTTTCATACCATAAAAGATATTGAAATTGAAAATCTAACCATTTGTATTGCTCCAAAAGGTGATGACAGACACAAAGGACACATAATCGTAAAATCAATACATTCATAGCTCTGTGTAGAATCTAAAATTATATTATCGAATCAAAAATGTACCGTACATAATTGAGGGGTGCTATTTCAAAAGGTATACTATTTTCTATTTTACACGTTTTTTTTTCGGGATTCGTAATATTTTAATCCAAGAATGACTAGAAAGTTGTAGAAACGTTCTAAAATACTCAACAAATTGATAAAATTACACAGATTTTGTTTAGGATGAAATTTACTGGAGTTGAAATGCCGTACTTCATAATGATTTAAATCCTCTAATTGCATAAAATAACGTCCTACTTCCAACTATTAATGTATTAGAGGTACCCTGCATGTTTTGGTAATATAGTTAATTTTGTATTCTGTACTCTGAATTGTTTGTTGTGCTATTTGTTTTAAAACTCAAATTATAAAATGAAGCTATATATTTTTTCCCGATTGATTTTTTTTCTTGCAGAAATATTCAAGTCCGTCAAATGTTTGAATTATCATTAACAAAAATTATTATTATTTTATTTATTTCCATAAAATATATTCCAAAAATAAATAATACTACAAGTTACTATGTTATTACTATTTACTAAATTACCTGACATTTAATAATACCTACCAATATATATTTATTTAGATGAAATAAACGTTTATCAAAGTTAATTTCAAAATACAATTTGTTTGTGGTACATTTAATTAATATATTAACCTAGCCAAATTATTATATGCGGTATATTTTGTGCTAAAAAAAGTTTATTCAATATTTACAAAGGACTTTCCTAAATAAATTTATTTAGAAATAACCTTTTTTTTAAATTTGAATTATACGATATATACATAAGATACACAATAAGATTATATATATATGCTAAGGGTGGAATTTGACATGAAGGGGTTGATTTAGCTGCCACCCATTAGTGACACTTATTTTTATTCAATAAATAACATAAATAAGAAATAATAATTGTATATAATAATTAATAATATTAATATTAATAAAATAATAATCTTAGCAGTTGGAGCCTTAACACTTCAAAAAATGTAACAAAAACAAGTTCAAAAATGTTTGTTCGATATTTATGAATTCCACAGATTAAACTGCTGTTCATATATCTCTGGACTCCTCACATCTAGAGCAAGTCCAGAGGCGTTTCTTATCATCTGCCGCCAATATTTTAGGAATACAGCACATTAAGCATGATTACCTACCTGTCTCTAATAAGCTTAGTTTGATTTCCTTAGTTGATAGACGTATGACAGCAAATCTAGTGTTTTTGAGTAAGCTAATTGATGGTTATATTGATGCTCCCTCCTTACTCTCTCGAGTTAACTTTAGAGTCCCCCTCGTTTTTCTAGATCATATATTCCTTTTGTAATTCCTTTCCATCATACCAACTACAGTAAGAATAACCCAATTGATCGAATGATGCGTTTGGCCAATGAGCACCCTACCTTATTTAGTCTATAACACTGAAATTATTATGTGTTTTGTTAATTACTTTATGTCGTCAAAATTTTGAATTATTTAAGTTATATTAACCGATATTTTCAATTACTTTCTGTTGCCATACATTAGATTATTTAAGTGTATGTAAAATATAATATTGCACTTTTGGGCCTTGTGCCCGTTATATAATAATAAAAATAAAAATATATTTATAATAATTGGCTGTCTTTAGTTGAAATGGGTGCAGTAAATCGAGCGCAGAAACATTTTCAGAATTTTTGTTTCTTGCAAGTGATAATCTCACTATCTCAGATCGTGATACTTACTCACTTGTTAAATAAAAGTTATATTGTTCTATCAGTCCCTCACTCCCTCGTGCATTTCGTTGCTCGTAAAAAATACCACCAATTATATGATTCAAAATTTATTTTTAAATTCGTTACTTAATATACGGTGTAATGATGCTCAAAACTTAAAAAAAAGAGATTTAAGTTTAACTTTGATTTTTATTTGATTTCTAGCTGATCCCGTGCACTTCGTTGCCCATTAAAAATGCCAACTCTATAAAATTCAAACTTTGTTCAATTTGTTACTTAATGCCCGGTATAATGGTGTTCAAAACTTAAAAATGTTCATCGATCATTTAGAATCTCAAATACTTGTGCAAACAACACTTTAAAATGCGAATTTTTTAAAATGCTTTCTTAGTGAACAGTTACATCATGGTGATCCCTACAAAGGTACCGTGAAAATTGCAAGCATCAATCTATATTATTTGGGCTCTACATTGATCAGTCAGGACACGTTCGATTATATAAAAATTGTATATTATAGACTATATCCATCCGTGTGGGATTGATAGCGTGCGGGCGTTGCCCGTGAGATACGCTTGTGATTATGCGAGTAGTATATTTGTTTAACACGTTGAGTGCCACGGGTTAACTGTAGAACAATTAGCGTTAGGAATACCATTTTTACTAAAATAAAGGTTTAAAATTATACTCAACTATAATATTTCTATTTAATTTTTTCTAACCAATAACAACTTTATGACAAACAAAAATATATCATTATTTAGTTCATTTTTTTGCTGGACAGATGAAGCTACTGCTGTATTTTTGCTATCCAGATTTTCTACTTTTATTCAAATGAATTTTTATAAAATTTTCTTTCATACAAACCGTGTACTGACAATTTCGAACAAAACAAAAAAAACCAATAAACCGCAACCTATATATATTAAAAATAAATAATTATGATAGCTATTATAGTATCAACTTACAATAAGTGTATATAAAAAAGTATCAATTGGGGCGATCGCCACCCTTAACACCACTCTAAATACGTCTCTGAACGGATGCCAATAACAGCTCTAATACATCCAGAATCTATACATTTTTCGTACTCGTTTTAAATAATTGATGGTAATAGGTATAAACACTTTGGTGAAAATTTAGTTAATTTTTCGTGAATAATCCGGTTAATTTGTCCATGGCATTCGATTCGAAGAATAATATATTACGCAGGTAATCGTTATCGGGAAAACGAGATTAACATGTAAATAAATATGGGAAAAACAAACACACCTGTTCAATTATAACGTATATACGCAGTAATCGAAGTGCTAAATTTTTACTCTTATGAAATAACACGAAAAAAAAACGGTTTATCAATACCAACCCATATCTTTGGAACATTGCAATTTGAAATATTATATCTAATAATATAATAAAATATAATATAGAGCCTGTATTATGTACAACATGAAAACAATTTTAGCAAAACACCAAGGAACTCACTATTGCTGAGTATTGCTGTATGGTAGATTTCAAGTGAACCTATATTGTCTTTCAGTATATCAGTGTAATGGGTTATAAGGGAGGGGAAGAATCGAGGGGATTCAGCCATGATTAAATAGCGCACCTTTAAAATGTTCTTCTAATAGTGGGTACCCATGCGCTCAAGCCCTTAAGTTGAATCTAAATTATTTCCTCCGTTAAAAATAATTATCTATCTTCGAAATATTATTATTTTAATAATATAAAGTTATTGTTGTTTTATTACATTTTTTTAAGTTCAAGTAGGTACTTTAGTACTTAGTTGTATATTACTTTTTCATTAAATTAATAATTTGGTTATTTTATATGTGTAGGCATTAAGATCATTAATATTAGTTTATGTATACATCCTAAAGTGATTAATGTTTCTTATTATATTTAATGTTTATATTATTGTATTTTTAAGAACATTTAATTTTAGCTAACACAAAAATACAGAATACTAAATAAAACTATTATTCAATTTCTGTAGTTGGCAATAATATTTTTCCAACCAAATATTTCGAATAAAAATAAAATATTCGAAAAAAAAACCAAAGTATTTAAAATACCATTGAAAATACTTCATGCTGAAAGTATGTAAAGAGTTATTCAATACTTAAAAAAATATTTGAATACATATTATACTCAAATACTTTACAGAACTTCCAGCCTCCAGGTACCTATACTTGTCGATTATACAGAAAAAAAAGGTACCAGGTAATTTATTGTAATTCACATATTCACAATAAAATACTTGCATATTTACATTATTCTGTGTTCATAAACTTAACGAATGATGATTATATATAAATCAAAAACGACGGTGGACGTGAACAGACTACTGACAATAAATACGCAATCGGAATCATAAACTTTTCGCCGTCGTCAAATAAAAAAAATCAGTATTTACGACGAATACGTCCGTATGGCCTTATAAATTCTTGTCGTAATATTTTAGTTGTTACATTTTATTTGTAACTATACCTAAATAAACCTAGCCTAAATAAAAGGTAATACCATTCGCGCCCCCTCCCCCCCCAGTGTATTAGTATTAGTTACGGCACAGGATCTAACTCCCCAAGCACCTCCTCATATGTATTAGCTATTTTAGCCCAATTTATACACATAAATAAACGATGGCAGCAGAGATGTAGTAAGGTTCACACCAGTCTTCTGGTTAAAAAGAAAAAAAAACACCTTCCCGTATATTATGTGCGTTTAATATTTTCTGAGCTTGTTAATTGAATCAGAGGCGTGCTCAGGAATTTTGGATGGGTGGGGGTGACGTTTTTTTCAAACAAAATATTTGTTAAATTTAGCGTTATAAATCTAGTTAAGCACCCACTCGAATTTTTCAATCAATTTTTTCGGACACCCAAGTATTACAACAAGCTAAGAACAATGATGCAAAAATTAACTACCGGAAATCGTTAGTTTTTTGAATCAGAATAAGCATTTTTAAAAATGTTTATTCAAAGTGTCATTTTAAAATTTTTTAGAGCATTTTAAGGTTTTTAGAGATTTTAATATAGAAATCCGGTTATTCAAATTTAATTTTAAGTTTTTCACTTAAAAAAATATCTTTGTAACGGGCTATAACAAGGGTGTTGCCTGATTGAATATTCGAAATTACAAGTGGCAACGTAAAATTAAATAAGAATACTTAATTCTTTTTTTTTAGATTAAAAGTCCACGTATAAGACTTGAAATTGTGCAGTCCTGCAAAACTTATTTTTAGTTTCATAAAATAAAAAATGGAAGTGCATTTTATATGTGCAATATTTTTAGCTTTACTTATAAGTAAATACCGTGATGGCGTGTCGGCGTGCTGTAAGTATACCGTAGAAAAGTGTATATATTTTTATTTTTTTTTAATTTTTTTTTTTTGGGGGGTCTGTCATCACCTTTTAAGACAGTAAAAGTGCTTAGATTTTCTTCAACAGTATATTTTCTGATAGGAAGTGAATCTAGTTGGTATTTCAGGGGGGACAAAGGTAAAAATTTCCCACAGAAACGGGTAATGCAAAATCGATTTTGGACAAACAACTTGTAAACTACTGTACAGCAGAGTAACACCCACTTGCCCACCTTTTTTTATACGTATTTTCAAAAAGTGTTCTTGTTAACACGCCGATTGGGATGAATATCGGAACACCAAGAATATCATATAAAAACATCGTTTATCTGTTATTGAAAGTGCCTACTGCCTACATAGTATACAATGGTGAAAAGAAACAAAATGTATATTTTTTCTAAAATAATTCAATATTATAACTTACATCAGTTTCAAGGTTAAACAAGTTAAACATAAGTCTTAACAACAAAAAATATGTACTTAGGTAACTATTCCTTTTTATACTTAAAAGCTTTCTCTTTCCTAGTAACAGTCTTTAATTCTTTGAAACTTTACAATTTACATAAGTCTTAGGTTAAACATAATAGTTTGACCTAAAAAAAATAATAAATATTTAGGTAGGTTACTTCCTTTCTCATACTTATAACAGTCAGACTAGTCGAATTCAAAAATTATGATGCCCTTTTTATGAAAAAAAACGTAATAATAGTACCTACCTCTTCAATCTAATATTCTAATACTATATGTCTTATAATAAAATATAGTGTTCAAACATATTATTTATAGATCAGGGGTCTCCAAACTACTTACAATTGGCCCTCCGAAGGACGATGAATAATTTAATAATATGTATAATAATCGAAACCGTCATCGCATGTATTTTTCACCATTAGTCGCGTGTCTTACGTTGTAAACCTAACCTGTATCATAATACCTATTATCAATTTTACACTTAAAAATTATATGGGCTTATAATATTTTGGCCCACTAAGAACTTTACATTTTTTATGAAACCCACAAATAAAAAAGTTTGGAAACCCATGAAATTGGTGTTTTTTTAATAATAAATTGTCAGTGATCATAAATACAGAATAACAAAATATACTTACTCGTTGCAATATACTCAAAATGTAATCACTGTAAGGCCCGGATTTAAATACTCTAAAATCTATCAAAAATAACCAAATTTTTTTTAATTACACAACCGATGGGAAATCGATGGTTTAACTTTTGACTTTTTTAAGGGCCGAATTTATAGTCGATTTCTTAAGTTAATTTTGATAATTTAAAAAATAAAAATTTGTGATAATAACTTAGAGCAATGCCCTCGACCAACCTTAATTAAAGTACTTAATACTTTATTTTTCTTAAGAAGTCTCGTTATGAATTTCTTTTGAGTCATAATTATAACTCAGAGTATAACTTAAGTTATTACTTATTCTTAAGCATCGACTATTATAAATACGGTCCTTAATCTTAATTAAACTAAGAATAATATAAAAACTAAATACCAAACTTAGGCACGCACAATAAATAAACAATAGGTACTGAAAATGAATGCAATCGCATTTCTAACTAACCAATAATTAGTTGTTAATTTTTTTTAGTCCCTTTATAACTCTAAAACCGATAATCGCTGGAGATAGATAAAGACGATATTGCTTTCATACCTATGTAGAAAATATTATAATATCAATAATATAGTTTTCATTATATTTTCTTAATCGCTTCAATAGATTTTAAGTATTTTTCGTCCGTACCAAATGTCAGTCTTTCTACGTCGTTCTAATAAATTATCGGATGTGAAGTTTTTAAGGGACTCCAAAAAATTACTAAAACTAATTATTGGTCAGTTGGAAATAATTAGCAATTGCATTTATTTTTAGGTACTTACATCTACTGTTTATTTATTGTGCATGCCTAAGTTTGGTTTAGGCGGTTAGTTGGTGGTATTTATCGTGTACATTTTTAACATTTATTATGTAAGTATCAAATGCAACACTTTCATGATTTCAAGATGGTGCAATATATTTATTATGTATACCTAATAATAAAGACAAATATACCTATACATACAAGTTTCACCATATAATTTTAAATTTAACTTATTTTTATACACATTTGATTTATTATAAATGTCCGAGTACTTTGTTAAATTGAAAAAATCTAAGCGCCGTTTAATAGTTATATTATATTATGAAAACAGCAGTTCTCAACCGTGCACATATAGATTTTATTATTTTTACTTGCGTATATATAATATAGGTAATTAAATACTACTTTAAAAAAAATGTGTACTTGTAGAATATATCTGTGTGGTGCAAGCGGGGGCCTTGGCCCCTTGCCCCCTCCCACCACCATTGGATCCGTCCCTGACTAGAGTATGATATAGAAAGTATTTATTCACTCCGAAACGACGGTATGCACTCGATTTTATTTCGTCAGTGCGTTTTTTCAGCACATACCTACACCCGAAAAATGTATTACATATATTTAGTTAAATCAATAGACGACGTAGCTGGTACAATATAGGTATAACAATTAAAGGTTCTAAAAACGAAACCTACACGGCGAATTTCCGATCGGATAAATAATTATTATTACCGACATCGATATAATATTATAGTGAACCGTTTTGAAGGGGACTACAATATTATTATCATGTAGGCAATTTTCTATACCGCGTTTACCACGATAACTATAGCTCGTGTGCGTGTGTGAAAAGTAAATAATTATTAGTGCGAGTTGATGCGTTCAGGACAATCAGCCGCGTATAATATCTGTAGACTGTCCACCGTGTACGCCCATCGTGCATAATATTAATATATTTGAATATTACATCGCATTATATATTATTATTTCGAACAAACGAAAACGCTTTGTTTCAAAAACCCGACCGATCGTTATAATATATATAATATTATACTACCGAGTACCGGTCAGAGTACCTGCGAAGATTCTTTGAAGTCATCATCGGGTCGTATTAATATAAATATTCTGTATAACAATTTGTTGATGATAATATTTTGGGTCATGATGGGTTAGGTTTAATAGGTTATCTACCCACGGCATCTCCCCCTCCCATACAATATCATTGAAATTATATCCAAATGACTGTGCTTACAAACATTTAACAAAATATTTTAAAGTATTTTTTTTTCTATCTCTCCTCCTCGATATAAATTTCATTTATGATGCAAACCAATATCATTGATTAAAATATACTTAATTACACCAAATGTTTATTTTACCATATACTATATTTGATAAAATTATCAAAATATTTTGACTTGTTCTGAGTTGTTCACGGAATGTTCAATTTTTAGTTTTTTTTTTCTATATATGTCAGTAAAAGGTTCAAAACGGATCAAAAAGCTTGAAAATTGAATACAAAGTTCCTCATAAATTTATGTAATAGCAGTTGAAAAATATTAAAAAAACATATACATGATATTTTTTATTTATTTAAGTATTTATAGTTCAAATATTGACAAGACTTAAAAAAAAGCAAATTTACAAATTACTTGGTAGTTAATAAAATGTTCAAATTGTATAACTAAGTATTGAACATTTAAAACAGGATTCTCATAAATAGTTCATACTGTAACTAAAAAATATAAAAACAATTATTTTTACAGACATTAAAAGTTAAAATTTGGCCGAAATTACATATTAATAAAACCAAGAATAACGATTTTAGTTATTTTGTTGCAATTTAAAATCTTATTAGTGGGTATATACAACTTTTAGAGTATTTTATTATATTTTAATATATTTTAATATACAATATTTATACTTATATTATATAATATTAATATTTCTAACAATAATAGGTACTTAAAACCTAACACTGAAAAAAAAAAATTCGACGCACTAAAATAGTATTACATGATATGATATGTATAGGTACAAAATTAAAATCAGCATCATATTCATAGGTACCTAACTTATTAAAATGTATCTCTGACGAGTTTTATTTAAATAACTATTTCTTCAATTAAAATTATGATCTGGTCATATTTATCGCGTGGGGATTGACTGTTCTATTAATTCTATTGCCCACTTATGTAGATGTTCGAATTACATCCTATAAAACTCCTATCTTTCAAAATATAAAATCATACTAAAATTGATTTCATCCAATATTTATTAACAAAAAACCTTCCAATTTACCTGTCAACTGTGGATGATAATGGTCAGTATTATTATTTAATGATTGTGAATTTAATCAGTCACTATTTAGTATTTTCTCTCTAATATCATTAGCATTATATACGGAAACTTTTTAAAAATAATTTGATATTCTTGCAAAATAACGTTTTTTTTTAAGTTTTCGCTTTTTTCGAATGACAATGCATTTATTTTTAATTTCGTATTTCAAATCAGAATATTTTTCTGAGTACTAATATACACTTATAGATCAAATTTAAAATGAGTTATTAATTCAAAAAGTTAATAACTTGAAAAAAAAATTATAACTATAAAACATTATAAAAAATATAACATCTAAGGTATGTCAAAAAAATGTCTTCAAAAAAGTTTAAAACTTCAAAATAATAAATGTAGACACTTAAAATTGATCACCGCTTGCAGTATAGACTATATAGATCCTATACAACAATGGGTGGCCTCGGGGGTATATGTTCAGAATCCACAGCACGCTATTGGTAGTTTTCGACTTTTATCTCTCTAGTGCCTACTCTCATTGTTTTAGTGTGCTTCGTTGGATGCATGATTTTTATTTTAAAAACTACGATGAACTTGTTGTGAGAAAAAAAATCATTTGATATAATTTTGACTATAAAATATAGTATCATTACAGTTATTTCGATTGTAACCGCCGAACAATAATTGGACGGTCGTATAGTTATAGCTAAGTTGGTATATTATGTAAGTTAACCGAAATAAACGATTTGAACACCAGATTTTTAAGACAAATTAACCAAGTCCAACTTATTATTAATAATTTACATAATGGTGATAATGAAAACACAATTATTGTTTTTTACATGTACAGACTAGACGCAGGTCTGCGTTGTGAAAATGTAAAGTTTAAATATAATAAAATCGATATTTAAAATTTACTCCTCAACATCATAAACACCGTGCACCCTTAATACACACAGAGACATAATAATATAGGTATAATAAATGATATTATACACTCTATAACTTATACTGTTGGTTACATTGATGATACTCCTGAGAGAGTTATACGGTGTTGATTTACATCAGGACCTTTGAAGTTTTTTTCCATATAAAACTTACAGTTGACAATTTGATTAAGTACTCTCGTATGTAGTATAGGTGTCTAGATGAATATTTTTAATCTTAACTTTGAGAAACACAATATCATATGTTAATAATATAAAATATAATTATTATATGATATTGTATTAATATAAATATTATAATTGATACAATTAAATTAACAGAGTCTTCTGCACTTTCTAATTGTTTGCAGATGAACTCTTTTTTTTCAAGGAAATTATATATATCTATTATTAGCGATTATCATGTTGTATTGTTTACGAAATGACTTTAACTCGATGTATGCAATTATTTGTTCAACGAGCGAATACGCGGTGGTAAGACAATATATTGGTCTTTCGCTGATATACTGGGAATTGGGGAATTTTAAGCTTTAACTCGACTTTGTTCTCCATTGGTTAGGTTAGAAATTCGAGATTTAGTTTTGAATCATATATTGCTGGCCTAAATAAGGGTACGTTTTACTGAGATCCCTTACCATGGTTTCCAAGTTTGGGTCAAAATGTGTGCGTTCTAGAAGTTAAAATCTATAAAAAATTTTATGCCGCATTCGGTCCCGTAGCCTTTGTGGAGCTTTGACCTCCAAAGTTTTCACACATCACAGATCATTTAAAATACTACATAACATGTAACCACGACAACCAAACATCAGCCATACTCTGGCCACTGTTTAGAGCTGTACCAGCAAATTATTAAAATAAATAGGCAAATTTTAAGGAATTAACCTAGAATTATTATAATACCTGATCAAATTAATAAATCAAAAAACAGTTCACACCATATAAAAAGCCAGGAAAGTCACTCTACTGTACCTGTATAGTAGATTTCAAGTGCACTTCGTCTTTGGGTAAGGTAACTGAACTTTTATGACTTTTGACTGTACATAGGCCCCGCTGTCATGAAGAAAGAAAAAAATTATATTCTTGCATTAACCTACAAATACTTGTTAGTTATAATAATAATACTTTAAATACTAAAATGTTTTAAATAGAATTTATAAAGTATATTGAAATAAAATATAATTTAAAAAATCATCTCCTTTTCTTCTATATATATTACGTAATCTTAGTGAAAATCACCCAGTGGTGGAGATAAATATGTTTTTGTTATCTCAATACACATATTTTATTGTTACCAATCAACTTAACTTGAATCAAATATTAAAATTCACACAGAAACCAAACGTTGAAAAAGTAAATTTTTATTTTAACAATAAACTATGCAGTGTTTTCTTATATATATGTTGATGAAAATTCAATAGGTAACTTTCATTTCTTGAACACATCAAATGGGTCACAGTAATGGATACAATTAAATAAATTGTTCAATAATTATTGCTCAGTGAAAAATAATTCAAATCGCAGTTTCTATTTCTAAGAATATAATTTTATAATTTATTATCTATTGTATTTGGAACTATAATTTATTTAAAACTGTATTACACTGTATTTGAATAGTTCCCAATTTTTTCCAAAAACTTTAATAAGTATATAGTATATTATTATTGTTAAATTAACTTATAATTCAATACCGCGACGTGCCGTATATAATTATGTTGTTAGGTTCGTCATCTAAATAACTTAACATTATGGTCAAAATATTTTGAAAATTTATTTGCGTATAGAAAATATTTATATATTAACGTTAAGGAAAAAAGTTAAAGTCCCTTCGATTAATTAATTTTAAATAACAATAAAATAACTAAAATCGATAAAAGAAAAATGTATTAAATATCCAATGTTATCAAAATGTATATTTCAATAAGTTTAAATGTCTATGAATATATTTTGCAAAATTTAAAATTTAATTCATTTTTTAAGTCAAAATAATAATTTTATCAGCATAAACCGATAAAATGTTTAAAAAAATTCAAGTATTTTAACTGTAGAAATAGCTCAAAATGACACAATTATTATGAAAATGGCAGTATAATTATTCGGTGAAAAATAAAGGTTTCTACGGTTATTAATTTTGGATCTACTACAAATATAATTAAAATCGGTTTTGTCAAAACTCGGTGTTGTCTAAATATTCCAATTTTTCTTTTGATTTCCCGATTATGCTAGGAAAAAGGAATTATTTACATTTTACCCACTCCCTAAAGTACCAAATAGATCTAGTTTTCTACCAGAAACATCTCAAAGTTGAAGTTATTAAAACATTTTTACTGCCCTAAAAGATGATGATAGCGAAACAGCAAGACTGACACATAAAAGCAAAATATAAATCAATAAATATATATGTTTTCCAAAAATTCATTGAAATTTACTTTTAAAAATATATAATATTAAAACATGATCTATATTGTATACCTACATTTTTAAAAGTTTCGTGCTACAAAAACACCCTTTTTGTTAGGTATATATTTCATATTATTATGGTAGCAGTCCAAGAACCAAAATTAGTACCTATATTAATGCATAGTAATTAATAGCATACATAATACAACATGCGAAAAAAGCACATAAAATAAAACGCTAAAAAATGATGACCCTTTTTTTAGAACTAATTTGAATATAAAAATGTATTGGAAATCGGGGTCAACATTTGCAAGACGCCGAATGAGGTGGCGTTACAGGTGCATTGGAATTTAGAGATAAAAAAATTGTTGAGGTAAATAGCACGGAGAAAAGAAAGTTTAATATTGTCTGTCGGATTATATAGTTCCTAAATTTTATCTGTGCCAATAACTCCTGTGAGCCAATTCCCCCGACAGACATTTGAAAAGAAATGAAAGTTTTGCTGTTTATTACGGTTATAGTTAAGCTGAATAAATAATATTTAAAATTTAAACGACAGCAGTATACTCGTGAAGGGGGGGGGGGAAGATATTTTTTTTTCATGTAATCAATCTTAATTATAATATGACGCAAATATGTGTTTTGTATAATATATTATATTATATTTTTTTACTGTCGATTTGTAAGTAAAAATCTAAACAATTAAATAGCCTAAGTGTATTATGAGGTATTCTCTAAAATATTTTTTAATACCAACGATTCCTTGGAAAACTGATTAAGACATTACTCAGAACGCAGATCAAAGCTGGCGCAGGTTAGTTGCAACTTGTTACACTGAAAATTATAATAGGTACAACACCATAATAATAATATTATGTTTAAATGTATACCTAATATTATTATGCAATGAAATATATTCTGAACATTTAATTTTACTAAACTTTTACGTAATATTGGTTTTGTTCTGTAGTTTTATCAACGTTAAGACGATGAGTGCGTAGGTATGATATCTTATTTGGCTTATTCCATTCAATAAAGTTAATATTCATATTAGAAATATGGTAGGTATAATGTATAATATAGGGTGATTCCCCAAGCACGCTCACCATATTTTTTTCTTCGATAACGTAGTTATTGAATATACTTAAAGATATTATTTTCAAATACTTAAAATGTATTGTATGTACTATTTATAGTACTGGTATACTTAAGGAGTGTCACATGGAGATACAAACTTCTATTTACATTTTTTTCAAATGAGAACTACTATCTTCTACCGTACCTTTATTTAGCTGATAACTTTTCTGAAAATGTATACCTATCAGATATCAGAATAAAATTGGAATGAGTAAGTTTTGAATTATTTAACTTTGTACATTAAGAATATGATAGTTCCGTGATTAATGAGTTTGGAGGATATGGACTATGCAGGCTATAGTGATTAAAAATGTTGGCGATCAATATTAATCGACCAATGTTAATTATTTATAAAAACGGTCGAAGTAAAATAGAAACCAAACCCAATATTACATACTTATATTTATACTTTTGTAAAACCATTTTTAAGGACTATTATCCTTAGTATGAACATTTTAATAACTGATAAATTATACTCCTTCAAATTTTGAATTAAGTACACATACATCAACATTTTCAAAAAAATTATCCACTTAATAATTTATTGTAAATGAGGGGGTTCTCATTTGAAAAAAAAAGTTAGTATCGCTACAGGAATACGGGATACCTACTCATTTATTAGTTTAAAAAAAAAAAAGAGTGTGAAAAAATGGTGTTAGAGTAAAAATAATTCAAAATTCCAAGAATCAGAATTTGAATAAATGGGGGAGAGTATGCTTGGTGAATCACTATCTCTATAAGAATATTTATAATTTTTATTACAAGAGTAAAGACATATAATATGAACTATGAATTGTCCCATTATGATATTATGTTATTACCTATAGGGTAAGGTTTTTATACTTTTATGTTTTTATAATTTTTATTTATTGAACACTGAGATAGAGGGGTCCAATATTTTATAAGGTCTATGGGGATGCCCTAAAAAGGAGAAAATGTAATAAATTATACTTGTACTACTTTTAAGTTTCCTGAGTCTCAAATTTCTAAATTCGGCCCTGAATTACTGAGACAGTATAAACATTCCTCAGATAAGCCTATGGTTTGTTGAAATGTACGTTTGCGATTGCGTCTGCGTTACCTACATGTTTACTTTTTAATTTTTTCATAATATTTAGACATCTTATCAACGAATATGAGTTAACAAAAAAAGCGTGATTGTGATGCATAAGAATGTCAAGGAGACTGGAATGTGAATAAAGTATTCGATGCAGTCTTTAAGTTTGAAATTCGAGGAAGGTATTCAGTGGTATTATTATAAATTATAGAATGAATATCAATGAACGTTTTCCATGCATTTTGGATTTTAACTTTATAAATAGTTTTGGTCAAAACTCAAAATGTTAACAATGGTTTTAAATTTTTGTGAAAATAAACGAGAACATAATTTTGCAGAGAGCAAAATTTTTGTTAACTAATTATTTAAGACAATTTTCAGTCTTATTATTTTAACTATAGGTATAGGTATGATTAAAACAGTCTTCTAGGATTAATTATTCTTACTGACGACAGTAAATATTATTTTTTATATAAACGTTTATACGGGTTTATATAGCTGGTGTAAACGATTTTATACCTACGTCCTATATACTTAGAAAAAAATAGTGTACTTACATTTCAATAAGTATTAAATATTATTGAATTTGCAAAATTTGCATAAGATTGTTATATGCGATAATATTTAAAATCAATAATTTCTTTGTAAAACAATTGGATCTCATTTAGATTTTCACTTTTTAACCGTGTCAAAGTTAACTATACGTTGTTAATATAACCAATTTATTAGTATGAAATATTATGTCAACTTCAACTGTGTATATATTTTGATTTAATAAAAAAAAATATTATATTACAATTATTTCCTATCTTAAAAGGACGATGACTGCGCGGCACAGTGTAATGAAAAAAAAACACATACCTACAAATGTTTCGTATAATTATATTATTTTTCTTGTTTTATAGGTTTTTAAGAGTTAATTTGAAATAATAACAATAATAATAAAAATAAGAACCGGAGAAGTCGTTCTGCTGATAATAGGTTTCGATGGTTAATATGAGTAACCTAACTGTATTGGCTGTGTTAAATTTGAATTAATTAATTATGAATAGTATTGAATACTAAAAACGAGTCTGGGCGGAGACGGTGTGTCGCCTCCATTTCTAAGGATATATTTTGATCATTTAATTGTATTACAATATTAGACATTAGTAATTTATTATACAAAGCATTAAAGTTATGTATAATGTACGGTATGTTCAAGTGTTCAACTAATTTTTTCCAAGAAACAAATAATGACCTTAAATATATAATAACACTATATTATTAAAATATTATATCATATACGTTATTCTTATTAACTTAGTTACTTACAAGTGACTACCACGAGGGTACAGTAGAACGGTGTGAATAGGTTTGTGGTATAAAAAGTTTGAAAAGCTTAAAATTAGTCTGAATATTTTGAAAATGCTTTTGTGTTAGAACATTATAATGCACGTAACGGCTGAAAAGTTTCATTCCCCTACGATTAATATTTTTTGAATTAAAAAATGATAAATAGTAATTATCTATTAACCGCAAGAAGAAAATTGTTGTTTTTCATTTAAATATTGAATTTTGTCAAAATTTAAACTTAAAATGTCTTTACAAAAAATTGTGAATACGTATTTTTGGTATTTTTAAATCATTGCATTGAATAAATAACTTACGAGGAACGTTGTATAAAAAATTAAAAGTCTCATAGCATAAAAATTAAAATTAAATGCATTTTTAACAATAAAAATAATAATTTTATAAACATGAATCGAAAAAAAAATCATGTCTAGCCAATGCTAGATAACACACATATTTTCTGGAAGTATCAAGTATCTACGGTTATTCTAGTTTTTGAATTATAACAAAATAGCAAGATCGGGGTACTCTCTCTGCTGTATAGTAGGTGTTGAGTTTGCTTCATCATTATTTAGGTCCGTGTAATGAATGTGTTAAACTTGAATTCAATGATAAATCATTATATACAAAAAATGATTCTCAATAGAGACCGTCGGTCAGTCTCCGTCAGCCTATACCTATATCTAAAAATTTTTATTGTATAAATAGCTATAGATTCCATAAGGAATACCATTGACTATTGTATATTATTTGTATATATTATAGCCTCTATAATTATACATTTTTCAATTATAACAAACAAATAATTATAATAATCTCGAATTTCTAATATTGTCAAAAAATTCTTGTTTTCCTTTTATCTTTTTAATTTTTTTCCGATCATTTTGAAAATTTCTGTGAACTACCTATTCCCCAAAACTCATAAGTACCAATTACACCCAATTTTCTATACTAAAAACTCCGTTAAAGTTGAAATTTAAAGTATTTTTGACACTCTAAAATAGTCAATGACAGACGACAGTGGACAGTGTACAGACAAAAAAAAAACTTAAACAAAGACCCATACATTTTATTCATTGCTTCGATCAGAATCTCAAATAAGTTAATAAACATAAATATTTTTACAGAATTGAATTTGGTAAATTTTACAAAACAATAATTATCATAATATCATAACACAGCCAATGTACAGAGCACACTCAACATTTCGTATTAAACCTACCATAGTCCATACTCAACACCTACTGATAAATTATTATAGAAGCAGGCCACCCCACATCAAATGTTGGGTCTCTGTACTAAATGTTTTTTACGGCCACTATACAAAACTTCCAATACGACCGATACAAGAGTGTACACAATAAACGATAATTTCTAGATACCTAATCAATATGGTTGAGCCCACGCATCTTAAAATATCTATATGACTTAATATATTTTATATATATACCTATCATAAAATATTATTTAATATAAAATAAGTATACCTACCTATCAAAATTTCAAAAATTAGAATTTCATTTCAATGGGCCTGTACTTGGGAGTAGATAGTCTTTGTAGGACATCCTAACCTACCTATATAGTTTTAGACTCCGTGCGTTTATGTCATAAAAAAATTAAAACGTTGCGTTTTTCTAAAAAAGCTGTTGACGTGGTGGCGTGCACTCGATCCGTGGGTTCTTGAAAATTAAATATGGTAGAAAAACTGCACTAGATTGTTCGAAATTGAACCGTGTCCTCTGACCAGTGTATGTTCTTATAGGTTTGTTAAATTCATTCTATGTGTATAATTCGCTCTTCGAATGTGATCGTATTCACTGAAATCCGAGCTCCTTAATCGTCTTCTTTAGCTGACTGAAGAGCACATCAAGGAAAGCTTTTTTCTCTCTCGAATACAATCATATTAATCATCATTCCTGACCAATGACCTGATTACTGAAGTGGGTTTTGATTTCCTGATCGATCCACTAATCCCATTGCTTTTTTCTGCAGTTTTTAAACATCACGGCTGGTTGATTACAGCCATAGAAATATTATAATAGGCGGCCTTGATTTTGTTCATTGACAATATATGGAAGATGTTATAATATATTTAGATCAAAAGGTTTACTGAATATTTAACGTACATTATTATTATATATTTATATCATTATATGTATATTATAAAGGTAGACGGTATGTCAAGTGACGTTTTAAAACATGTTAATGGACATACTGTTAACCAAGGCTTAAGGCACCATTCCGATTACAATAAACTTGTATTTGTTCGCAACAGTATAAAATATTAAGTTTTTTTTAGTTTCAAACAATGTTTCATAATGATTCGAAAGATCGGTTTAATCGAATTCTGTTTAATCTATTCAAGTAGTACCTTCCAATATTTTGAACGTTCGAATTTTATTTTAATTTTGTCTTGGAAAGTTTGAACAAGACTATAATTCACTTAAAAGTTACAAATTAACCTCAATAAATTTGTAAACAGTAATTTGGTCATCAATAAAAAATACTGTATTTTATAAATTCTTTAAAAACATACAATTGATAATTTGAAAAAATATTCACTTAATAAATTATTTAATTATTTAATAAAGCACTAATATTAACGAATCATATAGATTAGTCTGAATTCGATCAAACAAAAAAAAAGTTACATAATACAAATAATCTACGTAAATATTTTTTTGGAAGAAATAAGGGAAATCGCTCTGTCGAGTACAGTGTTGCAAATTTCGAGTTTTCTTCATCGTTGAGTAATTGCATATGAACTTCAGTGGACATTTAAAGTCAACACCGCGTACATTAGAAATACCTGAATAGGTTATCGTGATACTTATAAATAAATTAAAATTGGTCTAAATATTTTGAAAACTACATTGTGTTCCTAAAGAAAATAATAATATATACGTAACGGTAAAAAGTTTCAAGTCCCTTAGGATTAAAAACTTTGAATTACTACATAATAGTATAATAATACCAATAAAATTATTGGCGGAAAAATCGTATTTTCTGATTAAATATCTAGCCATTTTCGTCAAAATTAGAACTTTGAATGCCAATATGATATTTCGATATTTTTAGAATGCTTTAACTTTAACTAAAATATTAAGAATTTAAGCTTTTTGACTGTAACTATAACTTGCATACCTATAATTGTTTACCAACATTTATAGAAAAATAGTCTAAAAAAAGTCGAGCATTTAAAATGTCTATAAAAAGCTCAAAAAGATCCAAAATATGTTAAAAATTGTATTGTCTAGAAATAACGCTAAAACAAATATGTAAGCTGAAAACTAATGAAAATGTCTACATTGGACCAAACATTTTTACTGTTCTTAAGAGTGACGTTTGGCTGTCAAAAAAGTAAGTAAATAAATGTTACTAAAAAATCCAGTCACTTTTTAAAACACACTGATACAAGATATGTTCTGACAACCTTTGATTGTTATTCAGAAATTCTGTTTTTCTTTAGCTATTATCTAAAAAATAAACATAATATATATTATACCAGCGACCTAAATAATATTATACACCAAACATGAAGAAATCTTATATTGAGCTGCTACAATTTTAGTTAATACGTTAACTCAGTACGTGGGTATACCTAATAAACCTAGTTCAAGAATTTAAGATATTTCTTCACACAATAAACTAAGACATACAACTTATATAGTTATGAACAAGATATTATATTAAAGGTATTACAAATCACATTGATTGTTTAAATGTCGTCATGTATCTGTGATGACTGATGAACGTCACGATGTCATATATATTAACAAAAAATCAATAATGAAGGACCCAGCCCATTCGAACTTTATATTTTGAAACAAAAGAAACTAGTTTTTAAATAACTTATAAGTGCTCCTATAACTAAGTGCTCTAAGGCTGTTTCTAAACGTAATCCACCATAATATAATATAAATAATATAGGATTATATTGTGAGGAGTTAAAGCTCCCATAAATTAATATATATAGACTATTTAATACGAAACGATCTTTGTGAGTTGGACATTTTTCCCATCTATGCGTCTGGCATAAAACTGTACTTAATATGCTGTATGTTTCCTAGGTACTAATTGTTTTAAAAACGTTTTACCTACCTATAAAGACTATACCTGTCGTCACTATAGTTTCACGTTCCGCTTAGAATACTGCATGTTAACAATATAATAATATTAATTTATATAAAAAAAGATTTTAGTTTGGTGCCTAAAGAATAAAATATAGCCCGCGATGGTTTAGTAACAAATATTGAGCTCAATCCTTCTCATAATTGTAGATTCTAAGCCGAAAGATTTTACAATGTGTGTGTGTTTTTGTCCCTGTTGTTAGTTTTTGGAGTTATAAAAATGCTTCAAACTTTAACTTTGAGGATGGTTTCTGGAAGAAAATTTGATTAAGTTGATTTTACTATTTTTGAGGGAGTAAACGCGATTTTAAGTGGTGGAACTCATGTTTCTTTGTACCTATTACAATGCAAAGCTACGAGTGTGGAGTTTCTCATAATTCATTAAAAGAAATCTAAATAATTAAATTTATGTATTGTAAAACTATACTCTTTTTATTAAAAAAAAAATATATTGAACAATTTCAAAAATAACTTCGACGCAGTGTTGGTATATCAACACACCTACGTGGCTACATGATATTATGTACTTGTGATTTGTGATAACTTTCTTTCTAATCAGACTACGTATGCTATTTGTGAGAATTTCGCGCCTTTTCGAAAAAGTGTTGTCATAATAAATTAGTTCAATAAAAAAAAAATCAACTGTAACATATTTATTATAATATATTATTATATTACTATTAATAATTATTATAAAACAAAAACACTCCTCCAGCTTTAAATGATAATCTATAAATTGTAATTAAATATAAACAGTTACCTCTACCTATATAGTAGGCATGGTCCCGGAGTATTTATTAAGGGGAAGGGGGCTATTTTATATTATGATTATATAAATATAAAATATGATAGAACCAATGTATTACGATAAATAATAGCATTGTCCGTCTAGTAGCAATATAGAAGTAGGTAGTGAAATGAAAATAATAAACGGTATGTGTCAAAGAATTTAATCAATAAAAATAAAATCAATAGATATAGAAGTAAAAATAAGGACGATTACGACAAATTCAGTGTCGTCAGTCGGGTTGGAGCGATATACCAGGTTCTTTTGTTATTTTTTTTTAGATTTGGAGCATCACCATGCCCCCCCCCCCCTTGAATCTGCGCCTGATAATATAGAGACACGGATTTAAGAATGTTTGAATTACAAAAATTAAGCAAACATAATATATAATATGAACAAATAGGTAACAGTTTAAGTTTCATCATAGTTCTATAATTTCAGGAAATTAGACAAATACGATATATTTTACTGGACTATAGTCGACAAATTTTCAAGAATAATTTTTGGCACCAGATTTTTTAATCTGTTTTTACAGTTTTAACGACAAGTAACGAAAATATAATAATTTTAATTGCATAATAATATTATCATATGATAGGTAATATTATTGCGCACGACCTATAGGCGAATTGCATCATTGTAAATTAAAAAAAGGTGGGCAAGTTGGTACTGCTCTGCTGTACAGAAATTGTCGAGTGGGTGGCGTGGGCCATTGTTGTAATAGTGTTGTGTTAAATTAGAATTCGATGATGGGTATATCATTGTATAGGAACGATAAACAATTCACAGCGGACACGGACTATAATATTTGCCATTGTAAGGTTATATTTATACTGCCATAAGTAATTTATTATACTGTTAATATTATAATACCTAGACTAATTTAATTTGGCCGAAAACATTGCATTTATTAAATTATTATTATATAATTGTATATATTTATATCATGTGTTATTGTTATTAACTATTGATTCGATACCACCGTAAAATGATGTGAAAGGTTTGTGAAATAAACTATAGGCTTTAGTATAAAATTAAAATAAATGTTTTGAAAATGTCATTGCGTGTATTTAAAATTTAATAATATATACGTAAATGTATCAAGTCTCCACAAATAATATTTTTGAATTACAACAAAATAATTAAAATTCCTATTCTTCGTTTAAATATCTAATTAGATTCAAATTTTAACTTAAAATGTCTATAAAAAAAATGTGTTTCAATATTATTTATAGACTGTTTTCTTCCATTATAAACTACTTACGAGGAACCTTCTATTAAAATATTAAATATTCAAACTTGAGCTATAAAAATCGAATATTTTATACATTTATAACTACAAAATAATTTGAAAATTTTTAGTGTTTTTATCTAAATTTGATCTTCAAAATGAACTAAAATCGTGCTTATGTTCTTTAATATTTTTAAATAGCTACAATAACAACTTATAAGGAAGCATGTGTTCGATTTTCAAGATTTTGACGGAGCGAAAATATTTTTATTGACATTAATAAAAAAAAAAAAACTTAAAATAATCTAAAATAATCAAAAATGTAAAATGTCAATAAATAGTACAAAAAAACTAAAAATATTTTAAAAACTATATCATGTACCTTAGATAAAATGCTAATAAGTATATGTATACAAATCATTTCAAGTATCTATATGCTTGTGCATGGTTATTTGCTTTTAAATTACGACATAATAAGAAAATCGTTTGATGAGAAAATGTTTTTTATGCGTGATTACCCAATTTTGCCAAAATTTAAATTTTAGACGTTCATAAGAAATATTTGTGGAATTACGGTCAATTTTATTTTTATTTCCAATAATAAAACTTACGAGGAATCTTATAATAATATGAATATTAAAAATGCTTTGAATTTTTAACTATAAAATAGTTTGCAAATATTCGTGATTATGACTAATTTCTAAAATATTTATTTTTCGGACGCTTATAAAAAATATTTATGAAATTACACTTTTTTTTAATCCACTAATTACAAGATATTATGGGAGCATTGTATTACATTTTCAAGCTTTTGACTGAGTGAACCGTTTATCGACAATAATTGAAAATAATACCATCTATAGAAAATGCCTATAAGTTATATAGTGAACTTTTTGTGAAATTCAAGTAGCTACCTGTCTATAATGGTTATCAGTTTTTGAATTACAACAGAATATGAAAATCAATTTTAACTGGTTAGTGTAAAAGTTCCTGTTTTTCCCTAATTTTTTTGTTGGTTTCCCCAATTATAAAGAAAAGTGAATAATGTTTTACTTTTGACTCCCCAAAGTACCAAATAGATTCACTTTGCTACCCAAAAGATGCTGAAGTTTAAAATAGAATTATATTTTTTCTTCTATTAAAAGTATCTTCAGACATGAAAAACACACACACACACACACACACACACCATTGTAAAATCAATACATTCATTGCTCTGCTTAGACCCTATAGTATATTTCACTTTAGAATTTTGAATAATTGGTGTATAAAAGAGTGTAAATAATAAATATTATAACTTTAATCTATTTTAAATGCATTCAATCATTAATGAATATGACCGTAATCCGATGGTAACAATCGAAGTATATGTATAGTCAGCTTGATAAAAACAATTTACTCTAAATGATAAAAAATATTTTATTATTTTATACGATAACAATTTTTTTTTTTAAGAATAATTTTACTATACGAATATTACAACAATAGCGGTATATTTAACATATACTATACAGTATAAACATCAGATATTTTAAGCAATTTTCACTCGGCAACATTATACGGGGTGATTTATTAAGCGTAAAACACTCATTATCTCAAAAAGTATTAATGTTTTTGGAAAATATTTTTTTACATAGTTTCATATATTCTAAAGCAGAATATTTTTCTAAGTATTTTGAATCATAAAAATCGAATTTACGGCGAGTAGTTTATGAGTTATAAGTATTTAAAGTTTAGATGGGCGGAGTGGAGTGGTATGGGGTTACACCGCAAAATGTTTGTCCACTACTCCGATGGTCTAAACTTTAAATACTTTGAACTCATAAACTACTCGTTCTAAATTCGATTTTTACATATCAAAATACTTAGAAAAATATTCTGCTTTGAGAAAATGAAATTAAAACTCTATGTTGTCATTCAAAAAAATAAAAATATAAGGATAAAAAATACTTAAAAATATGATTTTTTAATAAAAACGTTGTTTTTTTAACAACTTGAAACTATATAAAAAAATATTTTTCAAAACATTAATAATTTTTGAGATAATGAGTGTTTTACGCTTAATGAATCACCCTGTATAATATAATAGGTAAACAATAGCAAATAATTTATAATTTTATGGTCTTTTATGGTATTAGCATTATTTTTTGGCTTAAGTTAAAACTTAACTTACCTACCTACCTACCTCCAGCTACCTATAATTTTAAGAAATTGAAATAAATATTTTATTAGAGATTTCCAGTTTAGTAGTAGCAAAAAAAGAAAAATTCAAAGTATATTCCCTACCCAATTACTATTTTATACTATTTTATTTATTTGTTTGCATTTTAGGTACTTAGTTACTATAATTTGTATATTATTTTTCTAAAATAATACAATAATAAATGAATGAACATATTACTTGACGTTTTAAAATTATTTAAAATCAAGATAGTTATTTTTTTTAAATAGTGTTTTAACGAGTATATTTTACCGCAATGTTATTCATTTTTAAGTACATTAAAACATATTTTTTATTTTTCGTGATTTTTTAGTACATAATATAAGCCAGAGGCCAGCTATTAACCTTTAACGTTCTTGATAGACGTAAATATTGAGAATGTCATTCGATATAAATAAAAAAAAAACCGGAGAACTCGCTCTGCCGTATAGTGGGTGTCGAGTATACCTCGTCATTGAATAGGTCACTGTAGTATTTGATGTGTTTAATTTGAATTCAACGATAAATCAATGAAAAACGATTCTTAGTGGAGAATAATAATAATAATAGTTGAATATTTCTGTACCTAATTCCATTTCAAAAGACTCATTTTACTTCTATCCTTCTATATAATACATTATGAATATTATAATTAAGATGACTTTAAGGTATGCTAAAATATTTGAAGTAGCGTTATACTAGACAGGGTCCTCCGCCCTCCATTAGCAAGCCGTTAGGCGTTAGCTTCGTAATTTTTTTTATATACATAGTATCTATGGTTATTGATTATACAGATTGTAAATATTTGTTTTTCATAATGAATATAAAAGGCATGCCAATATATAAAAAATAATCGATGTCGTCCAGTTATTAAAAATACTTCCCACTGAGGGACTAAAATATTTCACTGCGCGACAATATGTCGCCAAGCTAGTATAATACTAAAATAAGTATAAAGTAACTGATACAATTTTACGATGCTTCCAGGCCCGGATAGAATTAGCGACGAGTCACAGAGTTCAACTCGGTGACCGAGCAATATTTTGGCAGATTAAGTATTAAAATTATTGTTGTTCTAACCCATTTTAACGGGTTTTGGGCCAAATTTTAAACACGGTAGACTAATATATTTTAACCTATCCGGCAATGTACCAATACCTACTTTCTACGATGAATCATATTGATGATATCGGAAAACATTTAACAGGTAATTGTAGAACGGCTGTGTCGTATTATATTACTATATATTAGTAATTTCCGGCAAATAATATTCGACCGCGACGCATGGATGTTTCATTATCGCCATATTATATTGGTTGATGTGTATTTAAACACGGCGTTTTCACCGTTAAAAATTACCTGCCCGAGAACCTTTGTCAAACAGATCAAACGTGGTCCGTGATCAAAAGTCGTGCAATCAAACGGCTGTACAAGTAATCATCTAACGGTATCGGTATCGTATTAATATTTAAATTACATCAATGATTACTGAATTACATAATGTATGTAGAGCCTACATAAATAACGTAAAAAACATTTAGATGGTTCGTTCGCTTCGTTCGTTAAAAAAATATTGCATTAATATGTACATACATTTTATTCATTCAATTAATAAATTGGAATCGCGGAAAAAAAGCCCAGAAATAGAAATAGAAATGTGAAGATATGTATACTCTACTCCTAATGACGTAATTAGTAATTACCATATACCTATAACAAAATATAATAATATATTAATATATTATATATTATAATGAAATTAATTATTAATTGTTAATTGTATAAAATATAGATTGTAAATCAAATAAAAATATAAATATGAACACAATATTATGTATACGTCATAATTTATTGTGTTATAAGTTATAAGTCAAAAAACATCAGTCTTAGGTATATACATTAATATATTTAGAGAGCAGATAATAATCATAAACATCAGTCAATTTTCGACTGTAAAATTACAACAATAATAGCTCGAAAAAGCATAATACAATTATAGTAGGTGCATAAATGCATAATAACATAGATGATAATATAGTCAATAGTCATAGAATAAAAATAATAATAATAATAGTCACAGCAGACCAGTCAATTTTCAACTGTAATAATATAAATATTTTCTTGGGTATAGTGTAATACTGTAACATAATAATAATAATAATTGATATCAATATTCAATAGTCAATAGTTCAATATAGTTCAAATAAGTTGTCACTCGTCAGTCGTTTTTAATACAATAAAATATAAATTACATAAAATAATTCACTAATCAAACATTTAATTGCAATATTAAAGTATACATAAAGTTAGTAAAATTAATCCAATTTAATTCGTGTGTTGTATGAAATAGCGTCTAAGAAATTTTCAATTATTCTTTTTCCTTCATTGTAATCTACGCATAGTCGCTTTAATGTAGTTTGATTTTTTACTGTAAGTTTTCTTTTTTTCACTGGTTGTATAGTTCCTAACCTTAACCGAGTCCAAATGGATGGATGGTTATGACCTACTAGATTTGAGAACCTATGATTCCATCCCTCGGTTGTATTGTTCGTTCTATGTTGATCATTGATCGCCTCGTGGACATTCCAGACACTTGGAGGAAACCTTGGTTGAACTTTTTTGAATTTTATTATGTTGATCGGGCAATTTGTTTTTGAGCAACGAAAAAGAAGATCTTATAATATTTTCAATAGAACGAAGAATAACGACGATTATTTATATTATATTTATACATACTGATATTTATTTATTTACTATTATAGGTACATTTAAATTTTTCAATAGGTAGTTTAATATATGATTAATAGTTAAGTATTAATAAATATAAATATAACCTAATAATAATAGTTAAGTATATTATATTTTACTAGTTATTATTATTTATAATTATTAACTGTTATAGTAGTATGTAGTATGTATGTATGTATATTTAATATATCATATTGTGTTCATATTTATAATGATCATTTTCATTATAATATATAATATATTATTATATTTTGTTATAGCCTATAGATACATGATAATTAGTAATGGTAAAAATTAAATACATATATATGTACATATTTTTGAATTTTTAATACATACAAATCTGCACCCTAGTAATTACTAATTAGGAGTAGAGTATACATGTGTTCACATTTCTATTTCTATTTCTGGGCTTTTTTTCCTTGGGCTTTTTTTCCACCTACCAATAAATTGATTTAAAATCATCTAAATCTTACTTGGAGTTAAGTAAAAGAAATAATATTAGTCTAACTGTCTAAATAATTATCTTCACACCAAATATCTATTTTACTTTATTTATTTTAATCCTACAGATTATGTTTGATAATCAAAGGTCAGATATTTATCACTAGAGTAATTTAGACAACTGGCTTGACAGTGATATCGGTGAAAAAATATCTTTAATTTAGTTTAATATTTAAACATAAATTTAATTAATCTGAGAAATGTTATTTTCTAAAAATAAATTATTTATATAAAGTTATAATAAGTTTGTCGGTGTTAACTGTTTTTTTCGTATTAATGTCATAATTTATTATTATTATTATTACTAGTAAAAATAAAATAAAATTACGAATGCCTAAATCTTTTATATGTGTGTGTGTGTGTGTTTATGTTGAGGGAGGGGGGGGGGGGTAAAAACAATTTTACAAGGGTGGAAATATGTTTTAAATGGCCAGGAGCGCTAATGAACATTGCTACGGCCCTGGTTCGGACCATCGATCTAATCTTGGTACATAGTTTGAAATAAAATTAAATCACCACATTTCAGTTGTACTTTTTATGAAAATATGGTTTTTACAAGTTCAACCAACTTACAGTCCTCTGTTAAAATAATTGTTTATATCTTATTTCCAACTTCCGATTTCCATTGACTGTGTAATAAAACAGGAATCAAAAATATAAATAAAACATGTGGTAGGTACATATCTAATAAGGGTCCAGTACAATAATTACTTGAAGGTAATTATTGCGTGTTTACGAGCACTTAAAAATGATTTATAGAGAGTAATAAAGACACCCATGACAATGCGATCGCCAGCTGGGAAGGAGCACATTTAAGATCTTCCGAAGAATCGGTCCCTATATTTATCCCTTTTATAATGATGTTATCCTTCTATATTGTCTGTTGTTAATAAAAAGGGCATAAAAAAAATCATTTTCGATCACCTCGATGACAGTTTAACAATATTTTTAAGCTATTAAGTACCTAACTAACAGTATTTCAACGACCGTTATATTAATAACCACTCACATAATTTGTCAAAGGAATACAATAATTTTGGTAAAATAGGTGTTTTAAATATGGGTTTAAATGTTTAATCTCTCGAGTTTGTCTATAAACACGCACGGCAATAAAGCTGTCAATTTGCTAACTGCTATACATGAAAGCCGATGGGTTACTAACGATTTTTCAAAAATTTTATCAAGTCCTTAATATTATTATATTAAGACAAAATTAATAATAAACCGTAAAACAATATGATTTGTGAAACTACCATACTAAGATTTTCCGAATCAATCTCAATAACATTATTATAATAATAATTGTAATGTGATTTTACTCGATCAGATTAGACGTACCTAAGTGTTATACCTATATATACTAATCGTCATCGCTCTCTTCAGACAACTGACAGCCCTTTCATATTATAATATATATATATTAGCGTAAGACTGTACACATGCAGTGAGTAATGGACAACCGAGTCTAAGATGAGTGCTTAACGATGGAATGAAGAAGGAAGTGAGAAGTGGGTGCGATAATAGGAGTGCAGGCCTCTTAAATAGATCCAGCAGTGACCGATCCCCAATATTTTGATTTTTGGTTCAGTTCGTCAGACCTGTATAATACTTATGGTGCACGTAGAGTCGTAGAGATACATAATATAATAATATATACTGTTCTGTGGGGAGTAATGACCGGTGTATTCGGCATGTCAAGGTTAATTTAAGTTAATGGGATAAATATGTATATGGTTTTAGTTTAGTCGTATGGATTAAGTTTTGTTAAATTTATCATCATCGAATACGCATATATGTTACACCTATATAAATGTATATGCGGACCGACTGCTGGCTAGAACATCTATACGGCATCTTTATTGACCCATCGACGATTCTAGAGGTGCTTGCCCAAACAGAAAATATCATGTAGAATGTCTGCTTTTTAAATCAAGTTGAAGTATTTTGAATGCAGGATTATATGGAAATAAGCTATCAGTATTATGTTATTAGATAATGAGTATAAAGAGTTAACGATGTTAGTTGACTGTGAAATACAGAAATAGAGAATTTTATAAAAGTTTGAAACACTCAATTTTAGATAATAAATCAATACCTATGCTAGGATTCCATTATTTTAAGTTGTTACTAAATCAGGTAATTTATCTGATAGAAATCTATATTTAAATTACTTAAACAACAACTGGAATCTGTTGTGATCTTAATAATGTATATAATTAAATATTTCTAAATGAAAAATAATGACTTTCACGAAAAAACAAACTCCATGCCATAATAATTACTTAAAAAATGCTCAACTCATTCGTGCTTACCAGAACATAGATTTAGGTGTACTTTTCGATCAGTCTCTGTCGCTTAACGCACAGCGTATCTATATAAATATGTAAAATAAAGCCTCCTCTGTGTTGGGTCTTGTAGGCGGAGTTGTAAAGACTTTGAAAATCCAGCTGCACTGAAAGGCACGTCTATATAATATACGTTCTGTGTTTGACTAATACAATTCTGTAGTTTCAGGTCACCACGAGCGCTCTAAATTCAATACAAATAATTGAGTCTATTCAAAGTCGTTTTCCGAGAATAGTATCCTTTAGATGTGGTATACGCACGTGTACGTCAACCTCACTCGTCTAATCAGCCATTATTAGCTTTTTTTTTTAAACCCCGAATCATTGGAAACAAGAAGGATAAGGTTATAGGTATTTATTTTCAAATTACTTAACGGACATATTTACTGTCCAATATTACTTATCAAATGAAATTTTTCAATTCCTTGTATACGTTATTACGTAATTACGTACATTACACGTGCTATTTCAGTCAACGAGCTTACGAACTATAAGTATATAAAAATAAATAATATAATAGTCTCAATGATCTTGTTAATATAGACGTATGGATTTAGTTAATACGTTCTATATTGATAATGTATATCCATGTGTGATGTGTACATTTTAATGTTTTTAAATAGTTAACTTTCTTAATTTGCATGTACTTACATTTTTATCTCACATAAATTGTACTAATGACTGTAGTCTATAAATATAACAATCAACAACTAATGGGCAATTTACCGTACGATAAATAAATAAACGTTGATTATATTACAACTGCCTAATATATGTAATGACAATTATTTAATTATTGTTATATTAATTCACCATCCTGAATTGGATACATTATTATGATTTATCTATAGACTATTTCACCGCGTTACTGAAATGTGGTAAAAAAAAGTCTAAGGTAAAAAAGTTCTAGGAAACATTATCTGAATAGAATAGTCTTAAGTAAAGTCGAGAGCATAAAAAGTCAGTAGTTTTAATTCCGTGATAAAAAAAAAGAACGGTATCTTTGAAATAAAACTAGAAAATATTTATTAAAAATATGAAATACAATTATTTATTGTAATTACTAAGTCTTGTTAAAAAAAAAATTATATAATATATAAACTTGATAAGCCAGATAGTTGGATAGTTAGATTAGATAAATTTAATGGTTCAATATTACATGCTCCCAAAAGTCAAGTACTGTTCAAAGTCCAAAGAAAATAGTTCACTTAAAAGTTGTGATATTGAAGATATTGGTAGATTAATTATTGCTTTCGTCTGGTAAGTAATTTAATTAAAATGTATAAATAATACTAATTTTTCATCGCATTGCATTTTTTTCCTTTTACCAACTGAATATATTTAGGTACCGGACTTTTTTTACCATAGATTTTTTAGGCTTCGTATTTTTTTTACCACAGACTTTTCACTCGAAGTTTTTGTTAGTATATCATATAAACTGGATAAGGTTATAGTCAACTATGAGATATTTATAAACTAAATAACGTTTGTTTTCCTTTAAACTTTTATTTTAACTTATGACTAATAACGTTTATTAACCTAACCTATGTTCACATTAATTTACCTATACTATTTTATGAGTTTCACATTGCGTACTTTAAAAAGATTAAGTTTAAGCACAAATTATTAAAAACTATTATTAAAATTAGTAATTTCGACATACCTTTCAAAACAATAACCGTATTTAGAAGTAGGAACAATATAAAATTGTGACCTTGAATTGTAATTATTTGTCTCTCTTTTAAAGTCTAAACGATAAAATGGAAATAAAAGTTTTAATCAAAAACACATGTTTTTACGATATACCTTTACACGTTATACTATGAGTGTAATGAGTATACATACCTATATGTTGTACCTATAACATTTTATCTCCTTTAGTTGAATTAGGTTATTGCATATACCTAAGTTATATAACTAATGTAACTTATGAGTTATAATATCCACATGTGTATTGACTATTGTCATAGTAAAATATGCGTTGAGAAATAAAATATTAAAAAAAAATCTTCCTAATTATAACTTGTATAATAGGTACGCCATACAACTTATAATAACATTATTTTATTACTATAAATTATACTAAATTTTATTACTATCAATAAATTTGTTTTACTGCATGTGGTATTGCCATGCAGTGAGTAGGTAGGTAAATACTATTAAAAATTTAAAAACATAATTTATAAAATATCATAACAAATAATTATGAACTAATAACCAATCACGATATCAGGTAGTTGACCGTAAAGTAATAATGAATAGCTATTGTAAATTATTTTATGGGACATCTTTCTATTTGCAATATCACAGTGTACGAAATATAATCATAAGGTAACAATTTTAAAAAAAACCGAAAGGAAATCAATAAATACCGAACTATTTTAAAATACACTGTAGGTATGAGTATTGAGTACTCGACAAGTCAAGAGCCAATTGAGTAGTACATAATTGTTTAGGTTTTTATAATCTTTATGTATTCCCGTAGTATGTCGGTCTGGCTGTGCTAACGATTCATTGTCGTGATAGAAATATTGATAAATCGGTTTTATTTATGCATTCATATTTTGAATATAAATTCTTTACTACGCTTTATTTTAATAACTACATAATTAGTAATTACTTATTTAAAATAATTATACACAATTTTCTTTCATAACATATACATTTATATGGAAATCAGAAAATCTAACACGATCGAAAAAATATTTTTCCTAATTTTATTAATTAAATTTTTTAATTATAAAACTTTGTGTAATATACATTTTATACATATACATATATATTATATAGCGTTACAGCCATGACATTATTATGGGAACCTATAGGTAGGTAACCTACACAAGGAATTATTGAAATTTATTTTATTATTTAAAAACGTCATTAAAATAAAATATTAATTATACTACGTAATACATTAATTTCATATAGTCGTGTGCAGTCCAGCGTCGTATAATATGAGTTGGGTAGGCAAGGGGTGGCACTCGGTTTCTTTTTAGCAGTGGTATTTTCATAAATTATTTATTTTCCTTGCGAGTGTATTGATCATTCGTCGTTATCGGCGTTTTGAAAAAGTAGTGATAAGGGTATTGCCATTAAGTCGTATCCACAGACATCTATATACTACTAGATAGAAAACTCCCACTGTGAATTGAAGCATCAAGTCGGGGGGCAATCGCATGGTATATGAAAAATAAGATTAATTACGATTTATTTTGTATTGTATTTTATTATTTCTAAACCTATAGTATTAAAAACAAAAAAAAATATTTTATATAAGTCATTTTACATTTACTATTTTATTTTACCATTAAAAACGATGTTGTTGCTAGTACATTTTGTATATTGAATGAAATGTTTTGCCCCCTGAGAAAATGTCGGCCGTCGACAGCTGAGCTTCACTTGATAACAATGTAAATGTAATCTTATCTAGTTAGTATATAGATATCTGTGGTTGTATCACTCGATATCGGGGCATTTGTGTGCGAACTAATTATGGTTTGGCTTTATTAAATATTATACACAGAGTCACTCCAAATATATTGAAGCGGAAAGCCAAGTAAACACAGATCAATTTGTAAATGAAAAATAGATGTACCATTATTGTACTATATTATTATATTACTTAAACAATTTCTTAATTTTTTTGCTATAAGATAATAACATTACAATATTTAATCTGTCATTCAATAAACTTTGGGACGCCTCATTAAATTTTGAGGCGAATTGCAATTTTTAATTAGCTTCTTCCTTTAACTATTTAACTTTAGATATCACAATATGTGCAGACACGATAAGCAGGTCATGCAATACAAAAAATCCTCTAAATAAAAGTGCAATAATAAAATCACAATATATCGTCATTAAAATATGAAATTTGTTAGTAACTTTTTATAAATAAAATGTTCAACTCACATTTTAACCACGGCACAAGAGGTTTGAGCTCGTCTGTAACTTCTTCAATATATTCTATATGCAAAGACATTTTTTCAAAACTTTTTTTTCAAAACTTTTAAATCTTCATGGTGTATATATAATTATAAAAATAATTACCAGAGTATCAAAATTAAAATTATATGATTAGTAATAACTGCGCTCTGATAAAAAACTTTAAAACAATAAATAACAATGAAATATAAAACTATTCTGGTAAAATGTCAAATTAAGTTATATAATATTGAGTTTTCTAAAGAAAAAGACCCTGCCCTTTAGTTTTCAAGGCGATAAATTTGATACCTTTGTGGCTTTGCCTATCTAAACACTAACTGCAGTACACCCTTTATATGGCTTTATACTTAAATAGATACCTATAATTTTATGAGTTTCAACAAAAGTTAAAATTATAACATATGGTACAAAATAATTCCAAAACGAATTGGATAAGATGTATTAAACCACCTGCATATAGGTAAATCATAAAAAGGCGAATAATTTACGAAATAACGAATTTTGTAAGTATATATTGTATATTTCTTATTTTTACATCTACATACATAATTTTTTTATAATAATAATAATAATAATAATAATAATTTATTTACGGAAATAAATTCCAATTACAAAAATATTGTAGTGACAGTTTGTGTTAAGTGCACATAATATGGGTTACAACTATTAAAAGTAATGTGAATACAAATAACATAAAACAGAACAAAATAGAGAAAAGAACAAAAGAATAAAGAAAAAAAAAAGTATATGTATACAAATAACGATTTAAACTTAAAGATATTATATAAAAGCAGCATAATATGAATAAATAATTATATTGATAGTATAGTGGTAATATTAGAGGATTTAAATACCTATGTGTTAAAAATATTAAAAAGTAGTTTATAATAAAGTGAAATCCATCATTCAGTTAGGTAGTATAAATTATTGTTAAATTATAAAACAATACAAACAATGATATAATTATATTGTTATTTATATAGAAACTCGTACAAATAGGCGGAAGCCAACTTTTTTGATTGATTGTCGATTTATTATGTTTAGTAGATATACGCAAGTACCTACACATTAAACTCCGTGGCACCTTCAACTGTACATAAAATAAACTAATTTAAATATTGATATTTGATAACGTAGCTTACGAATATTTTAATTTTTGTATAAACGAATGTATTGAATTTATTTTATGAAGTATAGTCCGACGGGGTCGCACTCGTAGGTACATGATAATACATATTATATTATTTAATATTATTATGCACACTCGCTATATAAGTACTTGCAGATCAAATAATACATGGTTATAGTATTATGGTTTTATGAATATATTTAAGAGCCATATTTTTGGTTACCTTTTGCGTGCGTGTGAGTAATTTTTTTACCGCGATTCTTGTCGATTATATAACAATATAATAAGATTGTGTGTAGGCATAGATGTTTGTGTTTAAGTACTAAATGGTGTTATTTCATGAAATATCAAGGCAGGTGCTTTACCAAATTAAGGCGATAAACCATATAATTTATAATATTTAACTAGGTAGATATTTGATAAGTTCCCCGCGATTGGTCAGTTTTATTGTGTACAATAATACAACAATATTATATTTTTTTTACGACTTCAGTTTTACGAGTAAGTATCACGTGTTATTTACATTTTTCAAACATTTCGTAACAGTATAAAGGTATTCAATGTTTAAAATATACCTAGTCAGTAGTTAATAAATTAACCTAACTTAATTTAAAAAAATATCTTAAACAATAGTTAGGTATATTATACAGAAATGTATTGTTGTAGGTATTTTTCATAGAGGTACTGCAGAAATTGTAAAATTTTTTATTTGTCCAGATTTCCATTCTGTCCTAAATGCATCTATGCGGAAAATATTTATGTAGCATAAAATATATTATTATTCCTGAATATTTAATAAATATTTTTTAATATTAATAAATATTAATTTTATATCCACATACTTAAATTATATATTTTCAATCGAATGCATTATATAGAATAACACTATCATTAGTAGAAACATTAATTTCATATCGCACGAATTGGTGTTAAAATAACTAAGATGGCATGTAGATTTTCACTTACTAAAAGCTTGGTGTTGATACCATATAAGACGTATAGTTAAAATAAGTTAATTTAAAGGTAGTAATTTTTAATTATTTTGGAGTTAACTCAACATCTATAATTGTGTTACCATTACACCAACTATTGTTTTAGATTTCTCAATTTATAGATAAAGTATTAATTTAATTTAGTAAATACAAAACACTAAATCATAAAATAACGGATATCATATAATTTAGTGGTAACTTAAAACAAATAAGTGGTATATATAATATTGCCATCAAGCATTGAGCAGCCTATAATAGCGAAAAATCAAATCATTTGGTCGGATTTGTTTTAATTCGTTTATTTTGCAAAGCATTCCCAGACCTTTATAATAGCTTATTGTAACATTTCGTAATTTTTGTATTTTTTTTTATATGGACATCAATACAGAAATCTGCAAAATGCAAACGGACTATAGCTGTCTGTGCTGCAGTTGTGTGAACATGTGGCATAATAATAGTATTATTATTGTGGAATGTAACGCGGAAGGCAATGGTTCACGATAATAAACAATCTTCAAAAAAAAAATTGTAAAAATTATTACGCGTCGCATATGTTTAAAATCAAAAATCTCTAATTTTCATCTCGCAACTTTGTTAAACATTTCAATATTATATTGTACCCAGCACGCACTGGGATCGGGTGGAAGGTCAAAGCCAAAAAAACATAACAAAGCGATCATATAATTATTATAAAAATATTCTTAAATCCATAACATGCATATTATATTATTATATAAAGCCACGCCACCTATAATAATATATAGATAGGTACCTACCTAAGTAATAAGTACAAAACCAAAAAAAAGACTTAAATAGACCTAATTTTTTGGGATCGATTAAAATAAACTTAGCTCTCGCATCCCTCAATACTATATACATGGCGACATACAAATACAAATTATTACCATTTACATTCAATATCTATATATTATATCGTCTCTATTATTTGGTACACAAATAACTTTTTTACATTTGAATCGAAATGTCAAAGGTGTTAAAACTGTTTTCTCCGTTTTTTATCATTCAAATTTAAAGTCGAACGTCTACGGCATTCTGATTGTGATGATGGTGTATTGTTATATTTCAATTTAGAATTATTAAATAAAAGAAGAAGTTACTTTCATTATGTATTTTTTACAAAAAAATATTTAATAACTATAGATTGTTATTATTATTTGTTGGAACGATTACATTTTCGAATTAATATAATATACTACATATACTAGAAATCGAGATAGTTTTTATACAGGAAATACTGTGGACAATAAGTTTAGTTGATAGTTAATTATACAGTTATACAATTAAATGTATATGTAGGTACGATATGTTTATTTTGTCATATTTATAGAGAGCAAATTTTAATATAATTTTGTATTATAGCTATAGTTTTTATTGTATTATTTACATATAAAGGTATACATTTTATGTAAATAGAGATTGTTATTGAGTTCTTTCCGTCAATAAATAACTAATAATTACGTAAAATAATAATAAAAAATATTTATCAAATGGAGTAAAAATACAGCTGACGCCTGACAAACTCACGTTCTATAAATCAAATTGAGTAAATTTCACAGTGTACAAACTCATACAATATTATCTATGATAAAATATTTGTACACTATGTAGTCACAGGGTCATATTATTATTATTATTATTATCATCATCATATTATTCTCTCACCACATGTGTTTTGCCAAATGCAACTGTCTACGGAAACACACAAAAACTATATTATCATTCATGTTTATATCGCCTACAAGAAATACTATACCACAAAAACAACTATAGTGGAGTACGATTGTGCGTGTTTTTCCTTTTTGGGTACCTATACGATTTGTGCGCAGTGCTGAAATAACAAAGAACAGAATTTTGAGTTTTAACTATTCAAAGGCTGCGCGTGCGACGTTGCCAAATGTTTTATAGCAAATTTCAGTTATTTCACAATTATTTTTCAACATTTAAACTTTAAATACAGATACAACTTACAATACATGTCCGAGGACATCCATTCAAAAAATATTTAATACACATACTCGAATACTTTACAAGAATGGTATAACATTATTAACTTTAAAAAAATAATATTATACTGCTAATAGTTATATAGATTCACACTCATATTTTGACATTTAAGAATAATAAAAAGTTATTTTATAGTCTACAATCAATGATTAGGTATAGATACTAAGTGGGTCAAAGATAGTTCATGACTCTCTGACCAAAAGATTTTTTAACAAGACTTATATGTTACAAACTAAGTATGTGCTTATTTTCTCTTTTATTATGAGAGTTTTTATAGTAAACCCAGTCATGTAATAATATTATAGTTTAGGGATTTTTCTAAAAAGAAACTTAAACATTTTTAAAATGTTGAGTCCTATGTACCTAATTATCTAAAATGCCTGCATATATGTTTACAAAGACAGATTCTAATTACTGAATATATTAATATGCAGATATTAAAGAACTATATAGTTCTGTGGGTGAAAAATTATAGGGTCTTTTATAATATTAGATATATATTATAACTTACAACTGTTATACACCTATCCAATGTTTATAAGTAAATAAAGTATAGGTACGCGATAGCAGTCGGACGGTGTTTAATAAATAATAATTTAATCAACAATGGTCCGTCTACAGTATAATGGTCACCGCACAGCTTACAACCAACAAGTTTTTAAAAAACGCTGTTTTTGATTCAAGCTGAGTGAGAAATGAATAGATTTTGAAATAACGGTTGCTCTGTACTTTTTACTTTGTGACGTTTAATCAGCTATGAGGATTATATGTATAGTAGACACCTACTCAACAAATATTCATGCTCTATAGGACGTATTTATAAATGTCATATATTGTGGTTGGTATGTACCAATTACCAGTGGTCAGTGGACACTGCAGGTAGATTTAACAGAGCAAAATGCAAATGGCTTTTGCGACCCTTTACAATTTTTTTTAACCACACTAAAAGCAGAACGGAAAATGATTCGATCTAATAATTCCAAGAATGATGTGTCATGTGTGCATCGACCGTGGTATAATCAGTGACGTAGCCAGGGAGGTACCTATTATGTGTGTTGACACACTCCTTCTGGTCGTATTTTTGCAAAAAAAATATACTTCCTATTTATATGCTATGTATTTCTAAAAATGATGTTGTCATAATATTATAGTTCTATAAATTCTATTTAATTTTCAATATTATTAATATGAAGATTGGTGACTATACAACTGATAGCGCGTAAAACCTCCAATGGTTATATACAAAATTAAAACACTCCTGACTCCGCTCATAAAAAAAAATCTTGGCTACTAGTCTGGCGGTAATAACTAAAATAACTTCATCTCAAACAATTATACTTACCTACTCGTATATTAATAATCTATATGCATGTATTTGTTTTAATGTATATGTAAATATTACAAACGACAGAAGAACAGAGAGCAAGAATCTTCTTCGCTTTACAACCAAGTATAGTATTTATACATTGTTTTATTCATCTTTGCGTATTGTTTTCTAAAACTTTTATCACATTATGAATATTTAACTTGAAATTAAAATACTTAATTACAATTTTGATGTTGAATTTTATAGACAGTTACTTGGGCGTATCTAGGATTTAGTAACTATCTATATAGTTACATAGTCTAAATATGTACGTTTTAATTATCTTCGTATAAGAAAAATAACTGAACACAATTTATATTTTAATATGTCGCTACGAATGTATCTGTGAAAACTAAAATAACCAATAAACATAAAATATAATAATATGCATTATTTTTATCGTTTAAACTTTGTTTCAGTTGAAATATATACAATAAACTCAAATACTATTTACGATGATTAATTTTATGATTTTCCTCTTCTTAATATTCTGGACATATTTTTGATGGAAGCACGAAAAACTGTAGTAAGACTCGACTAATGCTCAAAAGCCGATGTAAATCCAACATCATTAAAATTATTATTCGTATTACAGTGTTCATATCAAAAATATGTCGAGAGTTGAGAAAGCAAATTATTGTAATTGTGTTCAAAAGTATTTGATTATTTTTTTTTAAAAATAATTTATTTGTAACAATTGTTTATGTCATATTTCTAATTTTAATAGTTATAAGGAAAATTGAAACCGGTGGCGACTGCAAAGAAAAAAATATTCAATTTTCTTGAGCCAAACCTTAATTCGCGTGTGTCTGTGTGTGTCATCTTATAATATAACCTATATATAGGTTGAAAAATAAGTCATAAACATTAAACAGCCTACGGCTTTCAAAGAATCTATCGATAGAACTTTTATTGAAAGCGGTCGAGTAGTTTTTGAGTTTATAGAGGACAAAACAAAAAACATTCATTATATATATTAGGTACCTATATGCATAATTTATGTAATTAATAATTATTAATTATTGTACACATTGAACGACAGAGTGATTTTTTTTCTAAAGGATTTAGGGTAAATATATCATTGGGGGCTTAACCCGAGCCACCTTTAGTTACGCCGATGGCCTAATCGGAAAAATTGTGCACATATATTGTATGTAGTTTTATATTGAAAATGATGATCCAAAATATATTTATTATTCAGTGGGAAGGGACTCAACAGTGTACATAATAGGTTTGTCGGCCAAATAAAGATTATATAGCGATTGTACAGTTTTTTAACCAGCAAGCACCTAAAATATAATTACCCATGGTTCAAAGGGATTTCATCGATTCCGACAGACCTTTTTATGCTAAGGAGATAAGGTATATCGATTCCGATATAAAAACAACCTATCGATTCCGCCACCGAAACAGAGAAAAAATAATTTTACCGAACAAAAACTATAGATTGATTTTACTTACATAGCTATATGTTATGAAATACCTGTATAAAATATAATTCAAATTGAATTTGTATTATTTTGTATGTATTATAATTGCCTATTGTATTGTATTTATTATATTTATTATTAATATTAGTATTACATTTTTATTTATTTTTTAAATATTTAAATAATCAGTAAGTAACTGTTGTTTTTTTTATTATTATTTAAAAAATACCCATCAACTACCGGAGTTATTGCGTTTCAAAATACATATTACAATTTATTTAAATTTTACAAAAGAATAAGGTGTATATAATATAATTAATATAGTACAATAAGTCTTAGGATAATCTAGTGATATATCTGAGTGTTCATGTTATATTTTTTGAAGAAGGTTCGTCTCTTTGAAAAGTTCTACAAGTGACGATGTTCTCTCTGTGTTTGGCGCTAGTATTTCACAAAGATTGTTGGGTTACAGTTGTGTTATTCTGTAGACTGATATTATTATTATCGTATGGTAGGTTAACGTATGAATATCATATCATGTACATTTTGTTTATAGCATATTTATTTTAACCGTATTTTTATGTAAGTATCTATATACTTGAGTTATTATTTAAGTTAGTTTTTAATTAATTAATTGTTAAAAATAGATGTAATAACGGATTACCATAGTTCCCAGCGGGTCTTCCAAACCTATTACTTCATATGGACCTATTATTCTAAGTATACTAAGTTAAATAACTCTAAAACTACTCTTTGGAATTTTGATTTCACTACGTCAATATTTTCAGAAAAATCATCTGCCAAATAATTTACCGTATGGAGGGTGGGTTGTATCTCTACTTGTTAAGTGTAATACAACAAAAATCTCAAGAATTTAAAAACATGCGTCTTTATAAGAATATTTAAAAAGGTGGGTTAGTGGATGTCGCTCTGCTGTACAGAAGGTTACAAGTGGGTCACTGTAATGGATGGTGTTAAATTTGAATTGAATGATATAATATCATTGTATAAGAAAAATGATTCTGAGCGAAAACGGTCAGTCAGCCTATGATATTCCCAAGTATATTTGATGATATTATTGTGAATAAAGTAATTTATATATAACCTATTAAATGGAGCCTTGTTTTAAATTTTCAATCCTTAGCTAAAAAAGTTGAACATTTTATAAATTTTTAACTACAAAATAATTATTAAATTCTAAATTTGAACTTGAAATGCTTATAAAAAAAAATTGTGCCTTTGTATTTTTAATATTTTTCAACTACTATTAGAACGATATATCGGGAGCTTTATATTAAATTTTCACGTTTTTTTACCCAACAAATAACATTTTATTGATATTTACAGAAAAAAAAACTAAAAAAATTGTAAACTGACAATGTCCGTAAATAGCTCAAAAAGAGTCAAATTATTTTCAAAATTTATTGTGTATAGAAAATACTAATATAAACATTCAGTGAAATTTTCAAGTATCTATAGTCATACGTATTTTAATTACAACAAAATAAGAAAATCGTTATATGAGATATCGAGTGAATATCAAATGTTCTAAAAATATGAATTTCAAACGCTCATAAAAATTTAATTTGACTTTCTTGTAGACATTTTTTTTTGATAAAGGTAGACAAACTTATGGATAATCTTGCATTACATTTTCAAATCTTAGATTTAAAAAGAAAAATTTTTATGAATTCTCAATTCAAAATAATTTGCTAATTTTCGTGATTTTTCCGTATTTTGTCAAGATTTGAACTTTAAATGCTTATAAATAAAAACTAAGGATTTTTAATTTTTTTCATCTGCCATTGAAACAATAACCCAGGAGCCTTCTATTAAATTTTCAAGCTTTTTTAACCAATAAATAAAATTTTATTGATATTTGTAGAAAAAAAAACTAAAAAATTGAAAACTTACAATGTCCGTAAACAGCTCAAAAAGAGTCAAATTATTTTCAAAATTTTATCGTGTATAGAAAATGCTAATATAAACATTCAGTCAAAATTGCATGCACCTACGGTCATTTGTTTTAGAGTTGCGCCAAAAATCAAAATCGATTTTCTCAAAAACAGATTTTGTGTGAAAACTCCTGTTTTTCCTTAATTTTTTTTTTTGTTTTTCATAGCGCTTTTGAAAACTTCTGTGAAATTTTTACTTTTGACCCCCTAAAGTACCAACTAGATTCACTTTCCTATCAGAAAAGTTACTATTAAAGAAAATCCAAGCACTTTTACTGTCCCAAAAGGTGATGACAGACACACAAAAAAAAAAACACACACACATCATTGTAAAATCAATACATTCATCGCTTCGCTCAGAATCTAAAATCTGAAATATTCTGTTTAGAATAACTGCGCACTGTTAAAGTAGAAAAAGAGGGTGAGCTTCCTCGGTGAATCGCCCTGTATACCACACACACAGCCACCGAATCATCGACGCGCAGCAGCTTATACGATGGGACGTTACAGGAGCGCCCTTTGCTGCAGTAGTGGAGTGTAGATATAGATAGACCACTCTACATAATAAAGTAGGCCACCGTTTTGGATGGGACGCAATAATAAGCATATGTCGCGATAACTCAGTGTCGTATATTATTATTATTTTTACGAATATTATAAAAGCGACGATAACAATATTGTTATTGTCACGTCGGCATTGTAAAAAAAATAAAACGATTGCGAACAGATCTCAGCCCATACTGTAATATTATATTGATGACAAGCTATGGGCATGCGGGCAACGTTCTAATCTCTATATCAACCGATCCCCTAAAAACAAATGGTACCCAACTCGTCGACATACTTACTACGTTCGCATAATAGTGTAAAATGTCCGATGGCTTCTTTCATCATAAAAATGATTGTTCGTGAAATATTACAGAACACATATGTTTAATGTAAACGCTCATATTTAGCAGATTGCGGTATATTGCGGTTCATAATTCATATTATTAGAAAAATAATGATAACGATAATAATAATACCATCACCGCCGTGAGAATGACTTCGTATTATTTTCATTAAAACCAAATGGCGCAAACATCGTTTTTTATTGTGAATATTTAATAACGTCCTACTCCAATTTCCAACACATTCAAAAACCTTTCTTTTTTTTAATATTTACCAAATATTTCACTGTTTTATGCGACTTTTTACGATTCGCTTGTTACTTGTTAGTAAGTCTTCTGCGGCACAGACTACTAATAATTTAAAAAACATTTTAATTTCAGATAGGCACTTCGGTATAGCTGTGTATAAAAATATGCAAGGCAAGAGAAAATTCTGCCCAAACAATTATTACCGAAAAAAATAATTGTAATGAAAAAACAAATCAAAAAGAAAACTATATAACTTAATTAAAAAAGAAACGAATTACATTTTATAATAGGTGCAATATACGGTGCTATACATAATTATGAATACCAATATAACTACACAATAATAAAATAACTGAAAACTTAAAATATACACAGTAAGTGTGTTTTATTATTTATTTCATTACAAAAGAACAGACAGAAAAAATTACTATTGTTAATGTATAGGTGAATATTTTATTTAACAAAGGATGAAACTGGTACGATTTCATTTCGTTTATTTTTGGAAACAATATCCTTATTGATTAGTTCTTGTCTAGACAACAAATTTGAATATGAAATAAATTTCAGAAAAATAAAATATAATTTACAGTTTGATTGAATGATGTCCATTATTAATATACCCATTGTGTGTAAAGGTAATGTAAAGTAAAAAGTGTTTTTAATATTTTTTCTACAAAAAATGTTCAATTATTATTATATGGTTTGATAGAATTTAAAAATATGAATATTTAATATATATAATATATTTAATTTAATATTAATAAATGAATAAGTATAAATGTTTTGTATATTATAACCAAAATCCAAATTATTATACGGTGAAACTTCCATATTACGATTTACGAAGTCTTATGGGCAACAAAAACAATTTACTATATATAATTACATATATTTGGTTCTAATTTGATTGTGGTTCTCAAAAATATTTCGTTAAACAGAAAATGTCATTAAATGAAAGTCATTGTATTATATTATAAATTATAATAAACATAGGGGACTTCGTCTTCTCCTCTCTATACGTTCACCAACCCTTAGGATGTTATTTGGGATTATTTTTATATTTTATTACTCATAATTATCGTTTTTTTTTAATTATTATTAATCTTTTTGATTGCAATATGGCATTTGTAAAACACTAAATAATATTTTTAAAACTTTTTTATATAATAGAGAAATATTAAAATTATTTCTATAGAACAATCACGATATTTTAATTTTATAATTTTCATCATTGTTTTATATTATTTCGGAATGATAATGTGGTTTTATTTTAGCTCAGTCCCTCATCCGAGTCCCACTTAATTACGCCTATGTCCATGGCAATTTCAAAATAGAGATCTGCCACAAACAGTAGAGGAACCAACGCCCTTAACGCACAAAGGCTATACGCATTTCTATTATTTTTTATAGTTCCAAACAAGTATACTAATTAAATTAAATGTTATCGGATTATATTACATTTTACATTAATAAATTAAACCACAAAATAAACTTAAAACATTATACGTTTAATAAAAATTAATAACGAAATATTATATAGCCATATTATTGCTAAAATATTCATTACACGGTGGCACTATTGTAGGTACATAAATACGTTTAATAACACATTACGTCCAGTTGTTGGCTTAGCGCTGCAGGATAGAGTTAGGTATTATTTTATATTTATGTGAGTTCGGAAGCAATGTGTTAATCTTAATAATATATAATAACATTGTCAAAAAAACCATTACGAACGCAGCCGTGCTAAATTGTTGAGTTTTTCAGCGGTTGTCGATAAGATGACTCTATTTTAATATTTGCGCGTTTAAAAAACTACTGAAGCAATATTGAAAAACTAAATACCTACCTATTCAAAGTGCCATCTGGACTCGATTTGTAATTAATAGATAGGCACCGGTACAATACAATATTGTACTGCTTGAAAAACCGTAAAACGAAAAAAAAACATCTTTGTAAAACCGATATAATGCGTTACTAATCGCTTTACATTGAAAAGCTAAAATCCAAATAAACCACTTAGGCGATTGTATTATAGATTGATGGGTACTTTACCTAACTCGTTATGCATCATCATAATAATAAAGTATAAAATATTACGTTGTATATTTGTAATTTAAACGATTTTGAATGGGCGCTTTTTATTTTTCAGATTTTAATAGGAGCAAATGTACTGAATACCTAGTAAATAATATAACATATTGTGTACTCGAGTGCGCCTCTTATACTTAATTTATATATAAATAATATATATTATGTGTATAGCTCAGGTTTGTGAAATACGTTGTCACTTACACTCTCTTACCTCTTTTAACTAGGAACATTAATATTTAATCGAGGGAACTCACTCATTCTTTGTAACTTAGTTTTTAACATTATAATGTCAATTGTCATCACACATTGAAATATTTTGATGAATTTATGGCTCGGAAGTCGTAGGATTCGAATGTTTTGATTTTTCCGATTTGTAGACACGCAGCAAAGTCGAAAAATTAATTTCATTTGGCGACGGGTTAAAAAATGAAATGAAATTATGCATATTTTTACATATCTCAATAATTTAACTTGTGCGCGATTTATATGCATAATATTTATTGATAATGCATGTAATATGTCAACCATATTATTGCCATTGAATATATTAAAATATATATTTTAAATATAACAATACACGCTATCCAACATGAATGATCACTCGTATACAGACCACAATAGACTATATGTATACATAAAAATATGTTTATCTTTATTGAATTATTGGTGGTTGTATATTATAATAATATATAGGTATGTATTTAATATTATGTATGCGTATATGTTTCGATTTTCCGAGACATATTTTTAAAATAAATTAATTTTTTCAGTTTAGAATAGTAAATGTTATACATACGCCAATGTTACAAGGACACAAAGTAAAAGTTGATTTAATAATATGTTTAGCGTAGGTGTCTATATATATATTAAGTGCAGACAAATATGCAAAACATTTTTAATTATATTATAATTAATAAGTTGTTAACTTAATGCACATTTAACATTGCAATGGTGTATACTTTAATTCCGATAACTGTTGAGCCTATTATAGTCTAATGACGATACTATAATATGTATAACAGATACATTAAACTGTAACTTCCTGCACAAGTAATATACAATGTAAATCGTCGATATATAACGTTTAACAAAAAACACAAGCTTTGTGTAGTAAAAAATAAATAAACAACGTTTTCGTATATATCGTGTTTCTTGATTTGAACTTTTGACTAACTTTGGTTCACGTCAATCGTAGGTACTATAAGTATAATATGTATATGTCAACCGGAGAAGAAGTCAAATAAAAGAGCAGTTAAATCGTGGGTATAGTATAGACGCCATAAAGTGACACGAGTGGTAACGAAAATCAATGTAATACGAAAAGCCATGGCTGATTTTAGACTTTATGGTACATATACGATTATTATAAGCAAGGTACGCCAAAGTTACAATTTTATATTTGGATAGGAAGGGTAAGGGGAGGGTGATTGAATTTAAATATTTACACATTGTTTTTCTACACTCGTATAATACCATATATTTGTATACCCTTCATTTGAATTATTTATTTTTCTCTACTTAAAACCTGTTAAATATCATCAAAATATAAAATAAAACATTTATAAATATCGGATTCGAATAAGGTTGCATAATAAGTTAATAGTTTCTTTATAATATTAAATATAAATAAACTCGACGAGAGGGGAGCGTCATTCGTATCGTCCCCGTACTGTCTCTGTCTGCCCCTGTAGTCCTTTGAGTAAACTTTTAAAGATAAAGTTTTACGGCGTGTTTATCGTTTATATCGTGAACCAATACGACGGTAAAAAAAAACAACTGGACTACCTCAATGTTTACAAGAATTGAGAAATTCTAGGACAAGACAACTGCAATCGATGAAATGAATTTGTTTTAAAAAATGTTTTATGAAGACATTCATTGTATAGTCAAAACAAAAGTAAAAATTAAAGTAATTTGTGTGACTATATTATATGATATTTTTATAACACTAGAAAACGGATTTTGAAGCACTAAAAATGTATAGAAAAAGCATTTAAAATAAAACAATAAAGTTTAAAAAGAATTTTTTAAATACTTAACAAAAGGACTATAAGATAGTTTTTTTTTTAAAAATGTATAATTAATATTGCTATAATTTTTCTTCCAATAGTTGATCTGTTAATGTAATAGATTGTTTACGGTAATATATAAAAATATATGAATTAATAGTTAGTAGGTACCTACTAAAATAATTTCCTTACATCCTCTAACTTACATTTAACGATTTAACCATTACATTACAATTACAAATCTGTGAACAATCAAACAATATATTAACATGTTTATATTTTGAAAAATTACGTTTTACGTCAACTAATGAAGTTCAATTTCAATTTTATTTAAATATTAAAAAAACATATATACTATAATATTAGTATGTTTATTAAAAATAATTAGTAAGTACAATAAGATTGGTTAAAGCTTTAAAAAGGCATTGAAAATTATAAAAAGCGTAAAATCCAAAATTAGCCTAAAAAAGGAGAAAAAAAGAGAAATTAAATGTTTACATTTGTTCTATATGTTATGCCTAACTTTTATAAATCACATAGCTGATAAAGCTTCGTTTTGATCTGGTAGAAAAAAAGCAAATGTCATTAAAATCTGTTGGTACCTATTAAAATATAATAATATTATAATATACATATAGTACAAACCTACGGTACCAATGTAAATTTGTATGCATAATATAATTTACATTATTTAATTTTTAGATTTGTCTGGATTAGAATGTTTAAATCATTATATTAAACTGTTAAAGTAGATAATACAAATTGAAAATAAGTTATACGCTTATAATCTACGTAGTTGTGTTACCTGCTGGTAGTCGATGTAGATTATGAATTAGATTTAGATTTTAGAGTAACTTTATAGAGTACATAATATAACAAGTGCCGACTAAATATTAATTTGTTGACGTGTATATATTATAGTATATACCTACTGCTAAATTATAGTATCCCGTTTTTTACAGACCATTATTGGTTTTTTTTTCCTGAAGGTGCTTTAAATGTTTTATTCAAAACTAATCCATAAGTTTATTGATTCGAACTTCTATAACTAGCTACACAGCGAATAACGATAAACAATAGGTACGTCGTTCTACTTATATATAGTAAAATTTTCAAATATTAGATTATTATTTTTTATTTAAAAATAACAAGATATAAAAGTTCAATAAACAATTTTTAGAATAAAAAATACCATATTTGTCCGTAAAAAACTTTTAAATAAGACACAAATGGAATTCAATTTATAATAATATTGTGTAATAAAGTTTATTGATTAAGCTGTACGATTTCAGTGTCATTACCTATAAGTGCACAGCAATAATTACAATTTATTATTTGAGTATAATGCTTCGTAGGTAATGAGTAATGATTAATATTATAATGATGAATGATAGCGATAAGTGATTCAGCACTGTCGCAAAAACAGTTTTGATGTAGGCGATATTGGAGGACTGGAGGAGTCTTGTGAGAAAATAAAAGTTCGGTAGGAGGTAAAATTCACAAATCTACTTCTTGATTAATGACTGCATCATAAAACATAAAATACATCATTGAATTGTGCAGGCTTGTAAAGTATCTGTGTAAAATTGCTGGTCATATTCAAATGAAATTTGATTAACAAAAATACGTATTTTAAATAATTTTGAAAAAATAAATTTAAATATAGTATCTATATTTTAAATACTTTTCAAAGAACCTAAATAGGTAAAAATAGGTGTTTAAAATCAAATACTGAATAATAATGTTTCCGATTTTTCCAGAAAATGATTTGGATTTTTGGGCTACTGAATATTATTGGTATTACACTATTACCTATATAATATACGTCTACTGGTGTAAATAATGTTAATAAACAATACATGCGGAATTCGAGTAACAATAAATAACGCGTTTTATATTTTATAACGCACACACACATGTGTCGCGTTATGTTGTGGCCCGTCGTCGCGACGTCGTAAGTACCTCCCATTAATCGTCCGCGTGTATACCATAAAATGCCGACTCTATGCGGGCGTAATTCGATTTCAAAACGTGTTCGCTTTATTACAAGATGCGAAATTATTATGATAAAAATGCGAGATTTGTTTGTTAATAATTTTTTTTTTTTTTGTCATGTGTGGTGGAATTATTGGCGGGAAAAATGTTTAATTATAAAAAAAAAAATAACACGCCGTACCGACGACATAATATTATTATTGATTACCTACGTTCGAGTTACTGTCGACGTCGGCGGCGGCGGCGGTGCCGCCGCCGCCGCCTACGTTGCGCGTACGAGTCGACCATATGATATATAGTATAGGTGCACCGTGTTCCGACGAAACCAAAACGCATCGACATAACGAGAAGAGGCTCTAACCCCCCTTCACAAAACCATTTTCAGCCCTTTTCCCCCCACTTGGCATTTAACCGAGATTTGGGGGAAAAAAACTTTGTGAAGTTCAGTTCAATGGGTATGATATTTATTAATTAATAATGGTTATTACACAGGGCCGTTTAAAACGAATCATCTGATGCTTTGTTCATGGCTTCCTAGGTCACCCGATCTTACGCCATGCGACTATACTTATTTTAGGGATGCGTTAAAGAGATAATGACGTGTACATGGACACATGGTACACCATTTTGATCAACCACAAAACAGCTAAAAAAATACAACGGGTAGGCATGGAAATGTGGAATGAGTTCCGAATAGATGCTGGGACACGTGGAACATATTATTTTATAGGTACCATTAAATAATATTGAAATCTTATTAATTTATTTAATAAATAAAATGTTTTGCATATTATATTACTCTAAATAGTGGCACCAAAGTTTTTAAAATGTGGTCGGGTAGATTTAAAACTTCGCGGCCTCCAATATCTTAACTATTTAATATAGGTACCTCTACCGTAATATACATTTACTCACAATCATGATTCATAGCTTAAATAATATACTCGTGCTCATAATAAAGTTATGATGTAAATAAAATGTGGCCCATCGCCCATAGGCCACATTTTTTAGAAAATAGGTCTGGTTAGACGTTAGGATGGACTTTGGCGCCACTGAGTCTCTAAACCTTAAAACTAAAAATATATAAGCAATTGCAATCGGATGAATGATGTAGAAAAATCCAGTAAAGGGTAAAATAAAAATATAATGTATGGTTATTAGTTATTCCAGGTTTCGCAAAATTAATCGGATTGCGATTTGTGACGCACAACAATATAAAGTGATAATATAATTAATTATTTTTTGCAGTACCTATGACTGTTATGAGGAGAATTAAAACTTACATTACGTCGACCGTGTATACATGTCACAGAATAGACCAAGCTATACTAAAAAGAAAAAGAAATATTTACGATTGTAAAATATTAAATATGCTTACTGTAGAATAATAAATACGTACTCAGGTCAGCTAAGTCTACCTACTTATTTTATTATTTATATTAGATTTTTAACGACTAGGGGGGGGGGGCTTTTGATTCTATTTTGTACATTGAATTTCATTAGCCCCTACATGTAAGCTGTAACCAGTAACCACTAAATCCTAGTGACGCCCATGATTTCGTCAACAATAACAACAACAACAACAACAATAATAACGACGATCGTAAAAACACAATATTAATGTCGTAATAATATTATCGTTATTACTATTACCGTGTAGAGTCAGAGGAAAAGCGGCGTTGCCCGCCGACCCGTCTAAACTTTTGCATGTAAACTTTTGCTCGAGGCAGGGGTGGTCGTTCAGTGAGCGTTTTCTACCCTCCTCTACAACCTATACATATATAATATTATAATATACCACAGCATTAGCCCCGGACAACATTATTACATATATGAATATACGATCGTAAAAATAACGATATTGTCGGTGGTGCGGTTACGACGAGCTGTAGCAGCAGCTGATGGTCTGGCTCGGAAATCTACACGGTCGAGGTGTTTAGTGGGAGGGGAAAGCTAGGGGGGCACCTGTGCGCGGTAGAAACCGCATCTCCGAGACCGGCGGTATATTTTTTACGGTAAGCCGGCAACACTGTCGCGCGGCGGCGGCGGATCGCTGGCCGCTGCTGCAGTCGCCGCCGCCGCCGCCGCCGCGTACCATATTGATTATTTTCCAGGTCATATTTCGTCCCGACCAATGAGCTGACATTTTCCCCGACGCTCGCCGTCCGTCACCGCACCACAGACGCCGCCGCCGTACACCGGTGCCGAGTGTGCGCGTACCGAACGCATGAGCGCGCCGCGCGGCTGTGCGTGCGCGCGCGCGCGAGTGCACCGGCGCGCGGCAGTGTGCGTGTGCGAGCGTTACGGCGACGACGACCGTGTGCTGTTGTAGTGCGCGTTCACGTTTCTCCCCGCTCGCTCGCTCTCCGCGTGCGTGTACACGACCGTATCCTCTCGCTCTCGCTATATCCAGTCCCCCGGCGCTCACCAGCCCGCCCGCCATACACCGCACCGCACGCTCGCTCACTCGTTCGCGTCGAACGTTAGCGCTGCCGGTGGTGGGGGGGTCGTGCGACGTCAGTGAACGCGCGCGCAGGCACCGCACGTCCGATCTCGGCGGAATTTATCGCGTACTCCTCCGTGGCGGACGCCGATAACGCGTCGTTTTGTTAACAATTTTTTTACGTTTTTGAAAAACGCGTACGCGCGCACGTAATCAGAATAATAATAAAAAAATCGTACACATACAGTCGCGCAATCGCAACTAAAACGACTGCAACAACCATACGATATAATGCCCGTTTTGCGCCGGGTACGTTCGCATCGCACGTCTCTAGAACAGCTAACGATTAATGATAATAATAATAATGTATTGTGATAAAAAAAATCAAAAACAATTTCGCACGGGCCACAACGTTCGTGTTGAGGTATTATAATATATCGTGCGGCCGTGACATAATAATCATACAATAATATTATATATATAAATATTAAATCTCGTCTACGTTCGGTGTGTGCGCCAGCCGGCTCGCTTGGGACGACGACGACGGAAAAGCCTGCCACAACGAAAAGGCGACATCCGTTTCTCGACACCGGCGAAAAATATTATTACTAATTTTTTAAAAATCGCGAAAAATGCCGCGGCGATCGACGCGTACGAACGGCGCTGTTGTGGAAACACCGCGGCGGCGACGGTCGTAGTGCGTCCGCGCCGTGTGCGTGTGCGTGCGTACGTGTGCCGCGCGCGCGTAGGCAGTGTACGTGCGTGTGTGTGCGCCGCCGCCGGTGTGCGCCCGCGCCAGTGTGTGCGTGTGTGTCAGTGTGTGTGCGTGTCAGTGTGCGTGCGCGTGTGTGAGTGTGTGCGACGGCGGCGTTCGTACGGACGCGACGCGCCTTGGGTGAGAGCCGCTCGCAATAATAATATAGTAATCGCGCGTACCGGATAACGTAATAACAATAGCGACGGCGGCGGCAGTGCAGCAGCAGCACCTCCACACGGTCGCCGCGGCAGCAGCAGCAGCAGCAGCAGATTGGAGCGGCTGCTGTTAGATGCAGGTGGCCACTTTGTTCCGCGAGTCGGCTAATCTACTCGGTGCCGCTATGGAACCCGGTTCGTCGACGGACAGCAATTCGCCCTCTCTGAAGCAACAACAACAGCAGCAGCAGCAGCAGCAACAACAACAGTAAGCACCGAGCTTTACGGTTTTTTTTTTTTTTTTTAAGTTTTTCTTTTCGTTGTTTTTCTCACGAAATTATTTACCTGCCCATTTACCCGTGTATATTATCACACCTCACGGCCAACAATCATCATCATTATTTTTATCATCGTCATCGCATGATATCGTCGTGTATTATCATCACATGCTCAGTGCCGGGGGAGGGGACGACATAGTGGAGATACGCGTTAATATTATTAAAACAACTCTCTACACGCTAACGCCCCCGCCTAGGGGGGAGGTGGCCGATGTTGCGGTAAAGGTGGAGGACGAAGAGCAAGCGGCGAAGACAAAGACTGGTTACCTACACGGTTTTCCGTTTTTCCGAGCGTTGTTCGTGGTGGGGGGGGGGTCGAACTCTTGCCGGGGGGGAGAGGGGGTGTGTGTTTTTTGCGAGCACTCGAGACCGATAGTTGTGCAGTCGGTGTTAGCGTGTGTAGTTTATTTTTTGCCGTTTTTAATAATATAATATAAATATATTATATGCATATTTTTTTTTCCCACCGGATACGGCTCTTCGGCTTGTCGTGTGTGCGTGCGAACGGTACGTGTGTGTGCGCCCGTCCGTCCGTCTGCGTGTACGTGTGTGTGTGTGTGTGGGTACGTGAATGTGTACGCGAGTGTGCAAACTGCAAAGCACACGCGCCAGCCGCCCGATTATACACGGCCGTTTGTGTCGGTGTATGAGTGAGTGTTCGTGTAAGTGGCTAGTGAGTGTGAGCGTGTGTGTGTGTGTGTAAAAAATGTAACGCGACGACTATTATAATGTACACGGTTACCTACGATTTACCCGCACGCACACGTAATCGACGACCCACCGAGCCAGGTAGTACTTATACGCATAATAATAATAAATAATAATAATATTGTACCTAGGTAACGTTAAAATATTGTCGTGAACACGTACCTATATTATATAAATTATAGTGTACAGTCTAAAATAATATGTAAAATAGTAATCCGTCGGTCGGGTTGCACTTAGGCGGTACTATAGTGACTACTGGCGGTATATATTATTCGGCTGATAACGCGGTATTCAGGTGCTTGCGCTTCTGCTTCGGCGGTGGTTGCCTATAAAAACCGCTTGCACATTCGGCACGGATTTCGGTAAAGTATTGAGAGTGTGTCTAGTCGTTTATTTTAAGGGGAGCGAATCTCTACTTGGCCGTCTTTGCGTAGGTTAAGCGCCGCGCCATTGGTCTCTTACCCATGTCTTTGTTGCAAAATATCGGTAGGTATAAGTTTTATACCTTTTTTTTTAAACTACGGTGTTTGGTAACCATTTAAAAAAAAAAACTCATGTTCCGTTATCAGTATATAACATAATGTCAGATTGGTGTATCTTATCTTCATAAATAATTATTTATGTATTTCAGCACACCATTCCTACTAAATTAGTTACCTATACAATGTGTAACAATATTATTATAAGTATTGGAAGGCGCTTGAACTATATATCAGCGTTTAAATTATACCATAGCTGTTATATTATATTATATACATGTACATGCACACTAATACTACTTGTTCCTGTTAATATATTATGTTTAGATTAGGTATGGTTGCACTTTTTGTCTGTTAAACAATAAACATAAACGGTTAGTGTCTTATATGATTAAAGTTTAAACTTGATAGGTAAAATGCTTTTTAACATAGAACAATCCAGCATTAATACATTTTCATTTTGGTGAAGTACTTTTGTACTTTGATCATGTCTATAGCCAGAGGTGTTATCATTCATTTTTTAGAGAGTATACTAAATTACCAAGCCGTCGAGTACCAAACTACTAGGTACCACAAATTTGTAAAAATATCTTGAGAGTAGGTATACCCTATGGGAATATCTCTATTTATAACACCAGTGTATCAAATACAGGAAGAATAGGTGTTACCATAAGTCTAAAACTCTAAAATTCTTTTAATTTTCTGGTTAATATCACTAATTAACATTTATTGCTCATTAAATAGGCCATATGTGGTTAGCGTTATATTATATTTGAAATATACAATCAGGTATAGATAAGAAGTTACTATAATGTCTATCTATATATAATTTTTCAACTAATTAAGCATAAATATTTAAATTAATTGAGATTATTTGAGAATTATTGTATTTCACTTACTATTAGTAAATAGGTACTTATGTCAGGAGTAACCTTGAATTAAAGAGTATTAAACTGGCGAGCCTCTTACCAACTAAATGACAAATTTTTTTATAATTGCAATTTTCTGAGTATATTCTTGGAATTTTCAGAAGTAATCTCTAGCAGGTAGCAAGTAGGTAATTGATAGAATCTGTTTACTGTACATATCCATACTGTTAAGGTTTTGGAGCATAACACTTATTCATTCACAAAATAATATTTTTTGTTCTTATTAATTAATTATAACCATATTTTTTTTTTTGATATCATCAACTAATGAAACACACAGGTGCCTATTACTTACCTACATATTTCTCATTAGGTTCTCTAATTTTAATATTATGCCTACTTTTATTAAATACAATTTTAGGAATGTAAATAGATTACCTGCATAGTTTACAATTTATACTACTTTAAATCGAAAATATGTGGTTGGAAAGTGGATATTATAAGATTGACGTTATTGTAAATGTCAACATGTTTATGTCTATCTTAATGATGAGTATTAAAATTTAAATCCATAGTAAGGTATTTATTTAAATAAGTGATAAGTTTGATATATTTAGTTCATGGCTGTGAAAGAAAAGTAACTAATTGTATATACATATACCTTTTTGCTAATCTATAGAGTTTTATTTTTTTGTAAGTACATTAATGAATTGAATGTCTTAATGTTTATCTCGTAATGAAAACATTGTACTGATGTTTAATACATCCATTAAATGATTTATTATATAACTTAGATAATAAATTAAACAAACAGAATCCACCTACTATATTGTTTAGCCGGTCCCTTGTTCTACTGTAAGTAAGTAGATCATTTAGTGTGACAATAATTGTATACAATCTTTTAATTTTTATTTCTTTAGTTAACTACTTACATAAATTTAAAAAAAAAACCATTATTTAATTGTCTATCATGTATTTTATTAATTATATTGATCATCATTTTTCAAGTAAACATCAACTATCCACCAAGCAAGATAAAATTTGATAAGCATAGATTAGGTATTTGCAAATTATCATAATTTGTTTAAATTAAAACCCCCAATAATTAATAAAGTTTAATAATGTCATTTTTAAAAGATGTACATTAGCAAGGAAAATGTAAATATTGATATTATTTAATTTGTTTGTTTATTCAATATAATATAATGGTGTTTTTTTTTTTAATGGCAAAGTTTGAGCTAAATTGTTTGTTTACCTATTAATGGATGTTTACCATTTTTCGAATTTCTCTTATTTTACATAAATTATACCATATTTTGTTAAATATTTCATTTAAGTATTAGGTAATAAATAAAAGGAGACAAAATATTTTAAAGAATAATAGCTAGTACTTAGGACTTACAACACATTTTGTTATAATGTAACTTCCACAACACATTTAATTTCTCTCTAAGAACATTGTACATTTTCTTCAAAAGTATATTTTATATCTTATACTCAAACAAAAATATTTATTAGGTATAAGTAGGTATTGTATTTTACCTAGGTATATTACCTATATAAGTTTCAAATTATACTTTTATCATTCCACCCTAGTAATTATTTAATCCATGTTAGGAAATATATAAAATAATTTATTATTTCAATAGACTGAATACACACGTTCAAATTGTAACTGTACATTTTACAATATAAAAATATAATTACTGCAGTTTATTGAAAAAAGAGATTATTCTAAAATAGTTGATAAATTTCATTCAAGATGTGCAATATTAATTTAAATGGATCTCTTTCTTTCTACAGCTTATTTATATGTTTTTACTAAAAATGTATTATTGTTAAATAATTATGATTCTTTAATGTATGGTGTTACTCTAAAAACATTACAATTTATTTTGATTGATACCTATTTACTTATAATTTAATATGAAAGATATTCCTATAAATTCTTAAAAAATGTTATTAATTAATAGGTTTCAAATTAATATTTGATTTTAATAAATTTTAAGTATTTTACCCAACTTAACCTAACCACAATAAATTATAAAAAATATAAATTTTCAACAAAATTGGGTTTATTTAAATGCACTTTATCAGTAAAGTGCTTATATTTTCTCAAAATATTTATAAAATTATAATTATTTAAATGGGTGAATTGAATAAATAATCTAGTATTATAATATCATATATATTGCCATTTAAAGTGCCATTTTGCCATAATCATTACCTATGTAAATATTGGTACCTATAATACTTACTAAGTATTAAATACTTGAGGCTGGGATTGTTAATGATAATTGTAAACTACTTAAATAAGTTAAATAAAAAAACAAATAAAGTTCTCTAACTTAAAATCACTTTTTGTTTTGACAAAATGAATTATTAAGTTCATTGATAAAATATTATTTGTATGTTGTATCTATTCATCAAATACGAATTTAGTTTTTATTGTTGGTACCTAATTGAGACGTTGTCTCTCAATACCTATATAAAAATCAATTTATTCGTATTATAAAGTAAATTAAAACACAAAGTGATAACTGTACAAAAAAAAAGAACAACTTCAAAAAGAATATTATAAATGAGTATATCATTGTAAGAATATACAATTTTAAAGTAATTTAAATTAAACATATATGTAATCCTGTAGGTATTAAGTGTTATTTAAAAATACATTAATATATTATAATAAAAAAAAAACAAATCCAATAAGATTATTATTTCTTACTACACACATATTGTTAATAATTAATTTAGATTCTTTTAGAATTAAAAGATTACTATGATGCATTCAGCTTTGTATTACTCTGTATGAATATATAGTATATATAGTTATAGTCATAATATTTCAGTCATAAAAGCTTTTAAAATAATTTTAGGTCAGAAATATGGTGTATTAACCAAAATTGAATTTTTTTAATAAAAATACAGTTAGTTTTTCCAAATGTTTACTTTTATATGCAGTTATTAATAGTGTATATTAATTATAGTTCATGAAATAATAATAATAATGTTACGAATATAAGTATTATTTAAAAATATTTTAATATCATTCAGTATTTTTCAAAATGTAATATAAGACCTGATCTTCTAGATTGATAGATAATATATTTATTTATGCACGAAAATAGAAACAGTTTATTATATTTCGATGTTAAGTATTTCAAAATACTGTACCTACTTAATTTGAGTTATTACAGATTTGTCAACGAGTAAAAAAAGTAATCAACATTAAGTGTTTCAATTTATTCACTTTTCGACGTTAGTGTTTGCTACTTCTATGAAACCGAGTGCATGTGCGACTAGAATTCCCAAAACGGGTTCCATTTTTTTATCTTTCGTTTCTACATTTTATTTTTCAAAACGGGTTGGATTTACTTGCCGGTCGTGGTTATGGTTGGAGGGGATGGGTTGTAGTGTAACGAATTGATACAAGACGTGTGTATAATATAGCTCCGACTTTTCGTTTTCGAGCGGACTCCGTGCCGAATAAAAATACCTACCTATCTGATATGTGAATAATTCTACGTTTTTTAGAAATTCTTATCGCACTCAATACACTGCAGTCTTAATAATATATTATTTTATCATCTAAATAATAATAATAATAGTAATAGTACCTATTATAATATAATATTATTATTGCGTTCCTGAAAAATGTTTCATGCGATCGAATGTGGTGTGCTCGCATCGACCGCCACGTCCATGCGCGTGCGCGTAACACATCGCCATGGTGTGGCGCAAGTTGGAGGCTACTACTATGGCGAATACACACGAGCTCACACGCACACTAATTATTATCGTTTACACGTCACACGACTGCGATATCGCCACAACATCAGTTTTGTCCGCTTTCGACGCTATTTCTCTCGGCGATGGTTTGCCACCGAACGACTAGAGACCGACGATTTAGAAAACTTATTGTATAATATTATCGGTTGACAATATGAGACGGACAACGTTCCCTGATCGTGTTTTTTACTCCTACACGAGGAGACAATAAATTGACAAAATAATAATAATAATATCCGTCTGATTTTCATCATTGCCGCCTCCCATAATATTGTAGTAATTCGTTTTTTTTTTTACCGATTTCCGTCGTCGCATAATTATTATTATCGCCGTATCGCCGTGTACTCGAGAAGCGGTGACCCGTTCTTATACGATATAATAATATTATTATTATGTATACTTCGTCGCATCTCTATGTACATAATTTATTATTGTTATTATGTCATCCTCGCTCAGAGAATAATAATATCTTCATTATCTTCCGTTTTATTTAACCGCGCCCCCCTCCCAATTTCATCTTGCTATCTGTACAGAGTAAAGGCTTAACCTAATGTTTATATTATTATTGTTGTTGCTGTTGTTGTTGTTGTTGTAGTACCGTGTCCCTTCAAAGAGTTTGTGCTACCGCAGTAATAACGCGCTAGTTTCCCGGGAGGTTTTAAAATCGATTAGTGGCAAAGATTATAGTAACGAATTCGGTGTATTTTAAAGAGACGTGTGTGTAGTTCTATTAATAGGAATAATACGTCGACGATGTTATAATATTCTTAACTCTCGATTGGGTTTTTGGGTGTGTGCAAAATGTCAGCGTCTCTTGTCGACGGCGAAACGCAAAATGCTTGTACAGGATGTGCGTATGTCCCTCGGTGTTCCGGATTTTCAAGTGGCGGGGACTATGGAAACTCCATCACCCCGCCACCGAAAAGAGCTCCCGGACGCCGTAGGATACCACCATCATATACACACAGCTTTCAAAAAAAAAAATTAATCAATAAACTTCCTCGATTATACACCACCCACCCCCACCACTACAACTACTCACCAGCAGGGATGATTTAAACTACACATTCGCCATATTATAAGCATGTATTGCGTTTTTGGCTTTAATAAAAATACATTGTTCCTAGTAAATATATTACGATAAATATGATAATATGTCGTCGTCGTGTCGTCTGTAAATTGAGCCGATTGACCTGTACCGACTTATATTTAAATGCATGAAAAAAAGCATTTATTATAGGTAGTTACATACAAAACCCCTTGGCGTTTATTGTTTCCGCTTTGTTAGCAATTAATACATTTTTTTCTAATACATTTCATACCTACAAAATATGGTTGGTACTTTGCTCATAACATGTACCTAACCTCTATGTGACCGTTACTACTAATAGAAACAATATTCAATGTCATGTTAATTTTATATAATATATAGGTAAAAGTTTTATTAACTTCAAAGTAATCGTTTTAACGACAGTCTATTAGATTTTTAAGAGTTAGTTAACAATTTTCAGTATTGGAAACTAACTTTATTTCATTAAGAAAATACTTCGGAAAAAACAATATATTCAGGATGGAAGATTTTTAATTGGGTTTGTTTTTAAATTCTTGACGTTTTAATTGTATTTTTTTTTTATATTTAGTTCTCCACCCTTAATTACCTGTTATATTTAAAAACCAAAACAAGTTTAGTCTGGTTAGTTTACGTACGGTAGGTATTAATAATAAGACAGCGTGGTGTATACAACAGTTCGAGGTACTTTATATAGTTTATACATCTATATAGGTGCGTTTAAAAAACTTTTTCACTTTGAAAACTTTACTGCAACACGGTGTACCAATAAAACTCTTTACAATATTTCTAACGGTTGTTTCAGTTTGACGTATAATATTATGTATTGGGCGCCTATACATCACACCGTAGTAGACTCCATTGTATATTCGTTTTCAAATATCGTAACATTACTTTTATTTTATCGCTGGACAACGAAATACAAAGAAATATTTCGCTTTTGAGTGTGTGCCGTTAGGAAGGCACACGGGTAAATTTTTTTTAAATACCGCATACCCCGCAAAATAATAAGTTCAACGACCAATGTATAAACCCCGGTGCGGTGGCGTTCAGTTCTCTACGACCTCTGTTCCTGCAACCCTGTGCACGTATCCTGACCAGGTTGCCTGTTGTGTTGGCCGGAATCATAAATCAATACACCCTGCCGCGCGCGCCGCCGCCGCCACCCAGTTCGCTAATCTCCCTCTTTCTTATTCCCCTCACCCTCCACGGTCCCATCAACCCCACGACCCATCTATACCCGACGCCGCCCCTCCTTTCCCCGGTTCTGCATTACTCTTCCCCTCATCCCTAACCACTCCCACCATCACGGAGGAAGTCCCGCGTGCGCAAAACTAACTCGCTTAACGTCGGAACCGGTACGAAGTTTTGATCAAACGAAACCCGACGGGACGGTGGTCCTATTACAGTACTACGATATGATATTATAGTTGTCGGGTTAAGTCAGGCAGGTACCTGCGTCCTTGCACCGTAACTTATCGGTACTATTTCCATAGAAATGGATTGAATCCGTACCGTCCAATCTAATGTTCTTTAATATTGTAACGAAGCCACCGACGGGAACATCCCCTCCCGAGCACATATAATTTAGTTCAACCTACCGTACGAAACTCTGCTCTCACTAACAGTATACGTACGTACACCCACAGGGACTTGAGTGGCTCGTTACTCCATTCGATTCACAGAATTTTATTTTATAATAATGTAAATTGTTAGTAATAAATATCAATCCAAAAATTTGGACTCAAGTGTGTAACGATTATCCATCGGATGCCTAATAAGAGATACTAAAATAAAAAATAAAGCATTTTTTCCCCATGACCTATTACGTGAAAGTTATCTATCGACGTGTGAACGGAAAGCTATCATTCTGCTGCAATACTACTGGGGTAGAGTCCATTCCATAATGTTATATAAACGACCGTGGGTATGAACTTTTGAATAAAAAAACCTACTTAATGCGTGTTTATGATAATCGTTATTAGGTACGTTCTCTGGGCGTTGGAGTAATACGCATAATATTATTACCTACGTTCTTCCGTCAAAATGTTCTCGGAAATAATATAACACACGGTCAACACCTACCTACCCGCAATAATGTGCTCGATGTTCATTTCATGCTCAAATCGACCGTATTTATTCAACGAGTTTTGTTTCAATATTTAATTTAGCCATTTTTAATGCAGCAATTCCGTTTCTTAATACTTTTCAGTTGTATTGACATACTAAATTATAATATTCAATATTCGAATGTGGACGACAATAACATCAATATTTTTATAAAATCATTTCTCTAATATCAAAATATTGAATTAATGCGAACGTGTCATATTATTAGTTATTGTCGTTATTACATAACACTTTTAGAGTGTAAGTAGTTTCAACTTGCATTTGTTAGGTTAAACATAGTCCATGGTGTTCTCGATGTATTAAAACTATTTCTAGACATACAAAATAATTGGATGCTTGTATTTATTACACAATCTATGTTAATAGTACACGATAACATATATAATAAGTCATGTTATGAATTAAAAATTAATAAATACCCTACACAACAGTTTTGTTATATTTTGTCTATGACCTGAAATTATTGTATGCAATAGCAAATATATGTTTCTTAAAAATATACAGTTTTTGTAGTTAACAATTATTGTTCTTAAAAAAGTAACAAGTAATAGTTATTGCTTGTAATACTTTGTTGTAAATTAACCTTAAATTATAGTATAAGTAATTAAAAATAATTTTGTTTAATATTTTTAAAACTAGTAAAATTTATAATTGAATAACCCATTAATTCTATTCAGGGCTGTTTCATAGATGCTATTGATTTACCATTAAATTAAAATTAGAAATAATCATATCAATTCAACACACCTATTCTAGTGACTCACTAGACTCTTGCATCAATTCATTTTTATCTCTTATTTGTTCGTAATAGATAATTGATTATTGTAATTAATTGGTTGATTTTTAAATGTCTGCAGGTCTAACAATTATGGTAATTGTGACGTTGTTAACAATGGACCTCAGCCAGCATCTTCTGTAAAACAAGAATCTGCTTGTGCGGATGATGGATATGAAACTAGTGGCGGTGGTACCGATGCTGAACAAGCTGCAGCAAAACATTCGGCCGCAGTAGCCGTTGCAGCAGCTACTGCTGCAGCTGCAGCCGCAGCAGCTCAGCATCATAATAACATTATGAACCAGTTACCTCCGATGCATCATCATCAACAACAACACATGAACACACACATGCATCCACATCACCATGGTCATGCTCATCATCATCATCAAATGAACAACATGCAACAACACCAGATTAAGTATGAAATGCCTGATGATCCATATAGTTTTGTTGATGAAGAAATGCAGCATCATGGTCAACAAAACTTGCAATACACTGAAGAAATGATTTTACAACACATGCCAAAGAAGCGAGGCAGGAAGAAAAAATTTAAACCTGAGGATCAGATGAGGTAAACTAATCTATGATCTTTATTAATTTTTTTTGTTATTATTAAATGCATATTTAAGACATACAAATTGTTAAATTATGTTTAGTTTGCAATGCTTAAATCCTGATCAAGCATTTGGGTTAATGCAACATATGTTGCCAAAAGATAAATTATTGACAAATCCTGCCAAGGTTTACAAGGAAAGAAAAAAACATGACCGTTTTAATGGCATGCCTGAAGAAGAGGTATCAAAGCGCACTTTACCTGACCATCTAACCAATAATTTAGATATTGTGATAGTGAGTATAGTATATTTTTGTTGTCATTACTTTATGTGTTCAATTTTGCGATGTTTTTTTTAGTATTTTCACATTGCCATAATGCCATAAGAACTGTATATTATATTATATATTGTCTTTTAACATTTCAAGTATTACCTAATGTCGTTTTACATAAATTAAATTAATTGATATAAAATATATTTTAAAAACTTTTATGTAAGAACAAAATATTAAGTTTATTACGTAATATAATTAATAATTTAACTAATTGAACTTCCACATTTTTAGATTGGTATCAATCCTGGTTTATTTGCTGCTTATAAAGGTCATCATTATGCAGGTCCTGGAAATCATTTCTGTGAGTAAAATATACATAATATTCTAAATAAGTTAAATTGTTTAACACAATGAGCTATGGATGATGTTCTTAATTTATTGACATTTATGTATGCTATATTACTAACTTGTTATATTTTACATTCATAGGGAAATGTTTATACCTATCTGGTCTTACACCAGAACCCATGACTGCTGATGATGATTATAAACTACTTCAAAATGGTATAGGGTTTACCAATATGGTGGAAAGAGCTACAAAAGGTAGTGCTGATCTCACAAGAAAAGAAATTAAAGAAGGTTTGTTTTCTATAATCTGATCAATAATGTATTATTTTAAATTTTGTAGATATCAAATATTGTATGTTGCCAATTATTGCTATATATACAGTTGAATCATAATAACTTAAAATACTTGACAGCTTAATTTTTTACTCCCTGGAGGTTAGGTTAGGTTAAATTTGAGTTAGGGATCTCGAATAATAAATATCTTGCAGAGACTTTATCTCCCTTTGACTTGAGTTATTATGGCTACTATTATAATATTACATCAATATTATCTGAACTAACATTATAATTGTTAAGTATTATTAAATAAATCTTTGTATATTGTAAAATTAGTAGTTGTTCTTATTCTTGTATGTATAAATGTGTTAGGCACTATTGTTTAAAGGGCTCAGTCCGGAAAATCTTAATAAACAAATAAATATCTTCTATTATTTTTTAATTTGAAATATGACATGCATATATAATATTTTATAATTATTGCATGTAACTAAATTTTTGAAAATATTACAGATCGGTTTAGAATAATCCACTTCCCACCATATTAATTTTTTTCATTGTTAAAAATGTGATTAGAACTTATTTGAGAATCATTATTATGTACATTAATCCAAAATTGTTTATTTTCCTTAACATTTTTTTTATGTACAGTCCTTATCCACTTCTTAAACAGCAAGAAGTAGCAATTAAACAAGAATTAAATATTTTTAATTCAATTTTAAAAATTATTTTTATTTTTTTATTTATTTATTTCTCAATAGGAAGTCAAATTCTTCTTGAAAAGCTACAACGATTTAAACCAAAAATTGCAGTATTCAATGGAAAACTTATTTTTGAAGTGTTTTCTGGGAAAAAAGATTTTACTTTTGGTCGTCAACCAGAACTTGTAGATGGAACAAATACGGTAAACTTTTATTTATTTACTATTAATACTTGATATTTATATTATGACTTTACTAACTTTATTTTGAATGTGTCTTTCATTTTAAGTTAAGTATTAGGTTTACAATTTATTTTCCTAAATTAATAAGTTCTCAATCCACTAAGTTATGCTAGCTCAAGAATCCTTCTGTTTCATCATGGTATCATGTTTATAACTACAATATTCTTTTGCAGAAAAAACATCATTTTAACAAAAATATTCAATGTTTCAAGTATTATAAAAATAATTTTAATCTATGTTTAAAAATAATCAAACGAATAGGTACAACACATTTCAGCAACTTTACATGTCGTCATCATCAGTACTGGACATAGATATTAGCATTGGTGATGTCCACATTGTTATTGCATTATGTATTAAATTTTACAATAGATCGTATTGTGTTGTGGATTCCCCTATTGGTTTCATGTAATTTATGAGAACCAATTATAATAATTTTCACCAATATTTTGTGTATGTTTTTACATTTACACAATGGAAATTGTTATTTTATTTATGAAGTAAACTAATAATTTATAATTTAATTACATTACAGTTAAACATATTTTATATTTCTCATGTTTTTTATGTCATACATATATTAATTTATTTTTTTTTACCATTTTTATAGTATATGTGGGTAATGCCGTCGTCTAGTGCCCGATGTGCACAATTGCCACGAGCAGCTGATAAAGTACCATTTTATGCTGCGTTAAAGAAGTTTCGAGATTATTTAAATGGTCTGGTGGCCGAAATTGATGACAGTGAAGTGGTATTCTCATTTACTAAATTAAAAAATTATTATGAGCCAGATATCAAAGAAGAGCCTAAAGATGAAGTGCCATCTGTGTATTTCAACAATTATAATTCGGTAGTTGAAAACCAAGAAACAATAGAAAATATTGCTGATGTTAAAGATGAACCACCTGTGGTTCAAAAGAAAAAACGAGGGCGACCAAAAAAGATAAAAACTAAAGATGGAATACCTGAAGAAGTGAAAGTTAAGCGCCCTAAACCTCAGGTAGTGGAAGAACGAGAAGGAATGCCTAAAAAGAAAAGAGGGAGGCCGAAAAAAATTAAGCCCGACCCAAATCAGTTACCACCAACAAATAATGTTGTGCCACCAGTTTTATCTTGTGAACACAGTAACCCATCAACTCAATTATCAAATTGTTTCTCTCCGCCAATTCAGTCTCCGATGAACTTGTCACAGTTATATGGAGGAAATAATGTTATAAATAATATATATAACAACCAAAGCTCTTCACATTCACCTATATCTAACAGTGGTGGTGGTGGTGGTGGTGGCGGTGGTGGAGGTAGCAGTGGCGGAAACAATAATGCAAATTTTCACCATCATCGTTCGCCTATTCAATCGCAACAACATAGGTATTCTCAGTCACCACAAGCTCCATCCTTTACACATTCTGATTTGTCGTCAGAAATTAGTGCAGCTATCTCTTCAGAACATAATTTAGGATCACGATCTCCAGCATCACCCAGTTTGGGTCCACCTGATTTCGAGCCACCAGCTAGCCTGCTGGCCGAAGATAATAGTCCTCACAGCAGTCAACATAGTGGCGGTGTAACCAAAGAAGATCTAATTGGAGTTGACCAACACTCTAGACCATCACAAATGGAATGTCAGTTTAATAATACAGTCGGTGGATCTCAGCAACCACAAAAAACAAATACAAAGATGGATATGCATCATTATCCTCAATCGCATGGATATGATGAATACTCAGGCAATGTAGAATCTGTAGCAGGATCTCCGGCCTATCCTCCAGCAGAATCTCCAGTATATCCCCCACCACCAACTGGATATCCACAACAACAACAACAACAACAACAACAACAGCAACAACAACAGCAGCAACAACAACAACAACATCCACACCAACAAAAAATAACAAATAATCAAGATGTTACAGCAAAAAGTTTATCAGGCTTGGAATCTTTAGTTGAACAAATTCCTAATATGAATGATAGTGATGTACAGCATAGTGGACATCACCATCATCATCATCAATATATGGATGAATCAAATTCAGGTTACATGCCTAGTGATTACTCATGTTCTCCCTCTTTAAATTATTCTTATTCGTCATCGCCTTGTGCACCCCAAGGAAATATGAACAACTTTTCAGTAAGCTCATTAACAAATGGGGCAAATCACCATCATCAACAAGCAACAATGTCTCAACCGTCAACGTTCTCTGTTAGCAACCTTACATCTTCATCATACCCACCACCACCACCTACAATAAATTATAATCATCATCATTCTGGTGGTGTTATGATGGATATGGATAGACTACAACAACAGTACCAACAGCCATACAACAATCAGTATGCCAGCTCAATGCAATTTAATGGGGGATTAGGACCACCTGGAAATGGTTATTCACATAACACACATAACATACACATGCCAACTCCAAATTTCCCTTATCCACCTCAAAACTCCATGTCGTATGGTAACAACAATAGTGGTAATGGAGTCTCACCTTATATCCAATCAAGTGGTGGGTATTTGTCTGTAAACCGTATGGATATTGGATATGGTGGTGGTAACTATTAAACTCGCGGAAACGCTGTAAAAAGACTGCGATATTTTCTCTGATATTTTTTCAACCATCGCGCATTGTATTAATCTCTTTTATCAATTGTTTATAATAATATTATTTGTAAATATTATAATACTTGGTTATATATTCAGGGAACGGTTCATTGACGACTTGTATGCAACTATGAGAATAGTTTGAGTTATTATCTCTCATGATATTTATCTTTTATCAATCATATATTACAATTTTTCATATCCTGAATTCGATTTAATAAAATGTAAATACTCTTTACTTTAATATTTTTATTTAATAAATTTGAGTAAAAAATACGCCGAAGTTACCACAGAGTATTACATTTACTAACTTCGTATACAATGGCACATTAGAATCTTATAATAAATTTATATTTTTCTCTTTTTATGAAAATTCTACCTAAAAAAAAAATTATCTGTTAAATAAAACTATTCTCTATATGTTCGGCGATATCGTAATTTTGCGATTTTAACTCGAATTTGTTCAATGTCATCTTTTTGCTCAACCAATATTATTGTTATATTATTAGAGTAATACAATATTTTCACGTTACCAATATTTTTCCTCCTAAGTATTTTTTGTTTTCGTGTACATTGGTATTTTATTTGTTCAAATGGTTCGTGGGTTCCTATCAGTTGATTTATGATGTGTCTGAAAGTATTGTGATTGTTATATACATTTTGAATGGGTTTGTGCAATTAAATCAGTTACCTCCGGTTCGTATAGATTATATTGGTCCAAGAACCGCCAAATTCATGATATAATATATATAAATAATAAAATGTTATATAGATAGAATACATCAAATTATTAAATTTGACTTAGATTGGACATTCCAAAAAAAAAAAAAAAATGGAAATTCTTGTTAACAAATGTATGTAATAAATCATAATAAAGGTTTGATACAAAAATCACTGTGTTTCACAACTGTTTCACTTTTAAATAATTTTTAAAATGTACAAGAATTATTTTTTTTCAACACAATGGTTTTCCCCCAGCAAATATCCAATTTCAACTGATAATATTATTGCGAAACTCCAAAACGATCACACCTTATTGTAATTATATTATTTAGTAAAATAACAACTTCTAAGATCTATATTTAATTAATAAGAATAATGTTCTATATTCGCATTCTGAAACTGCATAGATCATGTATGTCAGTTATTATTAATTTAACACTTTTTCATTCGATTTCTATGTTTAGTTTACACCATTAGTAGAATTTTAAGTGTATATTATAAAATAGAAATTAATTAATAACATAAGTGGAGCAAATATAATAGCATAGTAAGAGTATTATATATACCATCTGTATTGAGAAGACATTTTGTTTATTGAATGAACATAATTTGATTTTAAATGTGCTAAAATGAAAAATAATACCCATTTCTATTGAATTTTAAAGATTTTGTTAATATATAATGTTTGTATTTAAAAACGATTTATTAATGACCTCTAAAAAAATATTTGTATTTAAATGAAAGTATGATGCATAGGTGTATTTAGGGGGCTTTGGGGACTTAACCACCGCCCTGTGGGAATCTTAACAACCCCTTACCCCTCCAGAATTTTAATCCATCTAAATTCAATATTGCAAATTTACAAATTTAATTTTACAAATCTATTGGTAAAAAACCATTTAAATCAAATTTTCTGTTTTATGTATCTAATTATTAATAAATTTATAAATTTTTTCTTTGTTTTTATAAATATAAAATCTTCATTAGAAATAAATTTAATTAACAAAAAAATAAAATTTGTCAAACCATATTTAATGTGTCAAATTAAATGAAAAAAAATATTCAATGTACATTTATATTAACATCAAAATGAAACTTCTCTAATCTATTCATTTATTATTTTCTCCGTTACCATTTTGCGAAAATAACAAAACAATCCCTATTATATTCTTTCATTGTTCTTTGTTATACTTATATAATATATATACATACTTACTATATATATGTATTTAATTATTTAAAGAAACATTTATGAGAGTAGACTTGATATTATAATTTGCTTGTAGTAAAATTATATTTAATTTGTTTTTATTATTATGATTATTATTATTATACCAATTATTTCAATAGCACTTAAAATATGTTACAATTATTTTTTGTTTGTTTTTTAATAATTATTGAATTTTAATTTTACAATTTTATGAATATATGATCCCTATCAATTTCTTTTGTTGGATTTTATGTTTGATACATAATAACAATGCATTATACATCTTTAATACAATTCCTATATACATTATTTAATACGAATATTACATATTTATATAAATAATTTTTCCCAGTCCTCTTTTGACTTTCATAGAAGTAATATAATGCATGTACTGTTATATTATTCTATATAACATGGTTTTTAATATTACAGTACACAATGTAAAATCTATAAGACATATTTTAAGCTTAGAACAAAACGTGCCAAAGGATAACACACAAATTGTATACAACTAATATTATGATGTGATTTGGCTCAATTCCGTTCCTTATTTTTATCTTGTGTGCGCGTGTATTTGGTCAATGTTTTAGGGTTCATTAGATTGTCTTATTTTGTTATTGTTTTTTGTCTTGCATACCCATAGTATTTTTTTTTTTATATATAAACCTTGTTAGTGTTAATTCATTCAATGTATTATTTCAATACTTATGTTGTTAAAAGTTGTTTTTTTCTAAATGTTTGTTACTCTACATTTTAGCTATTCTTTGTATAAAATTATAACTTTTGGGGACTAAAATGGCAAACCGAGCATCATTAAATAACACATTATAACTTCTGCAAAATCCTAAATTATTACACATAACTAACATATCTTTTTGTTAAGAAATCACTTCAGACATGTTTGTTTTTATGAATACAGATATAATAAAGATCATATCCCACAAATTATTTTGCACTAAATAAAATAACATAAATTAGAAATTAGTTTGATTTTATTTAATTATAACCGTATACATAAAAATGAATTTACTGATTTTTAATCAGAATTTCATAAATTTTTCATCATAATAAAAAGTTTTAATTTCTATACATATTAAATTGTAATTTTCTATGAGTTAAATGAATAATGAAACAAATCTAAGATTTTTGTAGCAAAAAACAACGCTTTCTCAAAAATAAATAAATAAAGTAAGATCAAGTTATGCATTTCATTAGTTTTTTTCATGTTTGTACTAATGTGTATTTATGAAATTTGAATAAAAACAAAGATTAATAATATAGACAAAAAAATCTTGAGAAATAATCACCGCGATACACTGAACATACTCCTATTTGAAATCTCATTTTTATTTTATTATTTTAAGATGTATGTACAACGTTTCATTTCAAAATAAGTATGTGTTTAATACATATATAAATATATATTTTTCACGTTGTAATTATAATCCATACTTAATTTTGTTTAAGTTAAGATATTAATGTAATAATATTTTTTTTTTTATAATTTCATCTAATTTAACACTAGATACATATAACACATTAAGAACAGATATCCCCTTTACCTAATAAGAGTGTTGATGTCCAGTTACAAATAATATGTATCGCTCGTGGAATTATGAACTTATGAACCATAATAATTATCTGATTCTAAGATTTAACAATTTCCCAATATATATGCATACAATTTTTCATAATTTTGTGTATATTATTAATCTTATAAACAAGTCAGTAAAATAAAAATACAATTGTATTGTTATGATGTGCTCTTCATAGCAGCGTATTGTAACTATAATTCTAGTATTTTATTATTGCATCAAGCCGACATTTTTGATTCCAAGACTTAACTAACTTTGACTAAAAAGAAAAAATGTACATTGTGTATGATATATAAACGAAACAAGGTGCATTTTGAATTTTTATTTCTTTTTTAGAAATGTATCCTAGTATTAAACTGTGAATATTTTTCTGATTATTTATTTGTTAATAGTTGAATAGCCAGAAAGAGCTATGTATGTTTGCCTTGGGTCTATTATAATGTATGATATAATTTAATAAAATAATATCGTTTTAGTTTTATTGTTTTATCTGTGGAGTTGAATTGAAAATTTAAATGCATAAAGTTGTGTAATTATCATAATTATCATATTATTATTTTAAATATATGAAGCGTCACATTCAGGAAATTGATTAAATTATGTGTATATAATACTTGTATCTATGTTTTTTAATTAATAAAACTATTTGTATTTATATTTACGTCAGGATAATATTATTGTTTTGATATATATTATAATTATAATAATAATTATTATTACTTATTATATTTAATTATTTACTATCCATAAACAATAATTGTAAAATGTCTTTGAAAAATGTTATAATGCAATAAAAATTGAAAACAATGAAAAAAAGTCAAATAAATAAGTAATCCATACAAACAACATTTAAATACTTAAACTAACCTAAAGCTTGGCACTAACTGGTTAAAAAGTTACTTTCAAAGTAGTAATGAACTCGTTTCTGGTACTTAACGTGAATTAACTATAATATAACACATGCAAAATGAAAAATAATTAGATATTATTCATTTATATTTTGTTTGTTAAAAAAATAATCATCGATAAATAATTGTATTATTGACCACTCCTTATAGATTAACACAGGTTATTGAAATTAAGTTATGATGTACCTATTATTATTTAAGATTTTCATTGATAATAATAACTAGTATACTTGAAAGAAATATAATATTTTAACAGAAATATAAATATTTGATCATGACATCATGGTTGTTTATCTTATCTCCAAAGAATAATATTCAGCGAAAACTCAAGATGATTATAGCATTTATTTATTGTTATTTCTGTATTATTTCTTAATAATAATTAAGGATTGAAACCATCAGAGAGAGAGAGAGAATAAGTAATTGGTTATAAAATGGTAATAGTATAAAATAAAAAGAAACTTCATCAAAAAGAAAAATTAATTTCCTCCATTAGATTCACTGTGTTAAAAATGTTGAACATTTCTATACCTTGTTTCTAACCAAATTTTATTGGTATTTTGTATTTTTTACTGTAAATAAATTAATTTTTGTATGTTCAAATAGGTCTTGCCTAGCATTGAATTGAATGAATGCAAATTCTGTGCTTTATAATGAATACCACAGAACATATTAAATCTGTCAGTTTCAAGAAGGTCTTAATATATGTATACCTTTATTTAGATTTAGTATATAGTTGTAACTTTTTTAGTAACTGGTTAGGTAATTGACCTAAATTGTACCTTAGTAACCTACAGCCTACAGCGATAGATCTAGGATTATTTTATATGGAAAGCTATAATTATAATTATTTTACTCATTTATCAGATACTAAAATGATAATAGTTTCCTTACTGTACAAAAATAAAGGTTAACGCGGTCAAGGGGGTTGCTACAGAATCCCATCACCATTCAATAGTTCCATCCCTGAATCCCTAATATTTGCAAACACAAAAGGTAAAAAATATGATAACAAAAACTATCAAATTATTATATATTATAAACCTATATTTTAAATTTTAATCAAGAAAAAATTATTTTTATAATTTATACAAATTGTATATTGTTCTTTATTCCATTCACCATGGGTTTGTTACTGGATTTAAAAAAAAGTAATACCGTTATATGTTTTAGGATCTTTAATCCTAGCTATAAGCAATAGGTCCAAATAATATTGTTAATTTATTTAAGAAATCCAATTTCAGGACTGATTTGTTTTGTTTTGGTTTGCAAAAAGGTGATATTTTGTATTTAGACTTTAGATCTAATTATCCGACAAAAATAATGAAATTTGGTTGGTTTAGCTAATTTTTAATATTTATTTTTTACTGAAACATTGTCAAACAAACAAATGGTACCTGTTTTACATTTTAAATTATGTATTATAACAAAAACTAGTTTCTCCAACATTTAATATCGCTTGTTGTTGATGAATAAAAATCTGTTCAATCAAATGTGAAATGGTCAATCTGCAATTAATTGGCGTGCCATATCATCTTATACTGTTTTGAGTGGATTGAAAATAGTGACTTATTAGTTATTATTACAGCTCGTAAGTTCATGCATTTGCATATCAATCTTGTTAAGTTGGATTTAATGCTTGAGGACATAGAAATCAGTTTCAAAGTAACATGGTTAAGTATATGAAGTTTTATTTTTCATATTTAGAAATTTTTTGACCATTTGGCATATTTATGCTTTTTTATATTTTGTCAAGCATTTTTTTCATAATTTTGATATTCCTGTAATGAGCAATGATATTATTATATTAACGTGAATTTTTTTTCGATATAATGCTAAGTAAAACCCAAATATTGATGAAAAATTCAATTATTCATGTTTTTTCACTGTATAAAATATTAAAATGTATGGGAATTGTAACACAAAACTTTTAAAAATATGAATAGATATTTTTGCATTATTTTCTTATTTAATCGTGTATTTTTAAATTTTTAGTGCATATAAACGCATAATTCTGAACTTTTTAAGGGATATTTGGCCATTTTTTAAGTCCATAAACCAGTATTCAGGCATTTTTTAGGGCATGAACTTTTGAGCTGTTATTATAATAGTTTAACCATTGATTATAAATACTAATATTTATAACTCATAGTTTAATTAAATTAAATATATATTATCTTCTCATTATACGCCTGCGCGTAGAAATGTGCAACAAATTAATATAAACCATCACAAAAATGGGCATTTACTAAATTTTATAACTAACTTAGCTCATAACTTAACTAGTCAACATATTCATTGTATACTGACTTAGCTTTTTCCAGTAAATTTGATAAATAAAACGTAGTTAAAAACTTAAAATCATTTCATACAAATCTTTAATTACAGTACCTATTATAACTTACAAATCAGTAAAATACTTTTAGTTAAACCATAGTAATAAAATTAAACTAATTAATATGCCTTGATTTAATAATTAAGTTGACACAAATTATAATTTCCTAAACCCCTAGGTAGAGCTAATGTACTGTAAGCCATACTTTTTCTTGGTAGCTTAATAAAAATCATCACTAAAAACCATCATACAAAATTGTTATGAAATTCTTCTTAATTTAATTTTAGATTCTGGCGAAGCGAGGAAGCTAGTTGTTTTACAATGGTGTTTATTTTTTTATAATAATTTATTTTTTATCCTGTATACAAAATGTCTACCACAAGGAGTGCTTTGATTTCAAATTGGATCAAGATGGTACTTTAGAGAGGTCATTTTTTCTTTTCTTAATAATTATTTAATGTTGCGGGAAAAACTACCGACAAATTACAAAAAACCGCTAAAAATGAGATTTTTTTATTTTGAACGCTTTGTTTATCACCATAGAAATGAATAAAAAATTATAATATAATATCAATTTAACTTACAGGCCATAATAAATAATAACAATATAAAATATCCAGACTGACAAACCGTCTCGCTCAGAATCGTTATATATATATCATTGAATTCAAGTTTAATACAATCCATTATACATTGACCCACTTGTAACCTACTGTACAGCAGAGTGACATCCACTTACCCGCTTTTTTTAATTGTTTATTTAAGTTACATTATTTTGAATCAAAAAAGTAACTTTAATATTAATATGATAGGTATAAGTTATGTAATTATTAATTGTCACATATTGGGAACAAAGTATTTTATAATTTGTATAATATTATCATATTGTTTTGTTACTTTAAGTCCCCTTAGCCTAACTAGACTGCAAACCCATAGCTTTTAAAAAGTAGGTATTCTATATACATGTTTAATCATGACTCGAATTTTATGTGAAAAATAAAAACAGGAACTCAACACATGTCAACATGTACACGTAGACGATGGACCTCCAAAAAAGTGGTAATTACCTACTAGGTAGTTCGTCAACGTGGCTTTATAGTCTTTTAAATTTACCAATAAGGTCCTTCTATACCTATTCCTTAATAAAATAAAATACATTAATACTATAATATATAGGTCTTAGATACTCTTAGGTAGGTTTTATATATGAAAATTGGAAAATCAATATAGGCTAAATGGCTAAATGTATTAGTTTTATGAATACATACTTTTTTCTAATTTATGCTTTCACAATATTTTGACTATTTTGAATTTTTTTGCAATTCAGAAAATAAATGTTCTGTAGTAAGTATAGATACACTTTAAGCAATGAAGGTACTAGGTACCCATCTACCTTAGGGTAGGTGGATATAGGTGTTACCTACTTTCTGTTGTAAAATTTAAAATAAAAATTTTTTTGTAAGTTGCCTCCTTAACAAAATCCATAACATAGGTACTGCAACCAGTTTTTTATTACACTCGTAATGTATCTTGACAATAATAAATTATTAGCTGGATATTTGTTCGCACGAAAATATTGTTACTACCTATAGGACAAGTGTACGACAATATTGTTCACGTGTATAATTATTACTTGCTAAAAATTGTTTTTTAATTGAATTACTTATAGGTACCTATTGTGGTCAATGTTTATTAAACTGAATTAAATATACAAATATTAAAAAATGTAAGTAGGTACATATTCAAATAATATTACATATTGTGTCAATAAATTTAGCACCTTCACCTATTTTCGGCTAACAATAATTGTCGCATATAATATGGGCATGGCATATTCTACTGGAACAATCCCTATATTATATTTTTTTTGGTTTTGCTTTTTATAGTTTGGTTAGTGGCCACCGCATATTTAATACAGCCAAAGACCGAATGATTTAATTTTTCGACTTCTACGTTTATTAACGAGTTGACAATAATAGTTAAGTTTAACACAATCTCTTCATTATAAGGCTTACTTACTACCTTTTTAATGTTTATTGACTATCGATCGTTCTATCTGCAGTATCAATTGCAAGATGCAGTTTATTTATAGGTACCTAATGTTAAATGCGTTCTGATAAGTTTTGTCATCCGTCCAGATGAAAGTGTCTTTTTATTTTATTTTTTTTATTAGAATAAACTCCAAACGGCTTTTGGAACAAATAAACAAAGTAGGTAATAAAAATTAACAAATCATGTGATAACAAAAGTGAGATGGGTGTAACAAAATAAGTTGTAATAACATATAAAATTAATTTTACAATTAGTTTACAGAGAATTACCAATGACTAAAAATATAATGTGAAGTCAAAGACATTTTAAAGAAAAGATTATTCCATATTTCCATACCTAGTTGAACTTGATGAAAACTACTTTGGGTCTCGCTGGCGAAAGTGGTTAAATTTTACTTTTTATACCTACCTACCACTTACCAGTATATCATCTCGGAATTACATTTTTCATTCGCATCTACGTTCAACTTTTTCGTCGTGACGTCATCTCATAATTTTTCGTCTATAATGATAAAACTGTAAAACTGTTTTTTCTTTTACTGATGTACCTAATGTAGTTATGTGGTCAAAAAATGAGTCGTGTTTTGGTCTGGATCCAAGTAGGTACTTAAAGTTGTTTTGAATAGGTAGGTATGAGAAAAAAATCTTTTGATAATTTTATATAATATCTATTATAAAACTGTTTAATAAAGTAAATGTCTTGTAAGTTGCAGTTAAAGTGTACACGAGAAACTGTCAAATGTTATGAGCATATAAAGGTATCGCACAAACCATGACGAAAAAACGGCTAAAATAGGTAGGTACTTACTGCCTACATTACATGAAGTCCATTCTCGTTTGTCAACTTCTTTGGTAAATTTTTATCCCAAGAGAAACAATCAATACATTTTAAGACAACTGTTTAGTGTTCGCCCCCTACAGAGATACAAATAGTTATTTTAGGAATCTCCATAAGGAGAATAGGAAAGGTAATATTTATAAATTCTTTCCATATTTAATTTAAGCATAATGACTAAAATTAAATTTATAACAGCGTAGGTAAGTACCTACCTACTAATACATTTTACACCGCAAACCGCAGTCGCAAATGACTTCATCCAAAATTTATAATTAGAATGTTGAAAAGTTGATAACTCGTACTATATTATAGGCATCTTACATGGCTGTACTATAAGTGTTATGTAAACATAATTTAAAGGTTAGAATTGGTTAAATTTATTTAGCACTTAAATATAGATACTTATTCTATTACTATAATATATAGGTAATATATAACATTATAAAAGTTTAAAATTACTCGTAAAATATTTTATAAGTCAATAAATAAACGGCTTAGATACATATATATATATATATATATTATCTTCTTATTAAATGTGAATAAAACTGACAAAAATATAATAAATAAAAAATAAAAAGGGGGCAATAAGTATAACGGCTTTGCTGTACAGTATAGATGTCAGCTATGGGCTGTCGAGTGTACCTCGTCATCAAGTAAGTCATTTTAATGTATGTGTTAATGTATTTAAATTCAATGATAAATCATTGCAGACGAAAAACGATCCTGAGCGAAGATATAGCCGGTCGGTCAATATTACTAAGTAGGTACCTACATATTGTATCTACGTGTATTTAATGAGCGGGGGGGGGGAGTCTTAAACCTCCTAATTATACTTCTGCCCCCTGAATGTCTCATTATTACTATACATAATTTGTAATTAATAACAAGTTATTACGGATAATTTTCATCTAGATTTAAAATCGAATTCTGATCACTGCTGCAGTGGTATTATATATTATAGAAAATTACAAAATGCAAATTGGAAGTTGAAAGTTTATAATTATTGTTCAGCGTGTACGAAATAGGGCTCAAACCATTTTAAACAACATAATAATATAGTATAGGTAACAATTCATATAGATGAACTTCGTCTATAACGTCAAACTTTTGTTAACTTCGTTTGACATTATGACCTTAGGGACGTCTCGTAAATAAAATGGCCACAGGTAATGAAAACATATTATAATAGGTACCTATATAACATACATTCCTACCATCCATGATACGTCATGTCATGATCATGTTTATTTAGATTATTTTTAGGCTATATTATAGTTATCTACAAATATATATAGGTTTTAGGTACTCATTATTTAAGTGTGTTGCACACTTGCAAGTGATCATATCCACGGGATGAATTGGGCAACTTTAATTTCTCGATCACAACCGTCGGAACTTAAAACCGTTCTATCACAATAGTGATTATAGTGAATAGCCATATGGTCCGTACCTACCTACCTACATCACATTCATTGTTATGATCATTCGTTTACCTACATAGTATATACCTCCCACCATGCAAGAAACTGTTTCAAACATTCCAAGAATATACATTTTAAGTTCCGATATACTAACATAAGAATGGTACATTCTCTGAAAGTTTCTGCAATGTTCCAAAAAAACATGAGTTATATAAATTTTAAGTTCCAACGTAAACATTACAATGGAACGTTCCCTACACACCCACATTCATGGTTTTATAAAAACATTGCTTTGTAAACGCGTAATGTTTCCAAAACGTTACGGGAATATTCCAGAAAAACACAATAGCTCCGATTGATCCGATAATAATGGGTAATTTTTGATCGTTATATCTAAAAATAAATATTTTTATAAACACGGTATAATCTGTATAATACGTTATACGTGGACACGGACTATCGGTGACCGTGGCAGCGTTATTTCTCATTTCCCATCGTCTGCTCTCGCCGTCTCCAGTGCAGTTATAACTTATAAGTACTATTATTATTGCTTAATATTTTAATTATATTTACGTTTAACTGTGGTGAGAACACTGTAAACGACATCAATTTGTTTTGTATCAAGTATTATATCATTAGATATGAAAGTTTAATCTCCTAACGCTATGGCGAACGTGAATAAAAAGGTAAGGTCTATTTCATACTTCATTATTATTTATAAGTTAAACCTTAGGGCTTAGGCTACGTACCATATGCGCGTTTTTGATTTACATTGATTATTATAAGACGTACAGTTTAAGCCGTCGGCGCGTACGAACCTAAATAATGTAAATCGAAAAATATGAGTACGGTATTCGCTCATTTTTAGTTTACATTGTTTAAGTTCATATATGCACCATGCCGATGAAGGAAACGCGCTATACCTTCTCGGTATAGCTCGGTAAAGTGATTGTGGATGTAGTTTATGAAAATTCAAATATACGCGTGTATAGAACGACGTGAACCATAATTGTGGCTGTGAAACGTGCCTTATTGGTTGTAAATATATTGCCATTCATAACTTATTACTATGGAATTGCAGAATTGGTCAATGAAATGGGTCGTGGCAAAATTCACAGACACTGAAGATTATAATGTTCTCCCCATAAACTGGCTGGTGGAAAACTAAACAGAAAAGTTGGCCACTAGCACAATCAAAACTTTTTTTTTATAACATTATAGCGGAAAAAATTGAGCAAAAAAATCGAATACTATCAAACAAAATATATCAATAAACATAATTTAAAATTAATATTAAATAGGCATATGTATAATATAGTAAATTACACTTAAAACACCTAAAATTACAAATAACGTTTGTGCTTGTTTTTACGCTAAGACATTTATTATAATTCTAATACAATTTTCAATCTTATGATTGTGTAACTATTTACAGATTACGGACTCATCATTGATAGACGCACATTTTGAAATAATGAAGAAGAAGTGTTGAAATTTATGAACAATTCAAATTGTTTTCACTTGTTTCAAATTATAATAATATGTAGGTACCTGTCTGATGTCTGATACTTACCTATTTTATATTTTCCAAAATATTATATTATTGTTTTTTTTTTTATTAATATTTAATATATTTAGGTACTAGTTAGTAGTTTATTTCTGTTATGTAATTATGTTCAATTTCATCTTAAAAGCTGCATTTTACGTTTCTAATAATATTCTTCACTCAGATTCCAAAATACCCGCACAGTCACTGAATTAGCAAAGCTCCATTATAAGGGCTTCTCTAATAGACTAACTTACCATTTCAACTATCACTCAACCATCATCCATAAATATTACAGGAAATCATAAAAGTAGACTAGAAAGACCTGCTTATCTAAAATAAAAAAATTAAAATTAATGTAGATCACTATACGTCTATATCAATAATGACAATTATATTATATATTATATATTTATATATAATTATATAATATATAATATTATAATTATATGACAATATTATTATTATTATATAATTAATACTTCATTGGAAGACTCCTCTTAGGTTGGGTTATGTTCACTATTTTATTTTCATATAATTGTTTATTAATATTTTATATATTATCATTAAGCTTACCTATTATTCAGTTATGTAACAGATGGCTTAATAAAGAATTCCGTTAAAACAATTTTCAATTTCATTGGTAATTACAATATTTTTTTTTGTTTTCAACGCTAAACTTAAAACAAAAAATTAAAATAACTAAAAAACTGAAAAACTGAACAACGTTTTAAATACAATAGCGTTTAACATTAAAATTGTAGACTTTAAATACCCAAAAACGTAAAAGCGATATGTAAATATTTAGGTTCCACGACAAAATATCCCGGTAAAAATATCCCGGTCAAAATATCCCCGACAAAATATCCCTAAACCAAAATATCCCCGACAAAATATTCCATGACAAAATATCCCGCGTAAAATATCCCCGACAAAAGACCCCGACAAAATATATATAATAGCTGTTGCGATTAGAAGTAATAATCCACTTTATCTAATCTAGTAATAGGTTTTCGTTATTTTGATAATGGTATTATAGTGTCATTTTATATCATTACCTACGTCCTACAGTGCGTGTCGGTAGCATTTAACAGTCTTAAATCAAAATTTTAAGCACAATTTTTTATTTAATTATAAAATGCTAGAATTTGTTAAAAGCCAAAAAGGCAATAATTTACTAATATTTGAAGGATATTTTATTCAGTATACACCGAAAGAGTGAAGAAAAAATAATTTGGCGTTGCACTGAGTATAAAAGAAAAAAATGTTTGACAAGATGTTACACACCACAGACGACGAATCAGGTTTGTTGATTTATGATTAAATTTTAGGACGTGGATAAATAAATAATTATATAAATATATAATAATAAATATAAGAACTGTCGATACCATTGATCTTATAATTTATATGTGTAATCAACAAAACCCTTCTTAACCATGTGTAAAAAATATATTACGGTTTTATCAGATTTTTAAGTAATATACAATTGATGACAATTGTAAAACGAATACTGCTCTTACGATTAATCTCAATAGGCCTGGATATAATAATATTTATTGTCATATATTGTCAAAATTTTTTCGTAGGGAATTTCTTGGTAAGAGAGGAGATCATGAACACGCTCCAGATGCAGCCGGATTAGAATCAAAGAAGGTAATAGAACGAATAAAAAAAGCTGTGATTCTAATCAGACAACAAGAAATATTATAAGCGAGGCATTTTCTCAGTCATCTATGCCAATTGCAGCTAGGTTACCTTCAACTGTTGCGCTTAGTCGAACAATTCAACGTTCTCGAAATCGAATAAATGTACCTCCACCCAACCCTGTAACTGTTGATTCTTTAGTAATACCTAGCGAATACACATTAACTCTAAGTAATTTACCTTTTTTGCTATATGACAGTAAAATAATGAAAATTGGGATATTAATAACAGAATATTGATATTCACAACAAATGAAAATTTAATATACTGAATGACTCCGAAATATGGTTCGCAGATGGAACGTTTAATCTGTACCCAATATATTTAACCAACTGTATCCTATTCACGGTAATATTGACTGCACTGTATATCCACTTATATATATATTAATGTGTAGTAAAAACGAAAATAGTTATCCGAAGTACTAAATCAAATTAATATACTCAAACCAAATTTACAACCAAAGGCTATTGTGATAGATTTCGAACAAGCATTTATAAAATCATTTAAAGATTATACACTGATGTTAAAATACATGGATGTTTTTTTCATTTTACCCAGTGCTTATGGCGAAAATTGCAATCGTGTGGATTAAAGAATAGGTATTCTACAAACGCAATATTTTTTCCACGAAATAAAAAAAATTATCGGCTCTCGCTTTGTGTACCCGTTGATAATGTTATTTTTGCATTTGAAGACTAATTAACTCCGACTACTACGTAGATAATGAAGAAGAATTACGAACAGTTGTTGATTATTTTGAAGACACGTGGATTGGGAGACCACACGGGTGGTGTAGGCGAAGAACGCCTACTTTTCCAATTAAAATATGGAATATGTTGATGCTGTAATGGAAGATCTCCCAGGACAAATACCTCAGTAAAGGATGGCACAGAGCGTTAATTCTGCACTGGCAGCTAACCATGTAACAGTGTGGAAGTTTCATAAATATGTTAAAGCGAGAACAAGGTCTGCAGGAGGCCAAAATGGAGCAGCAAACAGCTGTGCACCTCAACAAAAAAAAGGCGAAAATATAAAAATTTGACTAGCGGTTAATTGCTGTTGTAAAAGGATATGAGGAAACTAATAACAATAATATTTATGAATTGATTCCCTCTGAAATTGGATAAAACTATTTGAATACCTATATAACATATAGATGGTACATTTTAGCAGTGATGACGCTAAGTTCGCACTGTTGAATTTCATCGCAATACGAAGAGCTTATAATTTTTAATCGAAATCAGTAGCGCGTATATTATGGAGTGGTCATTCGTCCTGGATTTTCCGGGGCGTCACTGCAGGTTAAGGAACTCATGTCCCGAAGAAGTTCTTCGAGACTTTGGTGTCATTGGCAGCAGATTATAGGCATTACCAATTACCATAATATAATATCTCGGTAAGTCGAGTAAAATAGATTGTTGTACTTTTTTTTTTGGTTGATAAATGTTTATTGATAATTTTTGATCGATGGTGAAAATCCTACACGAATAATATGAATTTAATAAAATCAATTGTGAACAATTATCAGATAAAGTATTGCAATTTGCAATGCTTGGGGCTGTTGGAATTGTTTGTCTCAGATTGTATACCTACAACCTAACGTAAGTAGGTATTCTTCAATATACTTCACCTTACCTGAATTGGTAAGATTTGGTTAGTTAGCTGAAATAATCTTATTTTACTAATAAATATTAATAGGTACTTATTTGGTAAACAGCCGTCAGCTGCCGTTTAGTACTACCTATCTGCCTAGTACCCATATCCAGTATTTATTTTGTTAATAAAGGTTTTTTTTAGAGATTGCTGGGCCTCAATGAGACAACTCGTGTATGGAGTTACCAGAGTTATCTATACATCTCAAACAATTTTATAATACAGTGAAACCTCTAAATACTGGACACTCTCAGTCCCTGAAATTCGGTCCGATATTCTGAGGGTTCAGATTGTAGAATGTTTGTAATTGTTAAGGTTCCGTTAAGAGAGGTTTACCTGCATATTAAATATTTACAGTAAAAAAAAAATTTTTGATATCCCTGTGACTACTACCAACCAGGCAAATCCATTTAGCCATTTCCAAGTCATGCGTAATCGATCATCGACTAATGTTTGGCAATGGCTATTATAATTATACTTTGTCACAGTAAATTCCTTTTTTGTTGAACACCTTTATCAGTATAGTACGTACCTATATGTGTATTATAAGTTATAACTGTATAGGTAATATTATAAAGTGCAAGCAGTATGCATTTACAATATTCCATCTTTATTTCTCAAAATCAATATTGGGTGCAATTGAGCATTAATTATTATTGAACATATGAATAAAAATGTTCTTGGAATTCAAAAAATTGAAAGAAAAAAGTTAAGGGGGTCAATCCTCTATACCGGTGGTTTTCAACCTAGGGGTCGCGATTGATAGTTTTAATTAGCCAAAAATAAAGTTAATTATTCCTTCTGTTTGTTAACCGCATAACACACCGAACATAAAAAATCAAGAAAATTAAAATGTATAAAAAATTTACACCAGGATTGAGTAAAACTATTGGTCTGAAGATGATGCCATTGAGCCGTGGATCAAATGTTCTGGATGTGCCGAGCTCTGTGTTGGTTCTGAAAATACGGTTGCTTACATTTGTGATTTCTGTAGCTAATTATTTTTATTTTACTATTATTCATTTTTAGATACTTAATATACAAGTTATATCTAGTTGTAACATTGTTACCTTCCTATGTAGTTACGCAGATATAATATATTTTAATGGTTACCGATTAGTTTTAATTAATATATTTACTTAAGCCAATAATTTGTTTAAAATTGTTATTCTATTGAAGAACTGTTACCTAAATTTTCATTTTTTAATAAAGGTACTATTTATTATTCGTGAATTATATTAAATACAATTAACAATTATTGAGGGTAATAGAATCCTATGACACCGGTCATTTATTAAGGAGTAAAATTTAGGCAATTAAATTCGCGGCCTCGCGCGGAACGTGCATGTGTGTGAGTATGTAAATTGATATTAGGGTGAGTGAGCTATATTTACACGATCAGATAAAGATATTTACGCACATGCATGCACAAGTCAGTGATAGACTTCGATGACTATTATCGTAGCACTATTTTTATGAACAAAAACGCTTTTACAGGAAAAACTCTCACGCCTCGTTGATATTTTGGTCATTTTTTATTTCTCTGAAAGATGAGAATTTTTTTAGGTCGGATCAAAGCTCGAATTTTTATTTTACTTTAAATAACAGTAGAAAAATACGTTTGAAAAAGAACAAATATTGTGCATTATTCAAATGCATATTCCAGCTTCTATAATTATAATTCTCAAAATCGGGCTTTGATCCGATCTTTAAGTTAATGTTCTCTACTTTAAAATAAAAAAATAAATGAACGAAATCCGACTATTCTACAGGGCGTGAAAGTTTTTCTTGGAAGACATGTTTTTGTATTAAAAATGCACCGGCTCCGACCCCCTTAAGTGTAAATTATATTATATTTTAATGTATAGCCATCTCGACCGGCGTTGTCCATGAGATTCGCAGCAGTATATTATGGTACGATTCCCGTTTTCGCCAAAAAAAGTTTGGAAACCATTGGTTTATATTTTTAAGCAATATCTGTTGTGGTATGTATAAAATATAGCAATGCCGCCATCCCCCCACCCGGGGCATGGCAGAAATCTACGAGTGCCTCATTAGAAATTCTGCCAAAACACAACACACACGTGTACCAACCTACCCAATTTAAAAACCTACAGTTCCCTCCCCCACACCCAATGTCCTATGTTGCCGCGGGTTATCCAATAAAAAAAATCATAGTAATGTAACATGTAGGTACAAGCAATGACATTTGTAAATAATTGCGAATATCATAGGTACAATAATAACATATACATTGATAATATTTTATAGTTGTTGATAATCATCGATAACGGAAGAAAGCATACACTGTATCATAGTTTATTTATAATTCGCACACAATAATTATCTGACAAATGTTAAATTCTTATATTTCGATTCAGTATATTCTGTTCTGTTCGTCACCAGTTTAAAAACGGTTAAAATGGAATTTGTTGTAAGCAAAAGAGGTAAAACGATGTTGATTTTTAATGGTTTCAAATGTGTTTTTGGTTATACGTCACAAACAAATGTGACTCGGTGGAGACGTTTCATGAAAAATTGTCCGGCCATTATTTTGGAAAAAGAAAAAGTAATACTTGAAACGAAAGGTAAGTTTTCTATCTACGAGTGTATACTATTTAATAATTTGTGTTACTTGTTTAATGTATTACCTGACATATACTTGTATTATAATAATTATTATTTTTTGTGACATTTTTAATTATTTAATTTATTTAAAAACTCTATTGAGACTATATTTGAACTATCTAGGAACCTGTTTTTTGTGGAAATGGGCCATGCCCTATATTATTAGGTAGGAAATGTACCTACGGTCAAGGGTGGGCAAAATACTCTTGAAATTGTATTTAAATACTAAAAATAAAATACATAATTTTTTATAACAAATACAAGATATAAAATACAATAGATTTTAATAAGTAAATACAAAATATAAAATAAAAATACTAAATACAAAATATGTTTGAAAACAAAAAATATTAGGTATATTAGATTCTGAGCGAAGCGACAAAGCTAGTGGTTTTACAATGATGTGTGTTTTTTTTTTGTGTATCTGTCATCACCTTTTAGGACAGTAAAAGTGCTTGGATTTTCTTCAACAGTAACTTTTCTGACAAGAAAGTGAATCTAGCTGGTATTTTGGGGGGTCAAAAGTAAAAATTTCTCAGTAATTTTCAAAAGCGATGTGAAAAACAAAAGAAAAATTAAGGAAAAACTGGAATTTTTACGCAAAATCTGTTTTCGAGAAAATCAATTTTCGTTTTTGATGCAACTCTAAAACAAATGACCGTAGGTACACGAAATTTTGACTGAATGTTTATATAAGTATTTTCTATACCTACACCATAACATTTTCCAAATATCTTGACTTATTTTGAGCTGTTTACGGATATTTTTAGATTCCATTTTTTTTAGTTTTCTTTTCTATAAACATCCTTAAAATTTTATGTTGGTTAAAAAAGCTTGAAAATTTAATATAAAGCTCCTAGGTTATTGTTTCAAAGGCAGATGAAAAAAATTAAAAATCCTTAGTCACAGTTTTTATTTATAAGCATTTAAAGTTCAAATCTTGACAAAATACAGAAAAATCACGAAAATTAACAAATTTTTTTTTTTCTAACGGTTTGTTTATCATTATAAAAACGAATACAATTTTAAAATAATCGATAAAAAATGAAAATGTATGAATTAAAAATTAATTAATTATAAATTAATATAAATATAAATTTATATTTATATTTATTAAATTTACTATTGCAGATAAACATAATTTATGAATCTAATTTCAAATTATATAACATTATTTATACTAACATATACTAATTTCTATATATAAATATATACATTGATACATATAATTGTTTCACTGATCCTTCGCTCAGAATCGTTTTTTATCGAATGCAATTTTTGCATTCAAATGAATACTTCAATAATACACTATCCTGTTCGAGGACCGGATGATGAAGGACGATGGACAAACTTCCAACATCGCTGACATACTCCCCATTTCCACCTCGCTGCACTTACCCGCTTTTTTTTTATTATAAATTATATAATTATTATTTATTAGTTAAAATCAGGGCTCAAAACCGTTATCAATAAAGTTGGTAACCGTCTAAAATTTTTGAAAACTGGTAACCGATTATCGTTTAATTTTGATATTTTGGTAACCGGTAACCGTTTCTTTAAAGATATTTCAAACACTATGCTAACCGATAATTGTTTAGAAACCGTCGATAATGTTTTTTGGTAATCGATTACCAGTTAAAACTGGTTTTTAAAAATAATTTTTTTCAATTTTTTAATCGTATTTTTAAAACAGTTTATTCAGGCAATTCGTGGGTTGATAATACGTATAACTATTATTATTACAAAATCAAAAACTTAATATGCTTTAATTTGGTCGATTTCACTCAATTTAAATATTTATTATTTATTTTTTCAAACTGCTTTAAAGTTTAAATCAAATGATTAAGATAATGGCGATCTTTATAAATCAAAAAAATAAATTGCATAAAAAATGTTATTGTTATAATTTTCTTTTTTATAACTGTAAAAAAACCAAAATTAAATATAACAACTTTCCAAGATGACACAAAGAGTGATACATTGACATGGAAACTTTTTGGTTGTATTGTATATATTACAGTACCCCAAAACCTAGGTCTGCAGATCGAGCATTCTACACTAGCCTTCGGACCGACTCTTGGAGCAAACACAACAAATAAAAAATGCAGAACCAGGAGGGCTTGGGCTCCGGGAGTCATAATACTAAACTATTTATAAATGTATGCAAAACAAAGTATAATGTGATAAAAATCTAAAAATTTTGAAACAAATTGCTTAAAATTAAACTTAGAAGGTCCCCTATCTATAGTAAGTTGTGGCACTGTATATAAATGTGTATATTTCTAAGAAACAAAGATCAATAAAAAAAAAATCATGAACGACGACGTTTATGACGGTATTTATAATATATAGTTAAACACTTATACCTATATATATATATATATATATATATAATGTGTGTGTGTGTGTGATATTCACAACAAATAAGCAATACTCGACGGCAATTAATAGGGGAAAAAAATTTTAAAATAGCTGGAAAATTAAATTCAACTATAATGTAATCATGATTCATGACATAATTCAAGTATTAAATTCCACGAAAAACCCGTTAATTTTTTTGGTCAGGAATAGGTTTTGGTAATAAACCCGGGCTTGAAAATACGAAGTAACCGCTTTAATGTTAATTCTTAGATATTTACCTTGATTACCGATAACCAATAACCGGTTAGGTTAGGTTACCAGTTTTAAGCCCTGGTTAAAATCAATTGACGGTTACCTTTCAAAAATAAATATTTCAAAATTATGGTCTGAAAGTTTTGACCTAGTCGGAGCATGAATGAAGCTGGCCGTTAAAAACATTCTTTCAACCGGGGTAAAAGTATTTAGTATTTACTTGAATTATTTTGTTTTTTAAAATGCTAAAAACTAAATATATTAAATTAAATTAGTATTTATATATAAGATACAAAATATCTACTTTAGAAGAACACCCAGTAAATACTAAATACAAAATTAAAATTGTATTTGAAATATTTCCCACCCCTAAGTGTATAATACATTTAACTCTAAAGTATCAGAGTTATACCAAGTTTGTCGTTTTTATTTAATTCAACCTACAGTGGAATAATACAATCAATGAATACAAAATCTTATATTGCTTTAATAATAATAATTATTACTAAAACAAATAGTAACCATTAACAAACAAACATTAATTCCATCGTAAATCTCAAAATCTCTGTTTAAACACCTCCCCGGGTTGGACCTCTAATTATTTACCCTTTTTAAATTAGCCTATTTCCTTAATAATTCTAAATACTTATTAGGTTATTAAATTAAATGTTGATGAAAAAAAAAAGAATTCTTTAAAGGGGTTACATTACAAAAAACAAAAAAATAGGCGGGGGGGGGGGGGGCGTCACGATTCGAAAAAGGTCGAAAACCATTGTTCTATACGAATATACCAACCCAGGACACACCACCACCATATAAATACGCCACTGAAGCCAAAAATAAAAACCAATATTGCAGTACAACGCGGTTCATATTAATTATGTAATAATTTAAGTACCTACTTATACAATACTTATAGTTCAATCTCCCTAGCATTGTTTTAATCTCATAATTCTTCGAGGATTAACGAGTAAACGCCATAGCGGGCAGTGCAGGGCACGTATCCAAATAGTTTCCCCTGTAAAATAGGCCGTCGGAGGGATGAAAATAAAAATAAAAATGATTTTATTTTTTAACCCATTATACTAAATACTATATTTCTGCTTATTTACATTTATATTATAAAAAAATGATTTTAATTTTATAAATACATAATATATTAATTCACTGCAGTATCGACTAACACCGATATCTATTATAATATTACATAATTCCTACATTTTCTATTCAGTAAATTCAATTTAAAATGGATAAAACGAGGAAACTAGTATTAACATTTATAAAAAAAAAAATAAATAAATAAATGGAAACTGGAAATGTCCGTAAACACCTCAAAACAAGTCAAAATATTTTGAACATTTTATGGTGTTTAGAAAATGCTAATATAAACATACAGTGAAAACTTCATGTATCTACTGTTATTTTTTTTAGAGTTAAGTACACCAAATTCCCGTTTTTCCTTAATTGTTTTTTTGTTTTTTCCAGCGCTTTTAAATACTACTGGTAATTTTAAATTTCAACCTCAGCCAATGCATCTACAAGATTGACGTTCCTGCTAGAAAATTGAAGCATTTTTACTTTTAGCCCAAAATGCAATGACGGACACAAAAAAAAACTTAAAACACACATTATTGTAAAATCAATACATTCGCATCGCTCCGCTCAGAATCTAAAATGTATGTACAATGGGTCACCGGTCAATATAATTGTATAATATAATATAATATTGCGGGTATATCACCTCGTAAAATGACTGGTATTATCCCTCTCCTATCTATTTTATAAAATCTACTGTTATTTTTTTTAGATTAAGTACACCAAATTCCGTTTTTCCTTAATTGTTTTTCATTATTGTAAAATCAATACATTCGCATCGCTCCGCTCAGAATCTAAAATGTATGTACAATGGGTCACCGGTCAATATAATTGTATAATATAATATAATATTGCGGGTATATCACCTCGTAAAATGACTGGTATTATCCCTCTCCTATCTATTTTATAAAAATAATAATAATTATCTTATCATAGTAAGTATCAGTACTTACCTATTTATAATAAATTATTTTTAATACAAAAACGTATTTTGGTTCGTATTACACTTGGACTAAGTTAAAATACCGTAAAAAATTCTGGGGAAAAATCATACCATAATCATAGTGACATCAAATTGTATTGTTCGATATCATCATTTATTAAAACAAAGCGTTGGTATATTTCAAAATATTAAATTTTTTTTTATGGATACCTGTGACCGGTGTCATCTACCCTGACCACTGATTAGTGTCCGGCATTTCCAACATTCACCCCTACAAGTTCATTCATCATGATGACACCAGACGGTCCAGATACCAATCACAAAAAGTCCAAAATAAATCAAAACTTTTTGATCCATCAATAGTATTTCAAACCAATTAATTGTTTATATCGATATTATAAAACTAGTTTTTAAAACACGTGATTAAAATTTATATAAAACCATGCATTGTGTGATACCTATATGTATAGCTTTCGAGTGAAATTATTACCAACAACTCTAAAAATTATGCTGTAGCCATCGTAATTCTGTGAATTAATGTTAACTTGAAAATTAAATTGCTATCAACGGTTATATAAATTCATACAATATTATTATGATATAATATTAGCAATGTTTAAAGTAGGTTAGTAGGTAATTAACCTTAGTACCTACCTATAACTTATAAGTATACAAATATTACAAGCTACAAAGAGTAAAAAAAATACTTAATGATCATTTTTTAATCTGAAACCAATCAGTTACAAAATTTATGACTAGTAATTTACCGCTTTTACAAAATTACTTATTAATACCTAGTTTATTACACATCTTGACACATCAAAACTGCAGTTCAAAAAAAAAATAAAATATATTTTTACGCTAATTTTTTTTTGGATTTGGCATAAGGTTCTTATTTTAATGGTTTACTTCTAAGAAAATTATGTTAAAGGCCATATAATAGGCAAATATCTAGTACTTTAAAATTTAAACCATTACAAAAATGTGCATTTAAACTTGAATAATTATTGTGGTATTGGTTACCTCAATATTATTATCTGAATAACAATTGCAGCATTACTTATACAACAATTTAAAAGACATATTATTATAATTATTACTTATTGTTATATTCATAGTGGCTTATTTATTTTGGGAAATTTTTACTCTCATTCTCTTGAAAAAAAATCATAGCTTTTACCATTGTTGTGCCCTAAAGAAAAATAAGAAAACATTTTGAATGACGAACATATACATAATATTACATATTTACATCAAATATGCGTATCAATAATTTAAATCAGTAATTTTCCTTTTATGACTTTATATTAATATATTATGACGTATTTTCATTGGAAATTTTCTTTTGAATGTACCACCCTATTAGTCAAACACAATAATAGCTTTTGTAAATACATTTGTGCGATGGAAAATTATGTGCAGTTTTGGAATCGTTTATAATTTTTATTTACTTGATTCAAAAGCAGCTGCGTTGTAAAAAAAGAAATAAGAGTAGGTACCATAAAAAAAATAAGTTTGAAACGGATAAAATTCCAACATCACCTCACAATTTACATTAAAATGTATAATGATCGTCTTAGAAATCTCGACATCTTAACAATAGGTATTATCGCAGTATCGCACAAATAGTGTGTATGTGATATTCGAATGACGTGTATTCTCTGTCGTAACTCGTAACGTTAAGATATAATTTTGTGAGATGCCCACCGCAACTACCGAAACCGCAGTGATTCTACACTTACCTAATATGGAGACTAAGTAAAATGCAATTTTGTAATATTACAAATACCTATGACGACAAGTGGACAAATAAGATTGATTGTAAAGTTAAACACTTAATCAACATATCGTTTATAAATTATTTATTTATTTATTTATTTACTAAATTTATTTACGGTGGTTATTTATTTGTATTTACTTACACGTCCTGCCAAGTAAACAATATGATGTTGATTAAGTGTTAAATTTACAATTAATCTTATTTTTCGTCATATATAATTGTAATATTACAAAATAACATTTTAGACTTTAGTTAGTTTCCATATTAGGTATATCACGTCTTTTAAAAGTTTAATCATTACTAAATGTAATTTCACTACATGAACTTTTTTTAAACTAAGCCTTTTTTTACTTAACGAGCATAAACGAGTGAGAAAGTTAAAATTAGTTACTCTTAACTATATTAAGTTAAAAACAAGTCAATTTTTTTCTAACAGTAATTTTTAACTTACTGTTAAATCGTTTTCCACGATAAATAGGATGATATACATTATACTTAATCAGTTAATTTATTTTACAGTCACCTTAAGTTATTTTTTTTTCGAATATACGTCTCCAGATTTTACAATCTATATTCCCACATTGGGGACGTATATTCAGAAAAAAAATATAATTGTCAAGTAATTTCTATTTAACTTGACAATTAGAAAAAAAAAGTAACTTTGTTTTGCTTTATTTTTTATAGAACTCAGTGAGTTAAAAAATATAGTTTACTTGCCCAGCCTTTTGTGTGTGTACCTATATTATATTATTCATAGGTGGCTGATTGATAGTCAAATCAGTAGTACAACTCCCCGCTCTCAATGAACAATATTAGAGTTGTAAGTGGCATTACCACTGTCATTACAATACTGAATACTACATAATATACGATATACACGACTGAATATTTTTAATTAACTTCAGAAAATGCTATAAGTTAAAATAAAGTAATTAATAAATTACCTACCTAATATATACATGTTTGTGGTTATAAGGGCAATGCCATAGATGTATTGGTAAACTTTGCCAAATACCCCCTTAACTGCCGGCTATATGTAGGTACCTATAAATAAGTCACTACGGACTACCATTCAGCGCGAACTTACGCGTAATAAGATCATGTCATCGAGTACAGATATATATTACAAAGCGTCAAAGCTGGTATTCTGGTTGGTATATTTGCTGCAAAGTAGGTATTATTGTATTAACCAGACCCAGAAGGCAAAATCCCAAACAGTGTACTACGGATTTTAGAGATCGAAAAATAAAATAAAATAGTTATGATAATATTATAATAATATAACTTATTATACATATACTATATAGATATTATATAAGGTAGACGGCGTAATGAAGTTACTTTACCATGAAGTTGACTTGCGGGGATTGGTTTAAATATATCTGTCGCCGACAATAAAATATAATAAAGTAAACGTATACAAAGTCAAAACGTTTAAACTTTTGAATTAATTATCTGCTGAAACTTTCAACTTGGATAATTAATATAATTTAATATTATAGTTATGATTACTATGCTATTATTATTATTATTATTATTATTATTATGTGTATGGTACAGAATACGTGCCCATACGTGTTCATTATACTGCTGCAGTCGATCGTTAACGTTAATACGTGACGCAACCATTTTTAAAGGATTTTGTGTAGATGATTACTTGTGCTGAATCAGGATAAATAATAATCGAAAACTTGAAAAATGTTTTGTTCTGTTTGTAAATAAATTCACGAGTAATCCCATGTCGGTATCACTTTTATGTATTGTTATATTGCGCAATCTATATGCGTTCTTACCGCAAAACCGTTCGGCGTGGGACAGAACACTAAGCCTAATGATATGTATTTACGTATAATATAGCGTAAAAGACGACGAAACCAATTCAATTAAGCTTACACAAGATGGATGTTGATTTTTTATAATATGTGACTTTAGTCTACAGTTATCAAAGTATAGAACATTTACAGTTTTGATAACGTGATACGACATCGTCGAACATGCGTTACACAAAACGCCAAAACACATACATCGATATACATTTTTTTCAACAAAAGTAAAATATAAATTTAGATAGGAGGTATATTTATACAGTTGTGTCTAGGCAGTAGGCACCTACCAGTTTACCTATGCTATTTTTTTTCGTAACTATAGAATTACCACTGATAATGGTCAGCACTTTACGACAGAGATACGTTTGTAAGGCATACAAACTAACTTAACTTTAGTTGTTTGTCGTTACAAATCGAAATGAGTATAACTATTAACGGACAAAATTATCAACTAACAATAGTGGATTACAAAAATTATCAAGGGGCAGCAGGAAACTGGAAAACAACGAACATAGATATTCAGTAATAAAACCAAGTCAGGAAAATAATTTTAAATAATTTTTATAAATTTTGTCATGTACAACTTGACTATTTTATAATTTATCAAAACAATATGGTTTTTCTGCTAGAAATTTTTAGTAAAAGACAAAATGAGAAAATGTTAACATAAATTACCTATTAAAATTTGAATCCAGGACAATTGGCCGTCCTGAAATGCTTTAGCGTGACAACAGGACGCTATATTCAAAACCGCGGTACAGTCCCGACCAAATCGGGGCGTATATCGACCCTATTTATAACCATGTAAATGCGATAATATTTTAAATCAGGAGATAACAGAGGTAGTTCTTCTCGCGCCCAAGAGCCTGCAGTTTCCCCTCGATCCTAACCTTACATACGTAAGCTCTGTTTTCATACAAATTAGACTACATATATAATTCATTGTCTTATATTGATTAACATTTATAAGACACAATCTTAATTAAAAATATAAATAATATAGTTGTACCATTTATCAGGAGATAGGCAGTAATACAGTAGGTAACAAAAATACATGAATATTGTACCACAATACTTCCGTTATTACTTATTATAACAATTTTTTTCTATTTTTCTATTTTTCATTTAATGTATGGTATCCATAAATCATAATAAATAATAATAAAAATCATATATATAAATTATGAGTACCTGAAGTAAATTACTGTATTAAGAGGACGTCGCGCCCGCATAATATGTTGTCTCCGTCTTACATACATACGGTATAGCAAAAACGTTTTAGCGCGGGAAAGAACCGAGAAGCCTACAGTCAACTAAGAAACGAAATTTTCACTGCATATAAAAGAGAACTTTGGCTGTGCAATATCAAATCCATTATTATTTGTGTTTTTCAAACTTTAATAACTTTTTAGGCACCTACCAGTTTACCTATGCTATTTTTTTCGTAACTATAGAATTACCACTCATAATGGTCAGCACTTTACGACAGAGAGATACGTTTGTAAGGCATAAAAACTAACTTAACTTTAGTTGTTTGTCGTTACAAATCGAAATGAGTATAACTGACAAAATTATCAACTAACAATAGTGGATTACAAAAATTATCAAGGGGCAGCAGGAAACTGGAAAACAACGAACATAGATATTCAGTAATAAAACCAAGTCAGGAAAATAATTTTAAATAATTTTTATAAATTTTGTCATTTACAACTTGACTATTTTATAATTTATCAAAACAATATGGTTTTTCTGCTAGAAATTTTTAGTAAAAGGACAAAATGAGAAAATGTTAACATAAATTACCTATTAAAATTTGAATCCAGGACAATTGGCCGTCCTGAAATGCTTTATCGTGCAACAGGACGCTATATTCAAAACCGCGGTACACGTCCCGACCAAATCGGGCGTATATCGACCTGTTTATAACCATGTAAATGCGATAATATTTTAAATCAGGAGTGACAGAGGTAGTTCTTCTCGCGCCCAAGAGCCTGCAGTTTTCCCCTCGATCCTAACCTTACATACGTAAGCTCTGTTTTCATACAAATTAGACTACATATATAATCATTGTCTTATTGTTGATAATTTATAAGACACAATCATCTTAATTAAAAATATAATAATATATAGTGTACCATTTATCAGGAGATAGGCAGTAAATACAGTAGGTAACAAAAATACATGAATATTGTACCACGATACTTCCATTATTACTTATTATAACAATTTTTCTATTTTCTATTTTTCATTTAATGTATGGTATCCATAATCATAATAAATAATAAAAAAATCAAATATATATATATAAATTATGAGTACCTGAAGTAAATTACTGTATTAAGAGGACGTCGCGCCCGCATAATATGTTGTCTCCGTCTTACATACATACGGCATAGCAAAAACGTTTTAGCGCGGGAAAGAACCGAGAAGCCTACAGTCAACTAAGAAACGAAATTTTCACTGCATATAAAAGAGAACTTTGGCTGTGCAATATCAAAATCCATTATTATTTGTGTTTTTCAAACTTTAATAACTTTTTTTGAAGTTCCGATGACGAAAAAATTAAATAAATATTATGTTCTCTATAAAATATTTTAGACAATTATATAGGTACCATTTATAGTTTATACCTATTACCTAAATAATCTATTAATCCAATAGTTTAATAGTGACTATAGTAGAGGTATCTACATAAAATTTTTAAAAATCATACAAACACTATTATACTTTAGAATCACCGTTCTTCCAAAAATATATTTTTACTGGAACACCATACACAGGGTAAATAAAGAAAAGTATAAAACAGAATTAATTTGTTGGGAAAAATGTCATTCGGAATGAAAAGAGACAGAAGAATAAATTATAATATTTACTTTGATTTTTTTTTTTAAACGTAGAAGTTAGATATTTAGTAGAAAAATAGAAATAGGTGCAAGTACTTGAAAAGATTCACTGATCAGTCACGCGTACCAAATTATTGGAAATTAGACGCAAATTGTACATTTTAAGAAGGTATCAGAAAAGAATTCAGTACTTCTGAGAAATCTTTATAGTGTATACAAATGATGTTTGTTATTGTTATAGGATTTGACATTCAAACACCCTCAACAAGTGAGATCAATTATTGTGTGCGAAATACCTAATATATAAGTTTGACACGTTTTATTCACAAAGTTTTTTTAGTTTTCTTACACAAATAGCCAATAGGTACTTTTTACAAGTTTTACTATACGTGCATACGTAATTTTATGTTATTATAAAGAAATATGTGTTTAAACTATACACCTAAACACTTTAGGTAATATTTAATAAATAATAAATAATTCATAGACTGGTTCTTCAGACAATCAGACAATATTTATCGAAACTAATAAGCACATGTTAATACACAGCATATTACGCTTGTTCGTGAAGTTAAAAACATAAATTTGCGATTATTATTATTCGGGCAAAATTTACACGAGGTTTTTTTTCATAAACACGCATAATCTTTTATTAATTGAAACATTGTGCCAAAAGCTAAAATATGCATTCATAATTTCATAAATTAAATATAAAGCATTCCAATTTATTTGCAATAAAGTCGTTGATGCAGTCACATGATGTCTGTTAAAATATAAAATATGTAAATGTTATTTTACATATTATAAGTACGAACTTCGAGTAGAGCTTGGAACCTATAGCATTTAGCAGGGCTTGAAACCGCAATCAAAAACGAAACCGAAAAGAAATTGAATACCGGTATTATAATTTAAAACCGAAACCAAAAAAATTTGTATACCGGTATTAAATTCAAAATCGAAACCGTAAAAAATTGGAAACCGGTATTAAATTCAAAACCGAAATCTGAAAAAATTGGAAATCGTTATTTTTTTTTTTAATTGACGATGACGTATTTTTAAATACGTAAATTCCATTAATACGCAAGATGAATACTCATAATAAAATTGAGATCATGGTTAAAATGTTGATAACCATTTCATTATTCGGGTGTTGACCGGTTACCCCCCCCCCACGGCTGTTATCGGGATTTTAAAAATATACCAGTTGCCCTCAACCGAATGTACCAGTTGCCCTCACATGTTAATACACGATTACAATATATAGCCTGTAAAATAGGGGAGGTAAATATACAAATTATAAATATAATTATTTATAAAAAATAGTAAAATAGTATAAAATGAAAGAAAAAATTCATATGCTTGGAATTATATATACCTACTTAATATTGTATATTAATATTACAATATTGTATTTTGTAATAATTACTAACAAAATAATATGAATACAATAGTCAATAAAATAATAAATATTATAATTATGTGGCAATCAATGTGATAATTTGTTAACAAATAAATAATTTAAAATGATAGAAAAAATTCATATGCTTCTAATAATTACTAACAAAATGATATGAAAAAGTCAATGAAATAATAAATATTATAACTTATGTGGCATTCAATGTTATAATTTGACAACAAAAAAATCGTGTTTGTGTTCGATAACCGATTTTAAAAGCACCGTTTCATCTTCACTCACAAACAGCTTTGACGTAACGACTTTAATGTACATAGCCATTTCACACCCGCTTGTGTAATGCGATCTTTATAAAAAATATAATTATTTAAAACGAACAAAACCTTGCCCTTTTCACTATACACTCGCGCAATATTTTCCATTGTGTTAACAACGTCAGTGCTTTTCGTCTACTAAAATGTACCTATGAAAGGCGTAGGTATATATCGTATTATATAATAATTTCTAATAACCATAAAAATAATAATAAAGATAGGTTTAATAAATGATAATAACTAGTGTATTTCGATAAAGCCTAATATAATAAATGTCGTTACACGTTACTCACGCGATAAATCGGCTATCCACTTGGACGCGCGTAAATTTACGCGTTTTGGTAAAATCCCTGCTTTGCACCAAGTAGTAGGCTATTATTATTAATACAATTTTCATTTGATCCATATTATTTGTTTAATATATGATATTTATTATTTACTACAAAATACAATGTCATAATATATATAATTGCAAATATCAAAATTTGATTCTATCATTTTATACTATTTTACACTATTTTATAAATAATTTTATTTATTATTTGTATATTCACCTCCCCTGTTTTACGGGCTTTATATTGTAATCGTGTATATATTAACATATGAGGGCAACTGGTACATTATGCTCTAGGTAGTTTGGGGGGAATTGGTATAAAAAAGGTACATTTGGGGGCAACTGGTACATGTCCCATTATTCGCAAAAGAAAATGGGAAACTGGTAAACAAAATCGAAACCGAAACCGAAATTACTTAATACCGGTATTGCTATGTTGAAACCAAAATCGTAAAATTTCAAAACCGGTACACAACATCGAACTGGAACCGAAATTATTTCAATCTGTTTCAAGCCCTGGAATTAAGATGTTTTTAAATACTCCCCATTTATAACAGACCTAGTTTCAATTTATTTTTCGTATTATGATGACTAATGAATTTAAAAACAAAATTTCATAGTGAGTTTATTTTATTGGTTTTGAATAAAAATACATATTTTCTAAATTTAAAAAAATATTATATTATATTTTATATTTTTATATTAATTTATATTTTACATCAATTTTAAATCTCTTATTTGCATTAAATATTTTCTTGCATATTGCTAATAAGGAATATTGTCATTATAGCTGGTATATTATATATTTATTTAAAATATTTTATAATTTTATCGTATACATTGAATCTATTTTAACTTTTAACACTTATAAGTTACAACAACCCTGTCCCATATTATATTAATATATTACCTATATCTAAGTATACAATTTTTCATATCGTACTTAATTTATAATTTTTACTAAACCATTCTATAGTGTACTGTGGTATTTAATGTAAATAGGTAGAAGTTCAATTTTATATATATAACAAAATTATGTGCATTTTTTCCTATAATTGTCATTACCTATTAATTGTACGTTTGTCTTAACTCCTTTTGTTCTGTCTTATGACGTAGGACAATTTGTGTTTATAGGACGTATGCAAATCTTACGCGTGGAGGTGGATCCAAAGTTTAGTTAGAGGAATTTTTATGATAACGAGCAACATATAATGTGATGAAATAAATACATGACCATATTTATGCGATTGGATGAAAACAATTCTTCACTTCTTATGATAAAAACTATTTTAAAATTTTAAAGTAAAACTCTCGACCTGCACATGGAGGAACTTTTAGAATAAAAATCAACTAGTAAACAGTGTACTTTAACTGGGATTGAAAACAGTGATGCCGTCTTTGTCTCATACACACAAATCTATCGTTATAAGTGTTATAACTATACTATATTGTGACAGACTTTACCATGTACTTTTTATTTTTTCTCTCTTATTTTTCGTAACTTAGGGGGATGAAATATGTAGGAAAGTCGTTCTAAAGCAGGTTCAGCAGAATCTTTTTTCAGAATTCTCATCAATTTACTAGGTTAATACGGCACTCCCGCGTGTGTTGGGTAGGTAGATACAGAACATCGCCGCTTTTAACCTCCACAAAACACGTCACCAAGGTTATCACAAAATATCAACGAATCGAATACAATATTATTTATTAAATAATAGTTTTATTGTCAAACAAATAATAACTAAAGAACATTTATAGACTAGTTAACCATTGATAATGTTTTAATACTTTTATAACTATAAAACTTGGTAGGTATAAATTATATTAGTATAAATTAATATTTTAAAGTTGTCTGACAATATTCTTGTTACTAATGATCTATTTAAGTACCTACCTAGTTAGATAAACATATTCTACATGCTTTTTATTTTATTGTAATTATTATTATATGTGTATAACAAAAACATTAAAGTTAAAACTTGTATTCACTATTGTTATTTGTTATTAGGTACTTATTACTGTTATATGTGTAATATTAGACTTTTGTGGTAATTCATTTATGAAATTATGCTTCAAATTATTTATTTTTTATTACATTAATATATTATAACGAATTGTAAAACAAAAAACTAAGTTAAAAAAAGTTTTAAAAATAGCTCTTCCTAATAAATTGTACAGCGAACTACATAATATATTAAACTAAAATTATTACTGTAGGTATAATATACAGAAATTAGAAGATATTATAATACTGCAGTGGTATTTACATAACGTTTTTATGGTATTAAGGGGTCAGCGGAAAAAACCTAATTTATATATCTTTACTTGTATGTATACTTATTCATAATTCTCTAAAAAAAATATGTCTTTATGAGAGATTGGAAATTATGATAAAAACATAATAAATAATGACCTAAGAATATAGAAAATTCCCTCTCAAAAAACTGTTAAGCCATACATTTACCAAAACAAATACTTATTCATGTGCAAGTATAACATTTTCATATTTGCTAATATACGCCTATGTTGTATGCAACAACGTTATGTCATTATATTATAATAGGTATAATGGTAAACTAAATTTAACATATAAAATTATTAAACATAGACACATTATAATATACCTCAATCATTTAACAAGTCTGATAGTGCGGATGAGTTTCATAAAGAATAACATTTTGACAAAGAATAACTAACTCTGTTATGACCAGCTTGTGAAATTGAACGATAATGAAAACGTTTCCATGGCAACCTATAATAAATACCTACCTACGTAATTTAAAATTGTATTTTCCGGTTGCCACAAAATCAACAGTGACGTATTCTTAAACGTCTCGAGAACAAAACAAAGATCAATTTATTTTTAAATATATACACAGTACACTGTGAACTTTTTGTACACAAATATAATTATATACGAAGTTGTATCATAGTTTCGATTACCTTGCATATAATATAAAAATATAAACTCATAATATGGTGCCTATAATTGCATAGTAGGTAATTGGTAGGCACTATAGGCTGGTAAAAGAATATTTTAGAAAGTACCTCTACCTACGACCTACCTCAAGTTCAAGTATTAATTAATTTTTTAGACATTTTACGGTCAAAATTCACAGATATTTTGATCCAAATATGAAATAATATACCAGCTTATAGGTACACTAAACATTTTGCTTGTAGCCTATTACAGTTGTACCTATAATCAGTCAATGGTACTTAGGCCCGTCTTGCAATTTAAAAACAGTACTTGGATATAATTTTAATATTTTATAAACCATAAAATAATCATTTTCTTTATAAAAATGATGTTATTCTTTATTTTTTAAATATATCTATGGTAGATATGTATAGATCATACAGTTTATATCATTTAAAAGTATACAAGTATTATGTCATATTCTACATAAATACCGAATAATAATTAATTGTGTTCAGAGTTTGGTTTTTAAAATATAATCAATTAATTTTTTTATTTATCGACAGGATATTGGGAACCCAATTTATAAGCCAGGTTTTTAAAAAACAGTAAAATTATTGAAAACTGTTGAAATATTCAATTTTATAAACAGATGTAAATTTACATAATGTACAGAAAAAAATCATATTCCTATGTAACTGAATTGTCAGCAAAACTGTTGAAAGTTGAAATATTACCGGTATCGGCGTTAAGTCATATAAACAATACATAAATATCGCGCCAGCAAATTTTAGTTTACAAAAAAAAATTAAGTCATAATAATAAATTGCATTGTTACAAAATGTATATCATACATTTGTAACAATTGTTTTTCCATGTCCCATGGTATAAATATAATTTTTTTCTTCTAACGATGGACATAGGACATGACACATAGAAAACGGACTACTATCGTCTGTCAGTAAATACAATTAGTAATTTTCATTAAGCCTTTAACAGGGCACTGCACCTATACGATATATTATAATATTATGTACCAAGCTAACCTGTTGTTGTCTCGTCCCCGTATTATATCACCTCGACTATCGGCGGACTTTTTATGCTTCCGGCGAGTGGCGGCCAATCAAAGCTGCACGGCGTGTCCTGCAAAGTCTTGGCGGCGGACAATTCGTACCGAACGGGCGGCGGTTGTTGGTTGATCGACGGCGGAAAACGGAATGAACGGGCGTCGGTGCTCACGGCGCGAAATTTCGAATCTCACCGGCTCCCGCTGTTGGTCCTGGCCAATGAAAGCTCGTCGTCGTTCGACCTCGCCATGCGCCGTTTCGGGATTTCGTTTTCATCGCGCTCGTCCCACAAAACAAACATTTCGGTTGGTGGAGGGATTTTTCCGTTTTCCCGTCACCCTATGTGAGGGTTAAGTACCTCTGTATACCCGCAAGAAAGTTTCCACGAACCTTCCGATCGCGCGTGCAACATCACAACAACGCCATTGTTGTCAATATGTTAATAATATATTGTATAGGTGGGTATGTAAGTAATCAGCTTTAACGTCGAACGCGTTTTTGTGTTTTTATAATAATATAAATACGCATTTGGAATTTGTGTTGATGTGTAATTGGTTTTAAAAGTTTCAAACAAATTGTACCTAATATATTATAATAACATCAATCATATTAGGTACTGGCGCGTCAGTGGTGTAACCAGGATTTATTCGAAGGGGGGGGGGGGGGTCCAAAAAAATGTATTTAAATTTTAAAATTCTCAATAGTTTTCATAAGCGTCTGGAAAAACAACATAAAAATCAAGGAAAAACAGGAATTTTTACGCAATATCGGTTTTCGATAATATCGGTTTTGGTTTTTGGTGTAACTCTAAAACAAATGAACGTATATACATGAAATACATGACTGGTTGTTTGTATTCGCATTTTCTATACACGATAAAATTTTCAAAATATTTTGATTTGTTTTGAACTGTTTAGGGTCATTTTCAGTTTCCAATTTTACTAGCCTTTTTTCTATAAATGTCAATAAAACTTTATTTGTTGGGTAAAAAGCTTGAAAATTTAATACAAGGCTCCTACTATACTATATATAATTTAACACCATCCATTACAGTGACCCACTTGTAACCTACTGTACAGCGACACACCGACACCCACTTGCCTACCTTTTCAAATTTATATTTACAATGTTTGTCAATTAATTATTATTATTATGCCAATTAAATTATGGTAGTCATATTGCAGTGTCATATTAATCTCATATGTAATAATCAATCTAATCAATAAGTTTTGATGAACATTTTAAAAATAAAAATTAAATTAAGACTTAAGCCAAGGGGGGGGGGGGGGTCTGGACCCGGGGTCCACCACTGTGGCGCGTATATAATATATTATATTGGGATTAAATCCCCATCCTAACATCCATAATGTATACTAAGCGTAGGCAGGTAATGCGTACATTATGTTTTGTAACGGGTAAGAAATTTTAATGCATATCACACAAACAATTACTTATTAATAAATTATGATAGACAGGTAATTAATAAAGTATTTTCTCCAAATTAATAATAAAAACTTGATAATATTTTAGCGTTTAAGAATTTATTTTATAATCCCACAAGATTCACCCTTGATATTAAAAACACATCCCATACCCTCTAAAAATATTCACTTGACTATATCCAAAAAGCGTAGGTACCTGTTTTCATTAATTTGTTGTCTTTAAGAATAATTAATGTCTCATCGACTACCTATTTATTTTTATTTACTAAGACTTTGTTTTAATACAAATACCTAACTAAAAAAATATGTGTTAGGTTTGCCGTTGTCATACAACTGAAATCTGTATAACATTCATAAATTCCAATTAATATACACGAAACATCTGGCAATTTTAACACATATAAGTAGATTCGAACAGTAAAAAGTATAAAAATATATTATTAAAATTATTAATATCTAGGATTTAAAAAATAATGATTAGAAAGAAAAATGTGTGGTCATGTTGGCATACTATCCCATTTTTTAAGGATGTTTTCTGTGTCCACATAGTGGAAAAGTCTAGTTAAAACTCAATTTTTTATCCGTCTTAAATATTGTGCTTATAGTGTACCTAAAGTCTAGAATAAAATGATAAATTATAGATATAATATACAAAAGATACTCTTGTCATCGTTTTTCATAAGTAATACCATGTATTCAAAACGTAATAGAACATACAATATCCCAATGAATTTACTAGGTAGTAAAAATATTGGCCAAAGATTCATTGACTATATTTTAGGACCTACTTTCTTTTAACTCTATGCCTTTTAATATAAAAAAACTATAATATATATTGTATAATATATAGCAATATTGTTGTTTTTTTTTTTTTTAAAAAAGAAGATATATTAGATACTTCCAAAAATTATTTAAGTAAATACACATTTGGTTGTTGTTTTTGTTTTATATAAATATTATCAATATAAACTATCACGGAATATGCTGTGTGATGTTTAATACTTTAAAAGGTATTTTTGATCAATTATCATGCATCAACAGTAGAATCACAGTTTGTGATTCTAGTATTGAACCTGTTGCCCGTTCAATGCATATTATACAAAGCAGTGAGAATTAAAAACTTAAATAAGATATATCAGTCACAAGCCAAATAAAAATAATAATATTATATTAATTACAATATTTTATGCTTTGTTAAATAATAAACATTTATGCTTAAATAAGGATAATCATTGAATATAATATTATGACTTAAATTGTACATTTAAAATTATTATAAACTTCAAATTCTTTAAATAATTTTAAATGGTGATCATTAATTTCTAAAATATAAATTAATTAGTTGTAGAAATTCAAGAATGGTCTTTAAAATACAATATTTCATTAAATGAATACAATTAAGTATGTTATTATTAAATAATGTACCGGTACTCTTATTTCAGAAATCATTAATAATACATTTTAGTTTTAAAATACAAAATTTAAATAATAATATAATTTAAATTCACCCGTAATAATATTACATATTTTAACAGAATTCAATCAAATAAGTTCCATATTAAATAACAAACACTATCTTCTTCTTCAAAATAACAACTATTTGTAAATTCAATTAATTTTGACTAGTTTGTTTACTTGCATAATATATATTTATCACATGTCCTTTTGTCAGTTATAAATAATGTTAGAATTACTGAATAGTATTATTTAGCAACCCTCGGTGCTCACATTTTCTTTATATTGAGACGTGGTTATAGAACAATAATTATTTCAAAATTTATTGCAACATACTTAGGTATGTAAAATATAATTTAATTATTTTTAATAGATACATTTGCCAGTGTATTAAATACCAGTGTCATTATTGTAAATCCAAATAGATTTAAGAAATTATTAATAATAAAACAAGCACTAATATTAGCACTGGCAATCAAAGATCAAATTGATTGAACATATTAACTGAAATAAATTAAAAACCCTTACTTCAATAATATTACGAATGAAATGGACGGGCAATAACAATATTGGTAAATATATATGTAGAATAAGAACTTATTTGTAAGTACACATATATTAATTTAACTAAATACTTTAAATTACAATAAATGTGTTAACTGTATTTACTAAAACCAGAAATAATATAAATAATTTTAAAGCCAGATATTCTTTATACATTATAAGAAATGGTTTTGTTTAACAGCATTTAATAATTTTGTTAATTATTTATTTGATTATTAATTTTTTTTTGGTGTATTTAGATGAATGTAAATATAATACATTAATAATTAAATAGGAAACAATTAATATTATTCATTAATAGCAACATCTTTGTAATATAAATGTAATTGATGGAATGCGTTTTGAAATATATTTATTCCGTTATTTTAAACGTTATGTATAAGCCATAAATGTTGCTATAATATTTTTTATACAATAAGCTTACATCTGTTTTATAATTCACATATTATAAGGAACTTATTCCAATAATCTAATCATAAAAGTAGAGTTTAAATTAAATATGTATACCATTTTGTCTAAGGTAAAAAGCAATAATTAAACTTAATAATATTCACTTTTTAATGTCTTTTAATGTCTATTCTAACTTTTTTTTTATCATACACCACAATTGAACTCTGATGAAGTAATATTTATTATGTAGTTATAAAAACATTTATGATAAAATATTTGTTCACTTTTTACACACAACTAAGCATGTAATTTACATACAGCTCAAATAACATTAGATAAAAATTAATGATATAAATATGTAAGCTTATTTCTCCTTTATTTACGTATTTTCCATGATCCTGTACGGTATCGAAGCCATATTGCTAATACATCAAAACCCATTTCCAGCCAACTCCACACAGGGACTATTTTTGAGCCTACATAAAATTAATGAAGTAATATTTAAAAAATTAAATTTTACTTTATTATATTGTATTACCTTCAATTTCTGTCCAATGAACTGGTACTTCAGCTAATTGCAATTTCAATTTCTCAGCTATGTATAACATTTCTACATCAAAAGCCCTAATAAATTATAAAACAAATGTAAGTATAAAAATAATAATAAAAGTTGGATAAAACATAAATGTTATTAGAAATATTGTAATATTATTTATATGTACCATCCGTCAACATGTAAATTATTAAACAAGATTCTTGCAGCTGGCCGAGTGAATAGTTTAAAACCACATTGTGTATCTTTGATAGTACGTACTCCAAATATCCAGACATGCATATGAAAGCACATCATCAAGAAAGTACGAAACACACTTCTTTGAGCCTTAGATTCCGTTTCTAAGTGGGCACGTGAACCACACACGACCGCATAAACCGTTTTAGCACATTCAGTAATATCATCTAGTTAAATCAAAAAAAATAATTAAGTATTAAATGAAAATTTAAAAATTCTTTAATATGTAATTTAAGACAGTGATGCAATTTAGGTTAATAAATATAACATAATTAAAAAACAAGTAAAATTTAATAAGCTAATAGAAATTCAGCTGTTGGATAAGATAAAAATTAAATAACCAATAACCTAGTTATATATAAAAAGTAAAGCATGTATCTGTTATCGTTTAATTATAAAATCTGTTATTTTGTAATTTAAAATACTGTTTTAGTTAAAGTGTTCATATTAAAATAAAATAATACTATATTATCTAGAAATTGTATAGAATAACTAGTTGTTCCATATAACCGATTGAGAATATGTTTAAGTATAAATATAAAATAATTATTTTGATATTAAAAAATATTGATAAATTCAGGAACAATAATATATTTTATACTTGAAATATGTTTCATATAATTAGAATTTAGAATGAAAAGGAAATCCAAAAAACAATATTAAAAAATTGACAATTTTAGTATGAATATTATACGAAAAAAATTAACAATATAAAAATACCTACAAAACTTTTTATTTAATATTACAGCTAGTTTACAATATTTTAAAAATTAATTTGATTTATTAATTGCCTGAATTTGAAACGTGGTATGTATACCTACTATTTATTATTATAAGATTGATTTTGGTGAAATTTTGAATTACACATACCATTCTTACGACACATAAAATTGGTTAGGTACATCTACATTTAGAAAACCTGGACCGTTTCTATTTTTTACTTAAAAAATATAATTTAAGTAATAATACTTTATGTGGTACTGGTTTGTTATAGCCCCGCCATCCATATAACAGTTTATTTATTGATTCGATAATAATAATAATTCAATAACAGATTTGATATAATATTAAAAAATGATAATAATAAATATATTGTATAAGTAAAAAATGTATAAAAATGATAATGGTTTCTGTGATTCCCAAAATTCAGTTATATCTTTTAAGATGGTGTCCAGCGGATCACTATTGTTTAGTTTTGATCGCCACATAAATTCTGCCATGAAGAGTCTAAAAAATTTCTATCAGTTCCTCTACATTTTTTGTTGCCCCATTTGGCCGAACCCTACATTCTCTCGACATTTTGTGTGTGAGCTCCCAAGTTAGGGTCCACGAAAATTGAATTTATGATTAACTTGATTATGTTGAAATCCATGTTGTTGCAAATTAGCATAAGCTTTCCAGGTGTCAGAAAAAATTGTAGAACCATGTCTAATATATCGGTTAATGATAGGTATCAATGTAACTTCTGATCTATTTGGCACACTAACTATGAAACATTCCTTAGTTTCACGGCATATACCACCAAACACCAATTGTTGAGGTAATATATGCCCTGCATTATTTTTCCTGCATACGAAAAGACTTTCATCTATTTTAACTATTAAATTTTGACCATCTACTTGATTGTTGTTGCTCTCCATGCGCCAAACACAAACTTCTCGTAAGTAGTTGTTCCAATCGACTACCGCATTTTTTTCAATACCCAATTCATATTTGCAATATGTCACTGAAGTAAGTTCATGAGCCCAAGAGTATATAAAATATACAATACTATTTATCGTTAATCTCGAACCGTTCAGCCAATTATTTACTCTTATACCCTTCTCTTTACGACAAACCATTTGTTGACGCCATCTCGAGCCTTTTATAAACATTTTGTGGCCATTTTCACATGTATTTGTCATTTTCATAATGTCTTCGGACTGTAGAAATAGAATTCCGGCATTTATATTGGGCACTTGGGTTAACAAATCCTTAAAATTAATTTTACAATAATATATGAACAAATTACAAAAAAATACGTACTGTGATGTTTGATCTGCAATTTATCGGTTTATTATATTATTATATTATTGATTATTAGGTACCTCGTAGTAATGGTACATATTTTCTGTCGAATTATTTTATATTACAGGGATGGTGGGGCTATAACAAACCAGTACCCTTTATGTTCCATTCATTATTCCTTAAATATCTTAACTATTTTATTTTGAGAAACAAAACCAAGCTTTTCAGTTTTCTACAAAATGCCTACCTATATGTGCAAAGATGATTATTTTTTTACAACTTAAGAAAAAATACTTATACTATGTATTTGTTTTTAGTTGCTCAGGTAAAATATATCTCTTATTATTACTTGCTGCCAAGAAGTGTAATACTGTTTCTAATTTTTCTAAATCTTGAAACCTTGTAGCACCATCAGCATCAGCAAATAATAAGGTACGTCCACGCGCACTTTTCATTCCCTGTGGGAAAACATATGTTAATAATTTGATATTTGTGATAGGTATCATTAATTAGTAAAAATTCAATAATTCAACTCACCAAACAAACAGCACCTCCCTTTCCACGATTTTTGTATAATTTTAAAAGACGTATACGATCAGAACCATACTGTTGCACATATTCCATGACAATATCACATGTCCCGTCGGTACTCCCATCACTAACAACAATCACTTCAAACGACCATTTTCGGCTGACATCAGTCAAGAAATGTAAGCATGATTCGAGCATAGGCCTTACTAAACAGAAATGTTTTAAAACAAATAAAATAAATAGGTAAGGTAAACCTGTCTTACTCCTGTCTTGTTCATTGTATGCAGGCACTATGATCGACAAATCCAAAGTGCTTTCATCCTCCAGACTGGGAAACGGCACTTGTCTGGCATTTTCGTCAATGAAGTATTTTTCATTTTCAGTCCTATGCTTGTGCGCGTAAGGAGAATCCTTAAAGTACAACATCCAGAACACCAACGTCGTCAACAGTACCTGAAACACGGAGGATGTTTAGTGTGAGAACGAACGAAAAACGCGACTACTCACTATGACAGCGAGAATTCCTTGCACTGGAAGTGACAACAAGCCACACATACAGAACATCTTCGACGAACCAATCCAATTTATTAAATATTATCGCAATTCCCCCCGTCAATACCTACACGTCATACCAATGCGTACAAGGTGCAAAGGTGAGTGCTTTAAACTAGTTGAAACGTCGATTAAAGTATAAAACTATAGATGAGAATATGAAATCCGGAATACGTTAGCAACAGACGGAGCTATCTGTGATGCGTCGCCTCGGCGGACATTATCAGTCGGCCGCTGTCGGTTTTACTCCTTATCATTATGGGGGTAAGAAAGACACGTACAAAATAGGTAGGCGCCTTATCAGAAGTAATGTTTGATTAGAATAATTTATTGTTATTTATTTTATTTTGCCTTACGTATAAGATAGTTTACGTTTGCTGATAACAGTTTTATTTCTTACCGATTAAAATTTTAAATTCATTACTCAGTATAATATAAATATTATGTTATATTGTTTAACGTTGTTCATTAATTTAATTATACATTCACACACATTTCCAGGTGACGACTGCACGAATGTGTTGCGTCGACACCGAAATGAGTAACAAAAATAATATCTTATGTTTTTGACACGTCCTACCACATATCCTTTAGATGTTATATTTTGAAATCAAAAAAATGAAGTTTTCGTTTAATTTTTCATTGATAATTTTACTGCTCATTCGACACGGCTCGTGTTCACGTCATTATGATAGACACCGTCTCTTACAGTTAAGGTGTGCCTCGAGGATTTCCTATTTTTTGTCCCAGTCAATAGAAAAATTAAATTTGTTTTTTTTGTTTTATGAAGATCTGAAGTGAAAGAAATGTTTGAACATGCATATCACGGATATATGAAATATGCTTATCCTTATGATGAGTTACGGCCATTGACATGTGATGGTGTGGACACTTGGGGCAGGTACATATTATATACTTTCTTCAGTAATTTCAATAATGAATATATAATAAACATGTTATGACTTATTTATAGCTATTCATTATCATTGATTGATGCCCTAGACACTCTAGTTGTAATGGGACTACACGATGAATTTAATAAAGCAGTTGACTACATAAAATATAATGTTTCCTTTGATGCAGATATCAATGTATCAGTTTTTGAGACAAACATAAGAGTTGTTGGTGGACTGCTAAGCGCTCATATGTTATCCCATAGGTATAATATATTTTTTTAAAAACAACATCAATTACAATACATAATACATCATAAGTACTGTCATAACTAAATGTAATTATTACTATTGTTATTATTGTTCTTTGTTACTTAGAGCCACAACTGAATTAGAAATTGGATGGCCGTGTAATGGACCACTGTTACGTATGGCTGAAGATGTAGCTAGAAGACTATTACCGGCATTTGATACCCCTACTGGTATGCCTTATGGAACAGTTAATCTTCGATCTGGTGTACCCGAAGGTGAAACAACTGTAACTTGTACAGCAGGAGTCGGTACATTTATATTAGAATTTGGAACTCTGTCCCGACTAACTGGTGATTCTATATTTGAACAGGTAAACCATAAGTAACATATGTATACCATAGTATTATTATTCAGCAATATTTTAAAATACAATTGATTTTTCTCAAATTCAGTTGAGGTGTTTTACAATTTAAGTGAACTGATAACAACTAGTGTATGTTTAATAGCAATAAGTTAACATGTTGACGACGCAGGGAGTCACTGGTGACACCCAAATAGTTTTTTATTCTGAACGGCGGGTGTTACCGTTGACTCCCATATAATTTGTCACTTAAGTCAACTTCGTGGACCACTAAAAACAAGTGAAAATTTTTTGAAAATGTTGAAGTGTAAAGAAAATGTTATTATAAACATTCCGTGATAATTTCATGTATCTATGGTTATTTGTTTTAAAGTTACACCAAAAACCAAAATGTATTTCGTCAAAAACCGATTTTGCATAAAAATGCTTAATTTTTTATTTGTTTTTCTTGGCGCTTTTGAAAACTACATAAACTAAATTTTTAACTCTTTAATGCAACAACTAGATTTAAATACTCATTAAATTTATTAATTAAAAATTTATTTTTCTTAAAAAAACAAAATATTTCCTATTTTACAAACTACAATTGAGGTTCTTGTGAATCATATATTCAAACATATTAAACATTTAAATATTGTTGTAAAATCCAAGGTTTTATTTTGCCAAATAATTTTAAGATATTACATTTTATAAACCGTCGTTTTTATCAATATTTGTTTCAATGGTTAAATTTAAAAATTATTATTATTTACATTTAGATTATTTATCTTAATTAAGAAATAACAGCATAATATAATCCTACTACTAAGTAATAAATCATTTTCTAAAATAAGTAATAGCCTAATCAATCATTATATGTATAATAGATAAAGCTCATTATAGTTCAAATAAAAATTAAGTTACATACAATGCAAAAAGGTATATTCATAGTTAGACAGATATTTAGTATAAACAGAGTATTTATTTATGAAACTCTTTTATAATTTACTATATAATACTAAATTTTATGATTTAATAAAACTATTTATTAAATAAATTTAATAAACAGTTTCATGCAACCCGCAAAATTAGTTTTAATAGTTTTATATGGTTTTAACAAAACGTTTTATAATTATTATTAAACCATTTTAACCTAGATTCATACAGGTATTACAATACTGGAAACTGGATAATTAAATTTAGGAGCTCTATTTTAGACTTGTTTTCCACAAATTAAAACAATCTAATAATAAAAAAAATTAGTTAAAATATAAATGGTTTAAAACTAGTAATGTTATTAAGTGTGACAATATGCAAGCCTGGTCATGTTAGTGATAATTTCTAATTAGTTTAAGTCAGAATATTTAAAAAAAAAAACATCTAACTATTTATATATTTAAGTTACTTTAAAAATATAATAACTTAGATTATAAGTTTGTCGATTAAAACACCAACTAAGTTACCAAAAAGTTATATACTTCCTAGAAAAAACATAATTTATATATAATACCAGAATCATCAAATTATAATAAATATAACTCAATGATAAAATATTTTAAATTTGTATGATGTTAAATTAATTTAAATAAAATATTGATTACATTTTAATGTGTTTGTTTGAAATTTTGAATTTTCAGGATTTGAAAATTTTTTACATTATTTAAGAATGGTTTATTAAAAAACATTTTGAATAACTTAATGATTTTTAAAAAATAACTAGTTAAGTTATCAAACTTGCAACCAAACAAAGTAACTTCTAACTTTCTAACTAGTTAATGACCAGCATTGATCATATGATATAAAACTATATTAATTAGTAGGTGTATTGCAATAAGTCAATGGTAAAGTTTTATTTGTTAAATAATTTTTATTAACTTATAAGATTTGAAATATTAAATAATCCTTTACCGAACTATATTAAATTAATCAAAATCTTTCACATGATTTATATAAAAATAATAATAAATATAATCCACGGCTACAGATAATTCAAAATGTACATATATAACATTTTTATCTAATATGAATAGAAAATATATAAATATTTATTTGCGTTATTATTGCACTTATATTTTATAATTAATACATTTTTAATTGAGTTAAAGTATTATTATTTTAAACCCAATTATAACTGTTTCATATATTAATTATTAAAACACACTTGCCTAACATTCCAGGTTTAAACAGTGGTCTAAAATGTCTACAAATGTTTTTCTTTTGATTATTTTAAACATAACTGTAAGTGATATTTTATTATTTGTTAGGTAGCTTTAAAAGCTCTTCATTCATTGTTCAACCATAGATCTAAAATGGGATTAATGGGTAATCATTTGGACGTGGCCTCTGGATTATGGATTGCACATGATTCAGGCATTGGTGGTGGGATTGATTCATATTTTGAGTACTTAGTTAAAGGCTCTTTGCTATTTAACCTGCCTCATTTAAGAAGCATGTTCGATGAGTTAAGAAAGCCTATTGATAAATACTCAGCAACTTCCACAGGGTGGTATTTTTGGGTGAACATGCAAAAAGGCCAAGTAACAATGCCCATATATCAGTCATTAGAATCATATTGGCCAGGGCTTTTAAGTCTAATAGGTAATTATACCTTAATATCATTAATAATTCGGATATTTAATAGTATATTGTCATTATATTATTGTCCCTAAAGATTTGCTTTGATTTTATTATTTTAATTACCATATGGTTAACTTTTATGATATTTTAAATATATGCTATTATTTTAGGTGATATAGATATTGCCATGAAATCGATGTCAAATTATCATGATGTACTTAAATTATACGGTTTTACTCCTGAAGTTTACAACGTTGTCAATCAAGAGGCTGCTAGAGATTCATTCCCATTACGACCTGAATTAGTCGAGTCTGCAATGTATTTGTACAAGGCAACTAACGGAGATCCTTATTTACTAGATATAGGTAGCGACATTCTACGTTCCATTCAACATAGTAGCCGCACACGATGTGGATATGCTACAGTAATATATTTATTTTATTTTACATTTTTACTATACTCATGTTTCGTACAGTTATAATACATAAAAATTATAAACATATTAGGCATTTTATAGGCATTTTTTTTTCAATAATTATTAAATTAATATTAATATGAATAAGTAATAATAAATTTCACTAAATAAAAACACGTTTTATTCAAAAATAGTAGACTTATTAGGTATTTATTTTTAATATATAATATTATTAGTTTTAATTATTCATCATATTGTTTCTTATTTTTATTTAAAAAAAACAAGTATTATTGTCATATTTGGATTTAATCTTTTCATTTTCCTATCACAAATAATTTCAGCTGTACTACTTAAGTATTATTTTTCTAACTTTCTTAAAATTAGTTTACTTGAATTTTTTCACTAGTCAAATATACTTATTTCTTGTGGCAGAAGTAGTTTTTCAAAGTTACTATTGAATCCAATACAAACTCTGTCTTGAGTAATTGGGGAGGTTCAGATAACTTCTTATTCATAATAGATTTATATAAACCCTTTTTTCTTTTCCAAGTTATAAGTATTGTCATAAAGCTAAAAATATTCATTAAACAATAAAAGAAAACAAAAACACCATAATTATATATTTTTGTATAAAGCTGCGTAGACGGTTATGTTTATGTTAGAATTATTGGATTTATTTTCAGTTGACTTGATATGATTCTTTCAATAGTATATTATTGTCCTCGTCGTTTGAATAAAAACATACTATCTATTTTTTAATCTTGATCCAATAGAGCATATCTTTTTGAATCCATACAATGTATAAGTTATTATGTAATAATTACCATAATTATAATAATATTAAATTGTTTAACAATCTTTAAATTTGGTGCCAGTGCAGCAGTGTACAAAATTATAACCAAACTTTTTTCACACATGATGTAGATAATTAAAATTTTTTGGAACTGAGATAGATAACAATCTTTGTCAAAACTCAAAATGCAAATTTAGGATTCAGTATTATTTATAAAAAAATAATGCTTATACAATATGAATAATTTCAGTTTTAAAATCTTTGGATTCTATTTGCTGTATTCTTTTAGTGTTACAAATTTACTGTGATGAATTAAAATGGTTGATAATTTATTTTCCCATAAATACTTCTTAATTTATAAGTATTTAAAGTTTGGACTGCAGACTGGTGTAACATCAGGAGTATGTACTCAGTAAAATGTTGATCCACTACTCTGTTCATCTAAACTTTAAATAATTATACATAATTAAAATTAACTTCTAGTTCTAAATTTGATTTTTACATATCAATTTCCTCAGAAAAATATTCTGATTTGTAATATGAAATCGTATTATTGGTATAAAATACATATTTTTCAAAAATGTTTTTGGGGTATTTGATCAATAAAAATGAGCTGCTGTATTTACAGATTTTTACTTATAGGCCAAATGTATGCGCCTGATTGACAAGATAGTACTGTGAAGTTTGAACATGTTTTAGTAAAGCTTTGACTAGCTATCAAGATAAAAGTATATTTTAAAAAGTAACTCCTACATTTCTAATACTACTATATTGTACACCCTATACCCTTATTACAAATTTCTCGTTTTGAAATTATGAAGTCAATATTAATGTTGACCATGATAAAGTAATAGAAATTAAGTTATGGTTTTCTAGATTGAAATAAATAATTTTAGTTAATTTGAAACTGTTTTAGTTGATTAGATGAAATAAATTGGTTTTTATCGGGTATTCAATTTATTACAAAATAACGTACCTAGGTACATAAAAAGTGTTAATGAATTCAAAGCAAAAATTATAATTTGTAAAAGCTTATCTTAACATATTCAATTAAAATTGTTTATTTTTAAACTTTGTTTTTAGATTAAAAGTTGCAAAAAGCATTCTCTTCAAAATAGAATGGAGTCTTTTTTCCTTGCTGAAACAACCAAGTACCTATATTTACTTTTTGACCCTGATAACTTTATACATAATGATGGAAGTCACGGTAAAGTTTGGAAAACAGCCGGAGGCCGTGAATGCATAGTCGACGCAGGTGGATACGTTTTTAACACAGGTAAAAAGCCTTTATTCCCAAATGCTGTAACATTGCCCAACTTATGTTTTAGTTTCTGAGCGAAGTGACAATAACCTGTAAGATTTCTATTAGTTTTACAATGATATAATATTCTCTTTAATGTGAGACATTGCAAGTGGTTTTTGCTACAAATTTTATCTAGATTATAGATTCTGCATTAGGAAATTAAAAGTATGAAATGTCCACTATTTTTTTTAATAATTGCGATTAACCAAAAATATAATGAGAGATAATGGAAATATATATTGAACACCAATTTTAGAAAAAATCAATTTTTTTTTTGTCATTCAGAATGGAATAATTGTCTAGATTTGAATTTTTTTGCCATTACGTTATCTTTATCCATACATAGTGATATTTTTAAAATGTTGAGTCTAATTTCAAGTTAATTATTCCATGAACCTATTCACACCATTCTGTGGCTTGGTACAAGAAGAGCCATGTTCAGGAATTTAAAATATTTAATTGGCCAATTTTTAAAATTTACATAAAAATCTTAAATTTTATGTTTGAACTCTAAAAATTCTGTTACTTAATTACATTTGTTCTTATTTCCTTGTATGACTCTAATTTTGTTTTTAAGTATAAATATGTACATTTTAGTTTGACATTGGCCCCCAGAAAAAATAATAAAATTACTTTGATTTAACATTGGCCAAAAACTAAAATTTAAAATAAACAATTTTTAACAATTAAATAACTTGATTTTTTTATGAAAACCTAATAATAATACTCATTGAACATAATGTTAGTAACTTCTAAATAAATTAACTTATTAATTGATTTCGAAATGACCAATGTCGTGGCTATAGATAATATGTGGGCAATGTCGACATAGGCCCATAATAATTCGATTATTGTCAAAAAGGCCAATGTCAAATCTAATTTGATCATACAGCATAAGAAACATTGGCTGCCCGGTTTACTTCTCTTATGGGAGGAATATAGGACTATTCATTTTTTTCCATATAATTTTTATTTACATTTTTTATTTATGATCTATTTAGAGGCTCATCCTATAGATCCCGGAATATTGCACTGTTGTTACATGGCTGACAACAACCATTGGTCGCATCGTCAACAGCCAAAATATAAACGTTTTATGAAGTCGTCAATGGTAGTTGGCCAAAAAAGAGAATCAACCAATCAAGGTATGTAAAAGAAAAAAAAAATTGGAAGTACAAATGTTAACAAATTTAATTTTTCGTGTATGGTACATCACACATTTTGTTCTGGTAACATTGATTGCTCAACCATTTTTTTTTTTAATTTTGTTATTTAATACCAATGAAAGCATGCAATACTTACAACTTCAAATGATATTCTGAAATATTTTTTCTATTATAAACAATTTTTGATTAATTGCAAAAAATCTTATATTTTTTTTCATACTCACTAATATAGTGTTGTACAAAATAATTATTATTTAATATTATAACTAATGAACAAAATACGTAGTTAATGTTGGTGTATATACTTAAGAATAATAAAACAAGAGTATTTATTAAGTAAATAGATACAACTATAATCATAGACATGCGAACGGGTTGGCTTGTAGGGTTATAGCCACATCTGAAGTTTTTATTTTTGGTAGGCACCAAAAAACTTATTGGAAAAATGATTTATATTTTTAACACCCATTACATGGGTTAAATCAAAATGATTGTTAAACTATTTTCAATACATTTTTAAATATTCCAATATTATTTTTGACTGTACCCATCACTAGCTGTTCGCTTGAACGATCCTTTTCAAAATTGAGTATTGTGAAGACAAAGTTATGGTCAAGAACACTTGGATACACTGTTAACATTTATACCTATATGTTTTTTGAACAAGGATAGTTAATTAATCAGTAAATTATGTTGAAGAAATTATTAAAAAATTTAAAACTTTAATACATACAGAATGAAAATTAATATTAATTTAAAGGTTAAAAAATCGTAATAACCAGGAATCAGAAGTTCGTGCATTTGCATATCTATCTTGCCAAGTCATATTTAATGCTAGATGATATAGAAATCCATTTTAATGTAAAATGGTTAGGTATGTGAAGTTTTATTTTGTATATTTTCGCATATTTATGCGTTTTTCTATTTTATTGAGCATATTTAGGGTATTCTTGGCCAAAAACTGATGAAAAATGCAAATACATTAGTATTACATAGTAATATCACCTATATCCGACCACTTAAAAACAGTTCGCTTTCAACAGCCATTAGAGGATCGAAGCTGCTTCGCATTTTTTATACGTTCTAGACCAAGCTGTGGTAATTTGCACATAATTTGCAATGTCCTATTTTAATTTTTTTAATGTATGTATAAATTCTTTGACAAAATATCTAAGATATATTTGGAAAGTTTATTTTCAATTTTAAAGAACCTTAAAATTAAGATAAGTACCTTTTATTCTTAAAATTCAGTGAAATAAGTGCATTACATAACATGCATTACATTATATTATGAATTTATTTTGAGCACATAAAATTTTAAATAGCAAAAATGATGCCTAAATAACATTTTATTAATTTACTACTCACGCATTGACACAGCCCAAATTACATGTCATATGAATTGCCTAAATATTACTCCTTAAGACATGCTACGCCTTTAAGGGGCATCGCTATGGCAACAATTAGACCAACAACATAGCCATCCGGCATTTATGTGTTATTCTTAAATGATTATTGGTGTGCAAGTGGGGTTGAATGCGAGTACCGACTAATGTCACTCTTATACGCACATGCACATGTCAATAACTCTATGACAAAATACAATTCACCATTAGAGTTTTACGGCTACTTACTTTTTGTTTTGACCCTATTTTAGTTAGTTAACGTCGTCTGATTTTATTTCTTAAAAATAATTTGTATTCAGTAGAAAAATATCTATAGATCGTATGTAGGTACACCGTCCATTTTTAATTTTAGTTAATTTACAATAATTGAATAATGTTTTAATAAAATCCATGTTTTCAGATTTTCAACTAGCTATAGTTCAAAATTAAATAAGATTAAATTTTTTCAAAGTACAAACTATGTACAGTTTTCTGCTGAATTCAGATCTTTTTAAAAATTAAAATTGGATACCATAAGCTACCTTTAATTTTGGTCATTCAAACTAAAATGAACGGTGGTAGTAAAGCTCCTTAACCGTCTGTTTTTGTGAATCTATAAAACGTATTTTTTCTTAAAAACAAGTGAGTATAACACGTGCTGTATACTTGTTTGTGGACGATATTATTATTTAAGGGATTATGGAATAAATTGTTTTAGCCCTTTTTAAGTGTGCACCTATAATGTGCGCTTATATATTAGTCGAGTAGGCAATTTCATCGAGAATGTAGGTAAATTAATAATGTGATAAAATGAAATTGTTGCAATAAAATCATACAAAAATGTAAACTTTTTCTCACTTTGTCTTTTTTTTTCCCCGTCCCAGGAAAAGGCACCGTGGCCGGAGAGAACGGCAGCTCGGCAAGTGGTCATGGGTTTACCGTGGACGAGAGCAGCATCTATTGGACGCAACAGGCGCACGAAGACCAACGGCCGCAGTTCAAAAACGATCATCAAAAACCGGCAGTGGCTGCGGACGGGATCTCGGGTAAACCTCCAACGATGAATCCGTTGCTACCGCCGCCACCGATGCCGCCGCCGTCGTCACGGCCACCGGTGATTTATCGAACGGACGACCAATTGCATGGCGACGGTAGGCGCGAGGACGAGGAAGACGCCGCCGCCGATGACGACCATAACGGAAACAGAGACGACGGCGGTGACGGTGACAAACGATTCGAGCAGAAGGAGAGGACCGCGAAACCACCGGACGTTTCAGGTTCGGCGGCGGCCGCGGAGTCGAACGATTTCCCCGATTACGACGACGGCTTTAAAGACCTGACGACCGCCGACCGCCGATTCCGGCAGCCGCCGTCAGCCGATTACGATCACAATCGCGGCGACGACGACGACAATAATTGGAAAGCCAAACAGCACCGTCGGACGAGCGAAAAACGGCAACAGGACGACCAGGACGACGATGACGCTTCGGCGGCCGGCCACGACGACGGCGACAACGGTTATCAGGTGCTCGCGTGCCCCGCGACGAATAACTTTTACACGCATTTCCGGTGGTGAAAAAGCGTCTCGTCTGTCCTGGTTGATTTATATTTATTACTATTTATTATGATACTGTGTTTTGATGATGTTGTTGTTGGACCAAAAAATATAATATCGTTTAAAATATTGTTATTTGCGTCGTTCAATAATATTATTCTACACGTGTAATCGGGTAGTACCTGCCTACCTTTACTTACCTATCTGTTCTGAATACTGTACTTCTGTAATTATTGTTTTATTTGTGTATTTCTTACTGTATTCTGAATACTTTTATAAACAATTTTTTTAATATACCAATACATTTTAATTACAACTGACTTCAAAATAATAATAGAGTTAGGTAGGTACCTACTTATTATGTAAAGTGTTATTTATTATTCTATTGTGTTCTACCAAAGACTACCTTTTATTTTATTTGATGTATCTGATAAGAATTTTTGGAATACTCTGTGAATACAATTAATATAATCATAAGATTTTTAAACGTATACCTATTCAGATTAGAGAATACTATTTATTTAAGTTGAATACTCATTTTTAAGAGAACGTTGTGTGTAGACTCCATCTTACTAACGCATTACGCATAATAATATACCAACATTTATACCTACCCAGCAATTCCAATTTTTTGTCAATTAGACCTCTCGTTCGTTGGTGGGCATTTTTAAATATTAATATTCTATAAAATTATACTCAATGATTTAAAAATTTTTAATTTGTTAATATAATATAAAATAAAATATTTTCACACAAAATTGGTTTTTGACAAAATAGATTTTGTTTATGGTATAAATCTTAAAAAAATACCGTAATTACATGAAATTTTCACTGAATGTTTATATTAGCGATTTATATGCACCATACAATTTTCGAAATATTGCGACTATTTTTGAATTATTTATAGGCATATTAAAATGTCAAGTTATATAATATCATTGTGTGATAAAATATTGTATGCACAGTCAAAAAACTTTAAAATGTAATACAACGTTCCTCGTAAGTTGTTGCTAGTGGGAATTAAAAAAAAGTTAAATTTTTATGAGCGTCTGAAGTTAAAATGTTGACAAAATTCATTAAAATCACGAAAATTGGCAAATTGGCTCACGTTAGAAATTCACAAGAATATTCAATTTATATCTAAACTTTAAAAATGTAATACAAGATTTCCATTAAGCTTTCCTACATTTAACATAAAAAAAAAAAATTACCGAAAGTTAAATTAAATTTTCAATAGCTTTTGAAGTTCGACAGAAACAAAAAAAAAATTAAAATAAAAAAACACACATCATCGTAAAGTCAATACATTCATCGCTTTGCTCAGAATTTCAAAATTTAAAATTTACAATGTCCCTAAACAGCTCAAAAAGAGTCAAAATAATTTCAAAATTTTATGGTGGATAGAAAATGAAAATATAAACATTCAGCAAAATTTTCATGTATTTACAGTTATTTGTTTTTAAATAACAATAAAATAACAAAACCACTACATGAGAAATCGAGTGAATATCCAATATTGAAAAATATGAACCTCAAACGCTCATAAAAATTTGATTTGCTTGTAGACATTTTTTTTTGATAAAGTTAGACAAGCGAATGAATAATCTTGTATTACATTTTCAAATTTTAGATTTAAAAAAGCGGGTAAGTGGATGTCACTCTGCTGTACAAGTGGGTCATATGTATAATGGATTGTATTAAATTTGAATTCAATGATATATCATTGTATACGAAAAACGATTCAGAGCGGAGACAGTTTGTCCGTCTGGAAATTTTTTTAAATTTTTTTATTAGGGTTAAGGCTTCAACTATACTAGGTCATTAGTCTGTGGTACTGTAGGGGAGGGTACTGTAGATTTGTTTACATGTGTGTGTTTGTTTTGGCAGAATTTTTGATCTGCCATACCCAAGAGGGGGGTATTTTATATTGTTATTATATTTTATTATAGCATGTAAGTTGAATTAATATTATAAATTACAGCAAAATAACTAAAATCGTTATTTTTATTTTTATTTGTTTCTATGGTGATAAACAAAGCGTTGGAAATTAAAATCTCATTTTTAGCGGTTTTTTATAATTTGTCGGTGGTTTTTCCTGTGGCATTAAATAACTATTGAGAAAATCGAAAAATGACCTCTTCAAAGTACCATCTTGATCCAATTCACTAAAAAATAAGATACTATATGTTGAAATCGAAGCACTCTTTCTGGTAGAAATTTTGTATAAAACAAAAAAAAATAAACACACATTTTCAAGCTTTTTTACCGAACAAATAATGTTTTATTGACATTCATAGATATAAATACTAATAAAATTGGAAACTGAAATTTTTCCTAAATAGTTCAAAACAAATCAAAATATTTTGAAAATGTTTGAAAATTTTATCACGAATAGAAAATGCAATTATAAACGACCAGTAAAAATTTCATGTAGATACGTTAATTTGTTTTAGAGTTACACCAAAAACCAAAATTGATTTTGTGGAAAACCGTATTTGCGTAAAAATTCCAGTTTTCCCTTAACTTTTATGTTGGTTTTCTTAGCGCTTTTGAAAACTACAGGAAAATTTTTACTTTGGACTCCCCAAAGTGTGTTTTCGCCTTGCAAAATAAAAATAATTTCAACTACCTTGATTCCGAAAACGATGTGTGTTATATAATTAATCTTTCCCAGCCATTTCTTTTAAAATATTCTTTTTCTAAAAATTGTGTTATTATCGCAGCTAAAGGAGGTGCAAGAAAAAATCCAAACAAATAATTATTCTGATGAAGAATATACTTCTATGTTACAATTGTCAAATAAAATGCTCAACATGACCAATAATGAACAAAACAATCAACCGATCAAGAAAATAAAAATTGCTAACAATAAAAAGAGGGAACATCATCCAAGATTTAACTCAACATTTCATTCAACAAAAAAGAAGGGGCCATTTGATGCTAGCCATAGGCGGAGCCAGAAGTGTTGTTCAGCGTATGCAGAATATAAATCGGCCCACCACAATTAGGGGGAGAAGGCTTGGAGGGCTAATCCCTAAAATCGCTAAAATGTTTTAATGGTTACTTTATATTTAATAATAATTTAGATTTAAGTAGGTATGTAATAAAGACATAACTGCATTACCTATGTCAGGGTGGTTCAACCCGCAGCCCTCGAAGGCTTTTTTTGGCCCACTGACAATTAAATTAACTATAACAAAATCGTAATTTGATCGTATAAATTTTACATGTTATTGTTATACGGTGGGAGTTCCCGGGACTAGGTCATATCGTGATAAATTGGCTTCTGAAAAACAATGCCAATCATCACATTAATTAATCAATTAATTCTAAATATAAGTAACTTAATCTTTAATGTAATAATTTGTGCATTATATAAAATAAAATATAAATAGGTAATAATTAGGGCTAGGATTTTGTAGCATTTGCATTTTCTTTCATAGTAATCCAAGACATAGCTAATCAAAAACAAAATTCGATTCATACATCACAGAGTTCAAGTATACAATTTTGATTTTGCTTTTTTTGCATTTTCTTATAATATTCGTAAATAAATGCTTTTTTGGTACTTTTGTGTCAGCTTATTAGCTTTTTAGTTAGTTTTTGTTAATTATATGCATATTCGACATTTTTAGAACATTTACGTACATATTTATTAATTTATTTTAATTTAATTACTATTTATATTTCGTGATTTCGTAGTGAAATATTATCGCCTTATCGGAAAATATTTCCGAAAATAGATTCTTAGATTTTGTCAAAGTGAATACTGATTGGGGAGTAGTGGTTATATTTATATTTATACGTTGACTGTCTGGACTTCGGACGCAATGAGAACGATATTAATTGACTTGTTTACTATGTCTACATTTACAATAATATTATTAAGCGTTCAATAATTATGGGAATTTCTATGGGGGTTTATATTTGCGTGTAAGTGCATAGAGTATTGTCGCGAGCCACGTTATTAGTAGTAGTTAATACGTTATGACGACGAGTCGTTAATCGTATTTAACAATTTTTCTTGTAATCGCGTGTGGTGTTATAGTTTGTGTTTGAATTTATTTAAAATATTTTTAAAACTTATAATGCCCAAACCTAAACAATCATTGGCTTGTCGTTTACGTGCATATGTGCGTGAATTCGGCGACAACATTTTTACTACTGATGGGACAGTACTTTATTGCAAAATCTGTGATATAAAAGTTTCAGGTGAAAAAAAATTTAGTGTTTCTCAACATGTTGCTCGTGATAAACATATAATGGGTATAGAAAAAAAAAATCAACAAAAAATATCTACAACTTAGACTCTATTAAACGGCCCATCGACAGCATCAATATTCAACTACGATCTTTGCAAGGCTCTATTATGTTCAAATATACCACTTTATAAGCTATCTCAACCGTCGTTTCGAAAATTTCTTGAGAAATATACAAATAAAATCATACCAGATCAATCAACATTGCGTAAGAAATATGTTACAGAATGCTACGAAGAAACAATTAATAATATAAGAGCATATGCATCTGAAAAGAAAATATGGGTATCGATTGACGAAACGACAGAAGTAGCTGGTAGTTATGTGGCGAACGTAATAATAGGCACCTTAGAAATTGATAGCCCAGGTAAAATATTTCTTTTAAATTCAGAAGTTTTAGATAAAGCTAACTATGCTACAATAAGTCGATTATTTGATAAGTCGCTTTTAATTTTATGGTCCGAAGGGATTAGGCATGAAAATATTTTGTTATTTTTATCGGATGCTGCGCCGTATATGGTAAAAGCTGGTAAAACTTTTAAAATATTTAATCCAAAAATGGAACACATTACTTGTGTGGCTCGCGCATTGCATCGAGTATGCGAGGAAATTAGACTACAGTTTCAAAAAGTTGATAAGCTGATTTCAAATATGAAAAAATTTTTTTTAAAAGCTCCTTCTCGAGTACAAATTTTTCGAAATATTGCACCAAATATTCCTTTACCTCCAGAGCCCATACTCACAAGGTGGGGTACATAGATCAACGCGGCGATTTATTATTGTGAACATTTTTCTTTAATTAAACGTGTCATTATAGAATTGGACGAAGATGATGCTATTTCAATCAAAAAAGTTCAAGATTTGATTAAAGATTCTAATCTGGAATGTAATTTAACTTATATTAAATCAAATTTCAGTGCATTAACTAGTGCTATTTTGCGTCTTGAAAAAACAGGCGGTCTTCTGTCCGAGTCAATTCATATTGTATTGGATGTGCAAAATGCAATTGATAAAGCGCAAAACAAAATTGGTAAGGCCATACAACTAAAAATGAAGACAGTTTTAGAAAAAAATACTGGATTTAAGTCAATATGTATAGTCTCAAAAATTTTGAACGGTGAAGAAGTATCAAAATTAGAACTGCCAGAAGATTTAAATCTCGATGATATGGCATATTTGAAATTTTCTCCGATACCATCTGTAGACGTAGAGAGATCATTTTCTTCATACAAAACTTTACTCACTGATAATCGCAGATCATTTATATTTGAAAATTTGAAAGAGTCTCTAATAGTACAATGTAACAATAGAGATGCAATTGAATAGTATGTATCTATTAACATTAAATAATATTTAAAATTTCAAGTTTTTGTAATTAAAATAATTTTTTAATTAATTTTTGTTTTAGAATGATGGTGTGAATACAGAATTTTTTTCAAAATATTACAAAATATCAAAGAAAATTATAATATCGTATTGTCTTATTGAATATTTATATAATAAACAGGTACCTAAAATTTAATAAAACAGTTTTTAATTTTTTTTTTCAATATTTATTAAATTGTATTTAGTTCTAAGAATTAATTTGTTTGAACATATAAAAATATGTTTAATAAATTATTTTTTGACATTAAAATGTTTTTCAGCTAAACTTTTACATTTTCAAGTCTTTTTTAGTTGCATTTTCCTGGTTATAATGCTTTTTTTTGTAGCATTATTGGCAATTTTTTAATGCCTTGATTGTAGGTTTTTAGTGCATCATTTTCCTAGCCCTAGTAATAATATAATTTTATATATTTAGGTCCTATGTCATTACAGATAAAAAATAAAATAAAAAATATATATTTATAATATTAACATAAATAAGATTCACTCAAAAATATTATAAAGACATTCGTTTCTTAAAATGTACCGCTATCTTTGATCATCTATTACAGCATCAGCATCAACATTGATTGTCATTTCCTGTTCTACTGTTTATATCGTCAAAAAAAAAAATTAATAATCGTGTGACTCATTTGCGGTCTCACATGCGAGCCGTACGAGTTTGGTCTCCTTATTCTAGTCTTTATAGTTCATGTATAATATATTGGATCTATTTATAGATAAAATATTTTGATAACAATCATGTTATTATGATAACAATAATGTATAACTTAAATAATGATTTTTTTTTTGATACTAATAAAACAATAAAAAATTGTCCATAAAATAATATTCAATTTAAATCAAAAAAATATGTTTTATTAAGATTATTTAAATATTATTTACTTGTCATAAAATTTAAAATAATTTAGTAATGTAATTCTGGCAGCCACATAGCGTTTTATTGATATATTTACAACATTTTTCTGATAATTGTTGAAAATAATAATCGGAAAAAAATGACAATTAGGTAAATTTAATTTTGTTTCGTAATAATCCCTGTCAGTATTGAATACCTATAGGAAATTTCCTTTTGCGATGGAGTTTTATCGATTCCCTGCAGTGGTGGATCCAGGGGGGGGAGGGGGAATTTACCCCCCCCCCCATGACCGACATTGACAACTAAACAATTTGACCATAATTAAGTACAAAAAAAAATTATGTACCTTATCTTTAACATTTTAGAAGTATTCTAAACAGAAATATTATTAAGTTATTAATTTTTAATTTAGAATTATAACCAATGGTGGATTTAAGGATTCAAATAAAGTCGGCAAATCCATAATAGGTGCCTCGTACAAAATGTATTAGTCACATACTTACCCACATAGCATATTAATACGTAATTTCATCGAAACCGGAACGATGCGCGACGCGACGCGGACGATTGCTGATAAACAACCTATGCAGCTATGCGGGTATTATATTACTTACTATTAATACAATAATACTACACACCCAATAAACATTTTGTAATTTTAAATATTAAATGTATCATTTAAATACATTAATAGTTAAATATTTAACATTAATGCTTTAATTAACATTTAATAAAAGTTAAAAAAAACAACTATTAATATAAAGGTAGGATAAGATTTAATTGAATGTTTAAAAACTAAATATTTAAAAATCAACATTTAATTAAATCTTGTATTTGATTTATATTTTAGGGTTGGAAATTAATCATTAAATTGAACATTTATAAGTTAATGTTAAAATAAACATTATTATTTCATTCATGTTTCAATGTTTAGCTACCTTAAATCCTAAATATTTATTTTTCATAGCCTAATCAACATTAAAATATGTTTAGTATACATTATTATATAAACATTTAAATACTGATGTTTAAGTAAAGGTTGTATTTTATTTTTGGTTTAAGCTTTAATATTTTACTTGTAAATTGTAGATTTATAAATGAATGTTAAACTAAACATTATAATTGCAATTACGATTGTTCCAAGTTATGATAATGAGTCAGTAAAATCTTACGAATTTAATTTAATTTTTATCACAGAATGATTTTTTTATAATTTATTTTTTAATTCAGTTATTCAATATGAATTTTACAATTATAATAATATTATTGTATATTAGTTAGTCACTTTAAAATTGTGTGGGCCGGGGGGGGGGAGGCATAGTCCCCTCAAGCCCCTTCCCGATTTCCGCCTATGTGTCTTTTACCGGTAGAGTGTATGTGTATAGAAAATATTTAAAATTTAAAAATGTTTTGAAGCACGTTCGATTTATTTGATGAAAATGATTAATAGTCGTTGTCACTGTCATAGTGTTATCGACACACTCGGAATGCTAGTTGCCTTATACTATAATAGAAGTATAAGACAATTTCGTTTTATAGACAGACAAAAACAAATACAATATCTAGGTATCTAAAATATACATTAATATGTAATAATAATAAATAAATAACACTTCTATGATTCAATTGACGAAAATGCCATTTTTAACTTATTTATTTTTTAAATAAACGTTCCATTTTTCATATAAAATATATAATACCTATATATATATATATTATACACAAGTATAACTATAATAATTTTTTTCCACTCACGTTTTTTTACTGATTTTATAAAAAATTAAAATTAAAATTAAATATCAATCCGAATTGTATGAAATAATAAAATTATTGTATTTTCACACAACCATATAAATTCGTTTTTATGTACAAAATTTGATAAAAAAAAAATAACACTTTATCAGGATACCGATGTATAACAAAAAATAATAATCACCTAATAATATATTACTACAATATAACATTATAACTTCATCAAAATGGAAATAAAACGCACGACGCTCGTATTATGTTTTTTATACATAATATTATATTTTATTATTACCTATTATATATTAATAAAAAAAATCATCTAAAATATTACAACTATTTTACATGGGGAATAAATTATATAAATAATATACCTAATATGTAAATTTAACTATTAAAGCATAGTTTTTCAGTTGCGATCGTGGTCTATTGCTGAAGGTTTCCGCCGGAAGGAAAACGATATAATAAGGTCCTATCTAATTCCGTAACCAACGTTCCAACGATGCCTAATTACTTGATAGGTAATATTATTATAAATTAAATTATGGTTATTGTTAAGCGGATTACGCGCCTTCCTTTAACTCTTCGTCCACACGTCGCGTTTGAGTTTCAGCATTACAAACGACACCAGCGTAAAAACGAGTATCCAAGAGAAGATCGACATGAACCCGAGGTACACAGACGGATGTTGAAGGCCTAGGCCCTTGGCGGTCAACGACCTCAGGCTTTCAGTGGACATCGTCAGCGGCAAGTAGATGCTGATGCTGCGCAACAGATAGTGGATTCCCTCGGTGGGCCACATAAGTCCTGAAACGGGGATATTTGATGAGAACGGTCGTTAAGTGTGGTGACAACAGTTGAGTAGCCAGTCACTAAAGTGCAGACTGTTGTTTAACAACAATTTTACTCGAGTGGGTTTATAGTCAAATCAACGTTATAGTAACGTTAAAGGCATTGCAAACGGTCAGTTATTTTAATTTTTAACCAAAATGTATTAATATTTTGTTTATCATATCGGTGGTCCAATAGTAATGCGATTAAAATTTTAAAAGGCGATTTGAATATTGTATTTAAGATGGATCAGGCCAATTTCTTTAAATTTTGTTTCCCAATTCCAATTATTAATGTTGTTTGAGTAATTAAAATGTATGATAATATTTAAAATATTCATTGTTCAAAATTTAAAATTTAGATGAGTAGAGTATAGTGGCACAGGGGTACATACACCGCAAAATGTTGGTCTTTATCAAAATTAAATTTTATGTTTCGAAATATTCCGAAATATATCTACTCTTCTTCATAATATGAAATTATAATTTATTAATGTATAATAACATTTAAAAAAGTATAAAAATATTTTGTTTTGTAACGATTTAAAATGATGTAAAAAATATTTCCAGAAACTTTAGTAGTTTTTGAAATAATGAGTGTCTTATGTTAAATTAATCACTTGGTATTATGTCGTGTTAACCTACTGCGATTTAATTCAAGCATGGTGTACATATCATAGCTGACTACTCATATTTTTTATTTTTCGCCAGACCAAAGTTTTCATAAGTACCTACTTACTTACGAGTGTAGTAATTACATATTAAACGCACTCGTAAGTCGTAAATTTAATCTGCAGAGAAAATTAAAAAAGAAATTAGTCTACAAACATATAATGTCTATTATTGTGTCTCCCAAAAATTTTGGTTTATTGCAGTCCTATAGAAGTCGGGTAGTTTACGATTTATACTCTCCTCCCCTCACCACCTACTCACCACCCCCAAGGATAACCACGACTATAACCAAGCCAAACCCACAAACCAGATCGACTATAATATATGATCTATTATTAAAACTTTTTTAACACGGGTGTGTGTTAGACGTTAGTTTATGTATACATTTTTGATAGATAATTACCACATAAAAATTTCAACAGGAAATTAGTTCCAATGCCCAGGAAAGCCGCTTCCGTCGTCGTCCTACAAATGATGGCCGTGAAAAAACCTGAGGACAAAAACATCATTATAATATTATATATAAACGTTTTGCATAATGTGCCGGTAAATGGACGTGCACACATTCCATCATACATGCATGTGTATTGTGTATATAATATAAATACATTGACCTATATTTTTAAACCTGTTGCACTGCTGGTTAAAATTACTACCATACAATACCTACTATTATTACAATAGTTATTATGATTGGGTATTATGCAAATAACGCGCGTTATTAATTTGACTTAAAATAACCAATACATAACATTATTCAAGATGTAGTTTATATAATAGGTATACATAGTACCTATACGAAAACTGCTCCCAAAATTCAATAGAGACTTATTTGGAATTAAGGGGGCTTGCTTGTGTGTCTTTAATAAGGAGCAATATTTAGACAATATACAGTTAACGGCCCATATCATTTTTGTTACCTACTCGTCATTGATGATTAGTGTGAGTGTGATAGTTGGAGATAGGATTTTAATGACTTTTGCATTTTTTTCTCTTTGATTCTAAAAAATGTTATCTTAGCTAAAAATTCGTTTCGTGCTCTCTTGATTGAAAATATACTAATTTTACTTTACACTTTTTTTCGCATTTTTAGTAATTTTAAGCTACAAATGATTTTTTTTAACGCAATTTTTTTTAGACTTTTGGGTCATTATTTGTAGTTATTGCATAATATGGGGCATTTTTATCTAATTATAGATTTTAAAGAAAATGTCTTCAAAAAAATAATTTTATTTTTACTGTGTACAGATAAAGATTTAAATAATTAATATAATATAATACAATTATACAATAATGTCATATATGTATTTTTTTTTTACTGTAAATTAAACTTAAAATTTAAATGTTTAAACAGGAAAAACCCTCACGCATCGTAGAGAGTTCGATATTTAATTTCGTTGCTTAAAAAAATATAGTAAAAATAACAAAAGCTTGTAAAAATTGAACATATTTAAAATCGTATAATTTATATGGTTTGGAAATACAATTTTGAAAATCCAAGTCCAATGCACCCTGTAAAAAGTGTTTCGCTTTCCAAAAAAAAAAATATTGAAATTGGAGTACTCTATGAGGCGTGAGAATTTTTCCTGTAAGGCATACTTTTGAACAAAAAAAAACAGATTCTATTAAATAAAACATACGTACCAAAACACATTCCACCGCACCCGATCATCGTCAATAGCAAAAACGACGGAAATATGTCACCGACGAATGGATTGTCAAATATCACGAACATGACGATCATCACCAGAGTGGTTTGAATGAAGATAAATATCGTCTGCACCAATACTTGAGCCAAGGCGATTTCAATGAAGTTCATTCCTATACAGAGTTATCGTTTGTTAATTAATAATATTATGATATCTATGCAGGTGCAACAGTGAAAATAATCTACATTTTATTTTTGTGGGACACAAGTCCTTCATAATAATAATTTAAAAAAACTGAAGTTATTGACATATAAAATATAAATACAAATTTTTATTTACATAATTTACTTTGAATATATTATATTAAGGCGCCCGGTGCCGATGCCATTTTGTCCTCAAAATACACTCTGCAGGAATAACGATACCGGCTTGTAGAATCAACCAAATTATATATTTTTTTTTTTAATTGATAGGTGGAAATATTCTACAGCCCGCATCGTCTCTGTTTTTCAATATATTTTATTTTCAAACTTTATAATATGTCTAAAAAAATACAAGATAAAAAGCATTTTTTTACAAATTTTTTAATACAAATATCTGAAATAAAATACAAAATCAGAGATTGATGCGGGCTGTAGGAAGTTTTCTTCTTTCAGATAAAAAAATAGTCATCAAAATCCGACAATTCTACAAAGCTTGAGAGTTATTCCCGTAAAGTCATTTTTTTCGATATCATACACCCTATCAACCCCCCCCCCCCTAAATAGGTATCGGATAGTATATTAGTGGAGAAATTTTATAATTGAGGTGCCAACTAAAATATAAAATTTTATAGAATTGTAGAAAATTTGAAAAACTAGCACCGGGACCCTTAAGCAAAAGAAGTAACTATAGACAAGCACAAATACACGTCATATCTGTGGTAAATGGTGGTAAATAAATACTAAATATTATACCTATCTATACGGCTATACATTATAATAATAAGGAATATTTAATACTAACCTAAACACATTCATATTGTAATGTATATATTTTATGTATTAAAAGTGATACTGATGCAAATAGACCCTCTTCACTGAGGCGTGCCCAGACATTTTTGATGGTGGGAGAGGGTTGGTCTGAAATATTTTTTCAAATATTATAAGTCAAGTATAAATCTAGTTTAGTGATTACGCGAATTTTTCAATTAAATTTTACGGAAACCTATGTATTACAACCAGTTAAGAACGATGGCGTAAAAATGAACTGCCGGAAATCATTAGTTTTTATGGTATAGCCTTATGAAGTATTGAAGTTCATGATTTTCGGTGTCTTACGCACACGCACAACTAAGTTATAAACTATTTACCGCGCTTATAACGAATTTTCAATTTATTTTCTTTGAAACCTTGATCAATCAATTAATGTTTTAAAAATTATGGTGCAAAAATAATTCTGACACTCACCCAGGAGGTTTTACATAATAAGTCGAGCGATGTTTTCGATTTTAAAATTGACCGATCTAGCGCAGCGAGCGAGTGACCACGCTGTGTGTATAATATGAAAATACCAAAATTTAAATTAGCTATAACTTCAAAATAAGTCTGACCGCCAAATTCAGATTTCCCCATCGTTTTTATCATGCTTAACTACATAGGTCCATTAAAAACAAAAAAAATTGGAAAAAAAGGTTGTTCAGTTAAATAGAAAAGTTCCAATAGTACACTCAAATATTGAGTTATACGGATGTGTAAAACACTTTTCGTGAACTTTGTACGGTTATAACTTAAAAACTAACAATTTCAGGCAATTCATTTTGACCTATATTTTGAAACCTGTTGCACTGCTGGTTAAAACTACTACTATACAATACCTACTATTATTACAATAGTTATTATGATTGGGTATTATGCGAATAACGCGCGTTATTAATTTGGCGCCTAAACTAGATTTGTCCTCAATAAATTATTATAATTATTTTTAAGTACATATATTATATTTGTAAAGTGTTTATGGGGGGGGGTTAACTTCTAAACCCCCAAGGCCCCCTCCCCAAATAAAGTCCTTGTCAACTAAGTAATATTTAAATATTGTGAATTTTTCTACAAATTTAAAATCAAACTCAATGAAAATGATCTAAAATTTTGTTTTTCTGGTACAGTGTACCTAAAAGTATATACTATAGGTTGGTGATAAAAATACTGACGAACAGATTACCGTAGAAAATATGATAAGATAATGGTATGACCCGACAGAATATAATATAATATAATATTACCTGACAATAAAAAATAATATTGTATTCGGTCGAGTCATACCATGCATTTTCTACGGAAATCTGATCGTCAGTATTATTATCACCTATATAGTATATACTTTTAGATATAGGTACTGTACCAGAAAAACAAAATTTTAAATCATTTTCATTGAGTTTGATTTTAAATTTGTAGAAAAATTCACAATATTTAAATATTACTTAGTTGACGAGGACTTGATTTGGGAGGGGGGTCTATTTGCATCAGTGTAAGTTCACCTGTAATATATATATACATAAATATATACACTACATGAATGTGTATAGGTAAGTATTTGATAGAAGATACAAAACTATTAACCTACAAATTTAAAATCGATTACTTCTAAATCGATACCTACCTGAAATTTTATCGACGACGTCACGACATTATTTATATAATAATATTATAATCCAAAAATTGTATTTTTATAATTAAATTAATTATTACCAAATTATTTATCAACTATCAAGTTAGTAAAAAACAATGAATTATTAGATTAACCGACGGTCGGTGTGTGTATATAATGAGTAATAACAATCAGTCTGTGAAAATGTGGCGGAAGGCAGATGCGTATACCAGAATACATCATGTATTGTTTGATTGACGCTGCACGTTTTACCGTGCAAAACAATGAGCAATGTGCAAGTTTTTTAAAAAAAAAATGTTAAAATTGAGTTGGTTAAAAAGAAAAATTACTTTGTCGATATGTAAATATGTTAATTATTATTTACTAACACGGTTAAAACGTAAGCTTATACAAATTAAAGTATTTTTTTATCACTTATACAAAATTATTTCCAATTAGCTATTTTTATACTTTAGAAATTCAGGTGCGCAAAGACAACCTCGATTGGCGTGAAGTGAAATATTTTTACAAGTTATAAAAAAACAGAAAAATCGTAATTTTCAACTAAACCTTACACCAACCAAAAGAATTAGAATATTAGATTAAAGTAAAACGTTTCAAAGCAACTAATCGTATAGAGTATAGATTGTAGTAATAGTGTAAAATACCTGAATCGTTGTGTTTACAATTATAATGAACTATAATGCCATTATAATATAGTGATGCAAAGAAATTAAAATTAATTAGTTACCTACGTGGCTACGTATCTCAAAAATAACTAGGGACAAACATTTAGGTTTTTTTATTTTCGTGGAACATTATTACCATGCATTAAGGCCTTTTTTGTATTATTTTTTTGAATTACAATTTCAAGTTGTAACACAAAAACGAAATTTAAATTATTGAATAGCAGCAGTATATAAACCTTGTTTCAAAGACTTGAGTCCATAATTCAAGTTTACCCACCAGCTCCACCTTCATAAATTAACGATATTTATAATTTGAATAAATTCAATTATACCTGATAAGACTACTCTCTCAATAACTCCTCCTTCTTTTTCAGAAATAATCGTAGATCCTGTGTAGATGGCAGGGAGATAAAATGCACATCTTTAAAATAAAAAACATAATTATTATATTACTTATATTACTTAAACTTAGGTTACAAATTATATACTCATGCACAAGGTTTTGGTCAGATACATCAATTTTAACCTATCTAATGATAAAATATTTTCTAGTTCCTATACAAAGTGCTTATATTTTTATCCATACTTACAGTGGTGCGAAACCCAGAGAGCAGGAGAGGCACTAGCCCATCCGCCTCAAAAAAAAGTTATAATTTGGTGATAGTTTGTGTATGTGTCGCATCCATATCGCGTTATTGTACGTTTCGCGAAATGGACAACGTTTGCATCCATTTCGCGAAATGAGACCGCGGTTTCTCCACTTCACGTAATTACACAATATGGATAATATTTCGTGAAATGGATACCTAAACTATCGTCAACGGAACTTGTTCCGTCATTTGGATATCCATATAGCAAAACTTAAAAAACTTTTATTTTTATATTTTATAATTATATTATTATCAATTATCATAATATATTACAATTAATTTTAAGAAAATGTTTTACAAATAGGTACTGTAACAATTATAAATATAAATATGTTACATGACACCTATGTATACAATACGAACTCTACCGTATGTACGATTAACTGCTGACCGATATATTATAAATATTAAAACACATACATAATTGTAAGGCCTATGGCCATCACACACAATGTATTAGTAAGTTAGTTCGCTGTGCACCTTAGACCTCAATACACACTACGATTGCCGTTACAGTTACATAGTATAATTGAACATAGTTGATATAGGTAGTTGTGAGTATAAATATTTGCAAGTGTTTAGTAGACAATAAAACATAATTATAACTGAAAAGGAATCCTAGTAATTTAAATAAATTTAAGATTCTGATACCTACATATCTGCCCCTGGCTACGGTATTTATATCTATAGGATCCTACGATTCTCCTGGATATCTTATATTTAACTGGTCGTTCCCCCGACCACGTTACAGTACTTTAATACAAACTATTATGTTTACCGTCATTTGGATGTCCATATATAGCTGTTTGCTTGGAGTGACAATAATTCTTATTTAATCTATCATAAACGACAGTCAAAATATTGTGTTTAGATATTTTCTATTTTATAAGCATTATTATCGATCGATAATCATTAACAATTCGACCTACCAATGCATACCAGTTTTCATTTTGCAAAGACCGTTCAATACGTGTGTGTTTAGTGTTAGCAAAGTGTATATAAGAAAGTAAAATAGTGCATATTATTTTTTCCTTTTATATGCTTCGTTAGTAAATAAATAAAATCATGTCGTTTGACGAAAAAAATGTATTTTGCAAAATACTTGATGTATATTATAATGATAAACCTGGAAAAAAACCACATAGCACCGACGAAATAAATTCAATGATACAAAATTTAGTAAAAGCCAAAAGAAATGTCATTAAGAGAAATTGTCTCTTCTTTAACTGGAGGTCAAGATTTTTTTAGTTGTTATTGTAAAGGCAAATGTCATTCTAAAAAATGTGCTTGTTTTAAAGGTAATTTAAAATGTAATTCTCGTTGTCATAACACACAAGCATGTCTAAATAAATAATAGTTTGAATTAAAGTATTATAATATTATAATATTTGTAAAACATTTACTCAAAACTAATAATTAAATTAAACTTTTAGGAATAAATATAATATATAAAATACAAGTTTTTTTAAGTTTTGCTATATGGACATCCAAATGACGGAACAAGTTCCGTTGGCGATAGCTTAGGTATCCATTTCACGAAATATTATCCATATTGTGTAATTACGTGAAGTGGAGAAACCGCGGTTTCATTTCGCGAAATGGATGCAAACGTTGTCCATTTCGCGAAACGTACAATAACGCGAAATGGATGCGACGTATAATGTATCCTAATAGCTGATATATGCGTAGAAGATATATATTTATGTAATTAATTATATTGTAAATGTAATATTGGTTGAATTAATAAAGCAGTTAATAAATATGTTTGGAATTGTAGATGATTAATGTTGGTGCTGTCTGGTAAATTTATGTTTTCCCATCGAAAAAAATATTATTTAAATTTAACTATGTATTATTCAAACATTGATATGACGAGAAAAATATTGATTTTTTTATCTATAAAAAAATGCCAAAAACACAATATAAATACTTATAACATAATGTATTATGCCAAGCATTATATTTCTATAACAGTCTTATTTTTAAAATTTGAATTTTAAGTGTAGCGCTAGACTTCAAAAAGAAATAGACTTTGACGAAACATACAAAATGTGCGTCTCTACTTAATTAAAATACCGTATGTAAATTTGTCATTTAAATTAGAGTATTCTTGTCTTTTAGGACAGCTTATACTTCATCTGTAGTCCTTCTTCCCTTAAAAATCCACGATGACACATATAATTGGCTGAGTTCAATTTTTTTTGCAGAAGGACTAACACATTGTATAATGAGTAATGAAGGTATGGTTCTGAGTCAATGTACATATTTTTAATTTGCGAGAGATTGGGTGGACTGTATATTTATTTCGTGAATGCTAACAAAAATTATTTTGAATGTTTATATATTTGATTATAACCACGAACTAAGATACTATCATAGTTTATGTTATTATATAATAATATAATATCATAATATATGTTATTATATCATCACCGTGGACATACAATTATTTATCATGCATCATTTTCGGAACAATTTTTTTTATAAAAAATATATTAATTTTGTAGCCTATGCGATCAAGGGCAACAAAAGCACACGATCTGCTGCCCCTGTGCGCACGCCAATGGACAATGATTATACTTACAGTGCTATTATTGCAGGCGACGCGTAATGTATAAAACTTGGATTTTTGTTTCCATAAACAGGGTCGAGGATCTATAAAAAACACAATAAAAAAAAATTATCATTATTATATAGGACATAGGTACTCAGTTATCATGCAATACCTATGAATAATGACAGAACAACATATTATTATATTTAGCTAAATAGTTCACCGACTTCTTCTAAGTCATGAGTTCATGACACACGAAAAAACAGACGTGTTACAATAAGGCTACAATAAGGAAATTGATTTTTAAATATCGGTGAAAATCGTTAACGATCTTCTGAGAAATCAAAAGTAATATTGCTCTGCAACACCACCTCAAATTAGTCACAGGGTAACCGCCATATAATCACTCTTATTGAACTTATCACCCCTCAGTGTTTGTAAAATTAAATTTAGACAATAAGACCAAATGTGGAAAAAGAGTAACAAAAGACCACATGGTCTGGTTGTCCCGTGGTCTTATTGTCCGTTTACCAATAAAATCAAAATTTTTTTCACCTTGCTCAAAATGTGTATGTAAACTTATAACCTACTAAAATTAAGTTCGATAATTTATATCAAAGTGACCGTTTTATTATTTTTGTATTATACAAATCGATTAAAAATAAAAAAATGTATTTTAACAAAAATTTAAAATTCATCAATTTTAGTAGTGTTGACTATATCTATAATATTGTTCATCAGTAGGTAGGTGTTAAATAATAATATTAATAACCAATATTTTGTTTTAAATCTAAGAAGGACCGTTTCACAGCCACTCGTAACGACGCATAGGGAACGCATGAACGACGAATGGTTTGTAGTAGAAATAAAAATAAAAATCTTAAAAATGTAAAAATTTATTTAAATAAAAAAAATCTAATTATGTTAAAAATCTAATTAAAAATCAGAAAACAATTAAATCAATATTGAGCAACAATATAAAATCAGTTTATTATTTTAAAATTAAAATCGAAAAATGTCATACCTATCGATTTTATATATATTATTACGACGTGTGAGGTGATAAAATGTAAATTAATATTTTGAAATCGGAGGTCAATGGAATGTTTTTAAAAATGTATTTTAACTAGAATTTTATAATTAATAATGGCAGGCATGTAAACAAAATCAAAATATATAAGTAATTGTATAAGTTACCTACAGCGATAATTAAAATAAAACATTAGAACATAAGATCATTTTTAATAAAATGTTATTTACTGTTTATGGTTCAGTAATTATACATATTAATTGTTTTTATTATATTTTTTTCATAGTATTATTACAACTATATTATTTTATTGGCGAAGTGCCCACATCTCAAGTAGCTGGTGTAGTCGCACAGCGTATTAATCATTGCATTATAGATACCTATGATCTAACCTACCAACGAAGATAATATAAAATAAATACGCCGAGGACAATAATATTAGGTATGTAAAATACAAATAATGCGTATAAAATATTAGTTATAGGTATACCTAACTATATAATATTATTATTAAATAGTCGGCCCTCGAAAATCATCATACATTAATAATATATGCCTAAACACATAACTATGTAGGTATAACAATGTCGTCGACGTTACCGATTACATTATTTATTTGTCCATCGAAAATTATGTAACTAAGAAATTATATTATTATTGGCGCCGGTGATGGCGTGCTTGTTGATTTGTGTGGTACACATTATTAGAGATCTAATTTTAGATTCTGAGCGTAGTGATAAATGTACCTATAGATTTTTAAAATCATATGTGTTTTTTTATTTTTATTTTTGTGTCCGTGTACACGATAAGTAGTCGAAATAATGCTTCGATTTTCAACTTCAGTATCTTTTCCGATGGGAAAGTAATAAATATAGTTGTTGCAACATTAATAAATTGAAATTCCCAGTAGTTTTTACAAGCACCGTGAAAGACAAAAAAAAAAAAAATAAGGAAAATAGACATTTTTACGCCAAATAATCGGTTTTTGACAAAATCGATTTTGGTTTTTGGTGTAACTCTAAAAACCCTCTGTATATACATGAAAGTCTTACTGAAAATTTATATCAACATTTTCTTTACACCATATATTTTTCAAAATATTTTCACTCGTGTTGAGCTATTTATAGGCATATGAAATTTTTGAATAATATTAGTTTTTTAAATTAATGTAAATTAATGTTGATAAAAATGTTTGTCTGGTCAAAAAACTTGAAAATGTAATACAATTGAACTTGATTAACTCGAAATCGTCAATACCTGGAACTTTTTCACGGTCCCTAGAATTTTCTAACATTTTATTATCCTAGGATAACTCGAACTTTTTGGCCAGTCCCTTCAACTTCGTGCTAACCAAGTTCGACTGTCCAAGGTTCCTTATAAGTTGTTTTCAGTGGAAATCGAAAAAAGTTAAGCATATATCCCCAATATTTTATTTTTGACAAAATTCGTAAACATCACGACAATTTGAAAATTATTTTTAGTTAGAAATTTATAAAAATGTTCTTTTTATATCTATGATTTGAAAATTTAATAAAAATGTCTTCAAAGGATTGTCTATTTTTATCGAAAAAAAAATATCTACTTAGAAGTTAGTATTTTTTTACAACATTGATATTATTTTGGCACATTTTGAGTAGTTAACAGTCATTTTCAGTTTTCAATTTTTCAGTTTTTTCTCTATAAATGTCAATAAAATTTCATTCGTTGGGTTAAAAAGCTTGAAAATTCATACAAGGCTCCTCGTGTATTCTTGCAATATCAGTTTAAAAATATTAAAAATAGGTACAAAAGCAAAACTTTTCTTATAAGCATTTAAAGTTCAAATGTTGACAATATTTATCAGATTGAAAATGTACTTGTATTATATTAAATACTATATAGGTATTATAATAATTTTTTGTTGAAATTTAAAAATATTATTCATAGATACCTACTTGAAACTTCTAAAGTATAATATTATTATATACAAATTTGATAATACACAAAAAATATTTGTTTAGTTTACTAGCTACCATAAATAATATCAATATAAATATAGTATAAGCTATAAAATGTCCTAGGCTGACAAACCATCTCCGCTCAGAATCGTTTTTCGTGTACCTGCAATGATATTATATCATTGAATTTAAATTTAACACCATCCATATCAGAGACCTACTGTACAGCAGAGCTACACCCACTTAACCGATTTTTTTTTGCTTTATTCAGTCATTTGGAAATCGTATAGGGAATTTTAGGAAAATATTACTAAATCAAAAATTTAAAATTGTATAGTTAGAGTTGCAGTACTTACCCGGATCGGTGTGTTGCCGATTCTTTCTGATATATTACATTTGTTGAAAAGACTATCAACCACGTCCGTATAGCTGTCGAAAATGTCTCTTTTGATCATGTCGTACATATACTTATCTGAAAAATAAAATGTTCTATTGATGGAATATTTTTTATTGTAGTGGTTCCGTGGTAAAAGTATTATTCATTTAATGCGTGTTGGAATTAATTGACAAAAACTTTGTTTCGGGCAGCCGCGGCCGTCAAATATTAAATTATGGGCTGCAGTAAATTTTACTTCCATAAAATTATATTTACGTATCATATATGTTGTACAATGTATATGTACGTATTGTACATTATAATTAAAAACAATTATACATACAATATACTTTAGAAAATGTATAAAACGGTTAATTTTATCATTATCATTAAAAAAAAGACACCTAGTTATTGTATTTTTATTAAAAACAAACATATTATCTTATATTCAATTTTTCATCAAATTACTAACAATAGCTACTGGTGTCTATTAAAAATGTATAACAAACGAAACCTGCACATTTTATGTCTTAGTGATTAAATATTAAAATAAGTTACAATACATAGTCCGTAAAAATGAATTATTTTGATTTACATAAGTTTATTTGTGACACTTGCAGTAAGAAGTATAATTTATACCCACTCACTATCGATTACCCATTTATGCGTCCTTAACACTAATCTATTTTATTAACCTATTGGCTATTACGTTCTTACTTGTATTGTCAATCCACGCCTGGATCGATCCCATGTCAAATATGTTGTTGTCGGTGATGTCCCCCCCTTCATTAAAACGGGTTGCTAAATTGCTACTGAAGTTTTTCGAAAAATGAAGGAATCCCCAGACTTTGTTTTCTGACACTGCATACTGGCCATCTTCTGAACTGGAATATTCAACCTGCAATGTGAAAAAAAAATATAATATACAGTGTGATTCACTAAGCATTTTCATTTTTTCATTTGTGGATAACTTTTTTTAAATTGTATCTACTTAATTCTAAATTCAAATAAGTGGTTTTTCAGTTAAAATGTTAATATTCAAGATAATAGTTCCTAAAAATGGTTTTACAAAAAAAAAAAAAAAAGTAATATCGGATTTATTATTTATTATATTATTTGAGCAATATTTTTATAAATTATAAATATTGATGGATTAATATAAAATTATTAACATTTTCAAATTACAAATAATCTTTAAAACCCATTATAATATTCCTGTTATCTCTAGTACAAAGTTAAATAACTCAAAAACTATTCCTGCGAATTTCTTGAGATTTACTGAAATTTCTTTTACTATTCCTACTCCTTAAGTATAGTATAGTTGAGAAATCTCGAGAATTTGAAAATATAATATATTTTAAGTAACTATATTTAAATATTCAAAAAATTATATTTTAGATCACCCTGTATATACTATACTATATAATATAGGTAAATATATTATATTAATTCGACACTCAAATTGCTTATAGTTTAATCTAATATTATGCATTTATTTTTTTCCAAGATATATTAACGATTTTATAAACTCGTATAAAAGACTACTATAATAGATACATACACCAGCAAAACAAAAATCTGTTTTTCTTAAACTCAGCTCAAATATGACTTTGGGCAGTTATAAACAGTCGTACCTAAATTTTAATATACGATTGTCATATCCAAAATGTGAAAAATACGTGAAGACAACATAGTTCAAAATAGGTATGTTGTGTATTCGAAGGTCCCGTAAAATTATGTTAAAAAACCAAACGTAGATAAATCTATTGCATTATACATTTCGGCATTGAACTGAGATAATATTATGTGATTGTAATTTACAGTGTTGCTTTGCCGTTTACCGTGTCGATATTTAACTTTTATCTCGAATATACGTGCGCAGAATTTATTTCGTTAATCGTCGTTGACATTTTTATTCACCAAATAATTATGACCAATAAGTATTATTTTTTTTATTATAACGTTTCGAAGTTTGTCAATATCAAGCTGACATCTCACATTGCTGTAATTTGATACGGACAATGTTTTAGTAACACGCTCGATTACTTTTCGACGCGTTATGATAATATATTAGTATGCATGTTAGGATGTACCGGAAAAAGGTTTTAAAATTGTAAATATTATTTGTGTTTTGGTATTATTAATTACTAGATGATCCTCCACGACGTTGCCCTTGGATTTAGCCATCCTTAAACTCCGTTAAATGTATACTGCACTGCTTTTTGACAAAATATAAAATATCTACAGGTCTAAAATGAAATCCAATCATAATAACTAATTTATATTCTATAACCATATGGAAATAATATATATATAGTTAAAAAAATTATTATTTTTCGTGAGCCAACCAATCTCTGTGTGAACCCTTCTTTAAAATGCAAAAGTTAAGAAATGTGCTTCGAGGGGTACATCCTCGGATATAGGATTACCTAACATACCAAATTTCAGAACTATTAGCGCAGCGTTTCTCAACCTGTGATACATGTACTACTAATGGTACTCGGAAAGCCTCATAGGTGGTACCCAAAGAAAATCTCCCTTTATAAAAAAAAATGGATCATTATTAATTATATTTCCTTTAATTACCTAGGTATATAGATTCATGTAATTATGTTCGAGTGCAGGCAATCGCGTATTGTTAATTATTATAACTTATTATTTTTCAACCAGATATATTATTAGTTATACACCTATGCAGTTATAGAATAATAATAACTACCAGAGTGACAGCGTAATGGTAGTGACGACCGATGTAAATGTCGTGGGACAAGATCTATACATATAGAATTTTCTTTATAGATCTTGCCGGTCAAGGTGCTGCCCTTACGATCAATATAATTTAAAAACTATAGAAATACAAATAAAAACTATGTTTGAAATTTATGAAAACCAGTTAAAAATAAAATACCTAATATCATGAGTTCTACAGGTTGAAATGTCGGAAAAGTTTAGGAAAATACTGTCAAAGACCATTTATTAAAGAAAATACTATCGAAAAATAAAAGAATGATAAATTAATAAATTTCCAAGCTACCTGTACTTTCAGAAAATTATAAAACTCAACCTTAAAATAATTTAAAAGTATGTATAAAAAAATAGACGAAATAAACAAATCGTGATTTTAAATCAAAACAATGTTTAGTAATACATTTAGCTAGGTATAATAATATGACCAATAAATACGGACTAACTTAGCTTCAAAACTAAATCCAAGAGTCAAATTCTATTGAAACTTAAGTTGTAAGACAAAAACATTTTCATGATTCCTATATTTTCCTAGTCAAGGAAAAATATCGAGTAACATGCATTTTTTTTTAACTTTTCAAACACTCGCAAATAAATAACTTAATGAAAACGACATTTAAACCGAAGACCCGCGTTCCCTCTAAAGTCACACAAAGTGCGTAGATCAAATAACGTTCAAACGCAAAATCTGTGTAAACAATAATGAAAATATCTGTTTGTAAATATTACCAATTCGAAAGTCTTTTCTTTTAATCTTTCCAATACCAGGCAACTGACCGGCACACCTCCGTCCAAAAAACAATTTTTCGTCTGCATCAACGAACACGTACCCGTTTGACTCACAGGCTCATCGTTTAATATACCTAATGTCAAATGTTTCGGATCATGGCCACAAGCGATGTTGAATAATACTGTCTGTATCAGTGGTAAGAAGATCACAAATAGAGTAAACCTTTATAAACAGTATAATAAAACAAAATATCGGATGAAGAAGTTAATATGAAGTAGTATAAAAATATTATATAGAGGGTTATTCTGCGACCATGCTCGCCCCATTTTCCCCTATAACAATGAAATTGTTCAAATTCTGATTTTTTGAATTTTTAGATACACCCAAAGAGCATATTTTCAAATTCTTAATTTTTTTGTACTACTTATTTAAAGAGTGGCGATTCAAACTTCTGTTTTTCAAATAAAACCCTTCTTTTTTACTGTAAATTATTAAGTGGATGCATTTTTTGAAAATGTTGATATACCTTAGGCTAATTCAAAATTCAAACGAATACTTTTTTAGTAATTCAATTTTTTTTATGAATAATGTAGGTATAGTCTTTAAAAATGGTTTTACAAGAATTTAAAATAGATGTAGTATTGGATTTAGTATTTATTACACTTGGATCATTTTTACAAATTATTAATGTTGATAGATTAATATTATTCACTAAAATTATCAAATCCCCGTAGCCTCATATCTTCCAAATCCATTATCATGGTCCTAATAACCTTAGTGCATAAACTTAAATAATTAAAAACCTAGTTGTTCGAATTTTGATTTTGATACGTCAAATTGAAAAACAGAAGTTTGTATCTCCCCAGGACACTCCTTATAAGTACCTAGTACATAAATTCTTGAGAATTTGAAAATGTTACCTTAAATAGTACACCTATTTAAAAATTCCAAAAATGAAATTTTGAAATGCTACATTATTGAAGAAAAAAAGGGAGTTGCATGCTTGGTAAATCACCTTGTACATACATTAATAATATAATATTATAATATTGTACTCACGGTATGTTTCTTCTCAACAGGTAAATGTTCTTACACACCTGAGCTTTGAAACGACCAAATGTGAATAATGTGTTGTTTAACAACGGCGGTGGGGGCAAATCTCGAGCGTAAGAAAACCTTCTTGTAGGCTGTAGGATAAACACGAAATATTAAATAGAAAATATTAAATCGCCACGATAACGAAGTTATATAGATTATTATATGTACCGATATATAACCATTATTATATCTACGTCAACTGAATAAAAATAATATTACATTAGTTTATGCGCAGTGAGTGTCGCCTTTCAGCGATCGATTGTAAACATAAATTATAATAAAAGGTAAGTATTTACTATTTAGGGAAAAATTTTAAATACATTAAACATTATTATAACCTTTATATGTATATCATATACTATACATAACAGTGCTGGCCATAAACGTTATACATGTCTACTATTTATTTAAAAAATAATAAGTATATTATATTATGATATACTGAACATTAATAAGTAGCACATAACATGATACGATACAATTATTGGCAATGAAGGGTTAATGATTGTTTAAAAAAAAATGCTTAGGCATAAGAAAATAAAACAAGCAAGTGACAATGGTACCTATATAAAAGTATCAAACATTGATTATTATACCCATATGGCCATATTTACTTATCACACAGGGAAAATCGTTTTATATAATATTTATATTATTTAAAAAAAACTGTATTGTTCCATACTTGTTTTACTGGTATTTTGAAACTGTTCGTCTTGGCCACTTGGTTTTGGCAAATCTTCAAAAATGCTTCCTCCAAATACGAACAATTGCACGAAGTCAATAGTTCTGTTGGCGTTGCTTCGGAAAGAAGAGTACCTTTTCTCATCAGACCGATCTATAAATAAAGTATATTTTTTGACATAATATGTTTGTTTATATATTACATTATACTAAAGAAAGTTAATAAAAACTCATCTCACCATTTGTGACTGTTTTGCTTCTTCGATATAGTGCGTAGTAATTATCACTGTTTTACCTTCATTCGATGTCAAATCCAATAGAAGTTCCCAAATGCTAGAAATCCAAATTTCAGTTAGTACAGGTAAAATTTATTTTCACTTGATCTTTTATTTTAAAATAAATAAATAGAATTTAAACTGACTTTCTAATTATAATTGTCACGTTGTATAAATAGGTATAATATAATATACATATTTCACATATTTCACATAATTTATACATATTATATGATATAGTTACATAATATATATTATGTATTAACCATTGGGTACCTATATATAGGTATTATATATTATCATGGGCGTAACTAGAATTAAATAGTTATACATCAGGGCTAAAATCATAGAAAACCAAAGAAGTTAAAAATAAGCTCCTCTCGCTATTTAAAATAAAATGTAACAATAAAATAAGTATAATATACATATATATATAATATTTAACTGTATAATTTTACTATGTTTAGATGCAAATGTTTTTAAAATATTACTATCGATTATCCAAAAATATAATTCTCTATATAGGTATATTTTTACAATAGCAAGATCACTGAATTGGTCGACCTGAAGTATGTCTTAATCCTCCTCATTCATAAACTCGTACAATGAACATCCACAATATTAAAATATTAATATTATATTGATACATATTCTATACCTAATATAATAATTATCAAATATTTTATACATTGAAGTATTGAACCTATTACAGTTTTTTTTTTATGTAAGGTGAGGTTTTAACCAGGAGGGGCTAACAAATAAAAACGTACCGAGGGACTAAAAACGTCTAGGGAGGGGGCTTAGCCCCATAGCTAAGAACTACCTTGTTACGCCAATGTGTATGGTTACAGAGCATAAGCTATGTACAGTGTACATTTTGTATTGATACATATATTAATAACATGTAGTTTTATTAAACGCAGATTTAATTACCTTTGGCTAATTAAAGGATCCAGGCCAACTGTAGGCTCATCTAAAATCAACAGTTTTGGGTCATGGAGCATCGCTACTGCAAGAGACACTCTTCTTTGTTGACCACCACTTTGTAAAAAATCAAATTGTTTACAAAATCGTTACATTAGTTTGTAATATTAATCGTGAATCACATTTTTCAAATTTCCTACTACTTACCTAATTCATTTAGACTCAGACTGTACGATGGCAATTTCAAGAGCTCCTTTAGTTCTCGGCCTCTTGTTTCGATAACATCATTTGACAAATTAAATATGTAACCATAATACGTGAACGTTTCCTTTATGGATAATTCATTGTGCAATGCCAATTCCTTTAGAAATACAGATGGAGGTATGTAATATTAATAAATAAAAATTATTTTCGATAAGACGATTTAGTGGCATTACTTGTGGCATATATCCAATATCGGATATGTGTTTGCCTTTGAGTTTGATCTCTCCGGAATCTAAATGTAAACGTCCGACAATACAGCTCAATAGAGTCGTTTTTCCACAGCCACTGGGCCCCAATAGCCCGTATCTGAAAATTAACAACAGGTACAAGTTAAGTTTTGTCCGAATGAATGGTTTTTTCTAATAAATTCTGAATTCGATACATAATATAAATTATGATATAGTCATATAGATACAAATTTCATCATTACAATATTCATTATGTGTCAAACTACAATCGCTTTGATAGTTTCGTATTTCCCTTACGCCGTATAAAACGAAAAATTTTATTGGATACGTATAAAGTAATAGTAATCGTTTGGTGTGACATTTGTGAATAATAAACTTGATGATGAATAGTTTTTAACCACATTTGTTATTACCATAATTTTATATTTTGTTGATCGACATCGTCAAAATTATTATTTTACTGTCTCGTATAATATTCGTCTACAACGATTTTTTTTTTATTAAAATGTAATTATTGACTAATATTTTATACTTAATTCCATTATATGATATTATTGTATTCTATATCAATTTGGCTATCGCCAGAGCCGTGTTTAACGAGGGGCAAAGGAGGGCATTTGCCCCGACGGCAAAATTTGAAAATATTTCATAGGCGGCATTCGCATAGAAATTTTCATACATTTTTTGGTTTGTTCGTTATAAATTAATTTTTTCATCAGTGATTAAATATGTTATAAATTTAATGTTAAAAGGTTTAAGTATTTTATGAAATATATTTTTAATAATAATAAAACTTATTTACTTATACCTATACGGCTAGTTATATATAGATCTTATTCGAATGATTACAAGTGTACAGTTATTGTAGTAAATAGTAAATAATATGTATCAACACTATAAACTATAAATAGTTGATAGTTCTCCTTAATATCAACATTTATATCTATGATAGGTATTATGATAGGTATGCGTACCTATCCGAGTTATTATGAATTCATAAAAATACTTAGAAACGACGCAAGCGGGTAACTTCTCCATTTCCAGTCGAGGTTAATTATTAATTTGTTTTTAAAAATTGTTTACATATAAGTATACAACAGAATTATCACCATATTATTATAGTACTCATTAGTAAGTGGGTTGTAGAAGGTTGGTTGTAATGCTGTCAAGTGTACAAGTGTAATTTTATTTTATATTTGCAAATAATGTCTTCAAAAAGAGTAAAATTATAAAATATAAAAAAGAGCAAAAGTAAAACTGTTAAAAATAGAAGAGTTAAAACGAAAAATTACAATGTTACAAACTTTTTTTACGCCATCAGTGGTAAGTACTTACCTATGTCTAACGAATAATTATTATGAATTAGTTATGAGGCAGCAAAATATGTGTGCTTCCGGCGGCATTACACCTTAACACGGCACTGGCTATTGCACATTCGAAGGCTAATTGTAAGACCAATATACTGATTTTTATGACTGTTGATATCCAATTTTCAAATGTAGTTGACATAGTAAAACCAGGAAATAGATAAAAACCTAGTGAAGATTTGATTGTTACAGTACGGGTTACGACCAAAAAACCACCAAACTTCGATAATGTAATGAAAAATATTAGTACAATAATAAAATTGTCAAATGTATACCCAATACTTTTTATTGTTTAGAATATTTTATTATAATACGACTTACGTTTCAGTAACAAGCCGGGTAATTTCGAGACGTTCAACTACGAAATAATAATTAGATTGCAACAAACACGTGAAAAAGTTAAAAAAAATTGATAAGTTTAATACCTACCAATATATTTGTATTATAATTGCAACCATTTGGCGGTAGTACTTAGGTAAAAATAATAATTCGAAATAGCATAATATTATAGGTAGACGTTTAAAAAAATGTTTGGTACATTATAATAATATGTTTATCATCTATGATAACCATTATTAACTCACGCAGCTCCGAAGAAGCTTTTATTTATTGGTAGGTATATTGAACTATCTATATTCAATATTATGTATGTTTATACATTATTAAAATAATAAACATATTAGGCAATATAGATTTTTATCTAATACATAGTTTTATTTTAATAAATATTATACTATTCAACTATTGATTGCTTTCAAAATTCGTGGTACAGTGGTCAGTGGTAGTGCTAGTATACTGCAGGTACTTAGCCTAAGAAGACCAGCACAGATATTGCAACAGTCAATCGATGTTTTTTAAAACGCTTATGACATAATTATTTTTAAAAATTAAACACCCACTCAAACATTGACTAATACTAACAAAAAAATTCTCTAACCAATAATTAGGTAGGTATGAAATTTCGGTACCTCTTAAATCGATAATACTATGTTATTGTACTATACAAACAGGGTTAGGCAAGATACTAAAAAAAAGTATCGTAGCGGTACCGGTAATCGGTAGCGGATTCATATTTTATGAGACCGAAAATTTCAATTTAGTGCTTATCTATGTAGGTATCACTGTAGATAAATATTATAGATAGCTGGTAATTTAATTTAGTGTTTTTAAAATTATCTTATAACTTATAACATTGTATAGTAAATGTCTTTATTAGGTATAGTTCTTTTCGGCTCAATTGCACCTGGACAATTTTTTGTAAAAACACAATCAGCGACAAAATTGTATACAATAAAATAGGTATTAAAAATAGACCCACAAAAAAAATTACCACAATTGTTACATTTATTTGAGTTTTGAGTGTCCTGCAAATCAAATTGAATTTTGTTGGTACTATTATTCAGTACAAATGTCTATAATAATAGTACCTTGTATCTGTTTGGCAAAAAAAGATACATGATACTAGTATAAAATGTATTATGATACATGATACTTGATACTTCAAAATAATGTATCACAATACAAGATACAATTGTGTCTTTGATACTACCAACCCTATATACAAGACTGCTGGGTTAAGCCCCTGACATAATAAAACAGTAGGCACATACATAAATAATCAATAAATGTATAATTAATAAATAAATATGTAATCAATAAATAGTTAAAAATCTTTTCTAAATTCCGACTAATATAATATAATATTGAATAACATAAGATACAATATATTATACATTACACATAACTAAAAAATCATTTTTATAATCATAAAGCTTTTAGAACATGGGAAAACTATAAGAGGCTGTCGCTGCGACTATATACAGCTTTCAAAATAGTTGTAGCTGAATTTCAAAATCAAATGAAACGTGCATTGAAATGTTCTTGTCATCAATCATTTTAAACGTGTGGGAATAGATTGAGGAAGCTAATATGTATCAATTTCGAGCTCAGGGTTTTATTTTAGTGCATTCACTGTGGGGATAACAACGTACTTGTCTAATAAAACATTGTCCCTCACATTCTCAGTGGGTAGCCAAAATTGTTTCTAAGCAAAGCCACCCTCCCAAAATTAATAAAAATTAGGTACCAAATTATGTATCAGAAAATAATTTATTGATGATTCCGGTAACTTAAATATAAAACATTATAAAACGTCACTACAAGAAATTCAAATTCAAACCTATAATTATTGGTTAAAGCCTAATAATGCATCAAAGTATTTGGGCTCTCACCCCAATAAAACAGTCAGTCTCTGACTCAGGACTCCTTATTTTATGTATACAGAAAATAATGTGATTATAATAATATATTTATAATTTATATTATTAACAATGAATAGGTATATAAATATATACCTATTTATTGTTAATGTATAATACGTGTTCAAGCACATAAATCTCAATTCATCTGTGCTCATGGTCGAAATAGATCCGTCTATACTTATATTTATTCTATTAATTGTAAAAATGGTCCAAGTACAATAAATGTAACTAGATTCAATGTTACATCTATTTTAGATTTCATTAAAACCATTTTTAAGGACTATTATCTTTAAAATAAATATTTTAATAACTCAGAAAATACTCGTCCGAATTTTGAATTAAGTTATACCTTTATACAATTTTTAAAAATATATTCACTATAGATACCTAATTAACAGTAAGAGCTAGTTAAGTTGAGTCAACGTTAAGACGTTGAGATATAAGGACATAAGGTAATAGTTTTACAAACAGTATATTTACCATTAAAATTTTGAAGTTGATACGGATAAAAATACTAACTTAATTAAGATGATAAAATGTAATTAATTAATTTTTTTATAACACCCATGTGCTGGATCACGGTATCACATAGGAGTGATTGCGCCACTTTCAATTATAACTTTCTATAGGTACCTACTATTCGCTCTTATTGCTGCACGCACAAGTACTATAGCTAATGGTATAGCTGCAAGTTCGTTGGCTTAAGCAATTACATGTTGGTATCAACCAATATTAATTTATTGAATCTTAACATTTTTGTTAAAATGTTCTAGTTAAGTACCAATAGAGAACGCACCTCATATAGAAAAGGCGCACTTTCGACGCTAAATCGTTTCTTCTGCAGCGTGCGGTCTACTCCCATCTAGTGCCGGTCACGTGACTACGTGAGTATTAGGTAAGTATAGGTAGATATGGTTACATATTGGTTATCCTACATATAGGGTTGACAGTATTAAGCTCGGATACGAGTATTGCGTTATAAGAATCTGTATACCGAAAAAACCGTCGATGGCGTCGACCCATCCTAACGTAACCTAGTATGCGGTATTAGGTATTACGGTATATCTACCGCGGCATTCCGGTATACCAAAGAAACCGCCCACCCTAGACATCTGTACACGGGTACTTACATTTTCCCGGTCGGAATAGTCAGGTTCAAGTCTTTGAGTATGGCCGTCTGGCCGTACTGCTTGTACGCGCTTCTCACGACCACCGCCGACGAGGGACGGGGCACGACCGCGGTCTGCTGCAGATTTTCGGCCGGAGCTTCGTCACGTGTCACCACTGACGCGGTCATGTTGGTCACGGTGTGGTACACGAACAGAGTTCAAAAGTCTCACGCGCGCGTATAACCGGGCACGAGATGTAGGAAAAAGATTCCTGGAAAAATGTAAGTCGGTACCGCAGAACACCGTCGCAAACGAACGTTTATTTCGGTGTATTGCTATTAATATTAGCGAGTGCGACGACGATATCGCACTTTGAACGGTCGGGTAAAATAACACGATAATTATGACATGGACGGCGCGAACGCAAAAACAGTAATAACGCGAATAATTGTCGACTGTTGTGTGTGGGGCATATTGCCACTGTTGCAGTTGTCGTGGACTGTCTCTAATTGCAGCCGTCGTTGGCACTTTGGGCGACGACCGACCGTGGCGCGCGAAATCGGCTTGCCCCCTCGACGATAAGTTTTTTTTTCGTACGTCACGTCTGTTGTACCAATACCACTCTACACACACAATTCGATCATTATATTATTATTTATTATGTGTGTGTGTGTGTTGTATACGATATCCTGCGCCACGTACCGGCCAGGACGTGATCGAAATAGGTATAATATGGATGTGTACTTATAAATCGCCACACGAAGAATGTCCGTTTGTCGTTTGCGAATTTTTTATTCGTTCCAATCGACGCGACGCGTAACGCGTACCTACCTATATACCTAACCTGTGGTATATCGTACATAATATTATGACATTATGTACAACGACGTGTAGGCATATCGTAACATGTTCATGTAAGTCCGAAGCTAGGCAACACTTCAAATTATTCTATTTTAAAATTCAAAATCAATAGAAATGATAGGTATGTATAGTCTATAGACTCAATCAATTTCTAAACAAATCAAATTATTTATCAACAGTTGAATTTAATATTATTTTTTAAAGATAAGTCGTACACCCTTGATAGTTACATAAATATAGAAAAAGTTATTCCCTAATTATATTATGCTTATTTAAAATCTTGAAAAACTTAATTAGGAAAAAAAGTTATAATAATCCTAAAAATTACGATTTATTTCAAATTTTGACAAGCTCTGGGTGTAGCTTTAATATTTACCTATGACGCAGTGTCACAGTTACGTATCTTGGTTAAAATAATTTTTTTTTTTTGTGAAGAAGAGAAAAAATATAGTAAATATTTTTTACCTTTCGTGTTTATAAATATAATAGTGTGGGACGAGGTGACACCCGTCTTCATTTCGAATAATTTGCCAATTATAAATCTATACGTGTAAACATTATATAACAAGTAAACTGTAAAGCACACAACTGACAAACACACTTATCTGTCTGATAATATTCTTACGCCATATTTTCTAATTAATTACCATTTACCACCCACGTTTACATCGTCAGATCACCTATCAGTAATACTGTACCTAGTACATATAGTACCTATAATACCTATTACCTATAGTACCTTTTAGAGGGCATCTGCCCGACTTTTTGTGCCAATGCGTAACTGTTGTCTATACCTTACAAATTTACAACATATCTATCCAATTTGGGTAGCGCAGAAGTAAGTAAGGTATAAAATCAGATACCAATATTCTGTTTTGTATATTAGAGTAAATTTATATTGGCTTACTACCAAACTATAAAATGTTAGAATTTAAAGTAAGGAATTTATAGCCTATAAGGCTATACAATTTTTCAATTTTTGCACTAAATGCTACTAATTCTATTTAGTACCCTCCACGAAACAATATTTTTATTAAGTACAATAAATAATACCTAATTCATTTATTTTCGTTTTCATTTTTATTTAATAGTATAATATACTTCCTCTGTCATCTAATATTGTGAATACCTGCCTGTTTTAATATAGTGATTTCTAATATCCATACAATTTGTGCATACTTCTGAGTCAATAAATGTAGATAATTCATACAACAATAATTGTACATACTACTTACATAATTAATGCATACAAAATCAAATAATCAATTTTAAATATTATGTTAAAAGCTTTTGTTTCAAAGGAAAACAAATGTATTTATATTTAACAAACATTCTGTGCTAATTATACTACGAAGTCCAACGTTGAAAACAATATAATTTTTAATTTATTATTTATTATGTATTAATTAACTATCCAAAACAAAAAAAAAAATTACTACACCTATAATTTATTTATTTAGCACGCGAAGGCAATTGATTAATACAAACTAGTTATAGTACCTACCTATTATAGTAAAGTAGATATTAAATTATAACATTATTGCGTAACTTCATTATACATTATCATATTGTAATAGGACTCACAGTCCGTTTATTTGAAATAAATAATTAAATAATAATATTATTTTGTAAGCTGTAGTAAGCCCAATCATAGCAATATAAGATTACACAGTTGAAAATACTAAGATTAAAAGTAAAAAGGTTAAAACACATTGTTTCCGGTAATTACCTATCATCACAACCACCATCTCAACTGAACTGATAAACGTGATGCATCGTTAATAATTAATAATGCGTGAAACCGTGCAAACGGCTCACTAAAAAAATATACCGGGTAATCTATTTAACTTAAGACATTATCGATTTATGTTGATAACATTTTGAATATGTTAACACTACCTAATAAAACTTTCAGCAATTTTTATTTATCTGAAATTTAATAATATGAAACAAATTTGTCTCGTCATTGCGTACTATAGTTTCTAATAAATTATATTAATTAATTGTATATTATTAATAATTGTAATGTAAAAGTAAATAACTCTCTGCCTTCAACACAAGTTTTGCTTTGATTATTGTTTAGTATTTTGCATGTATTTTATATATTGTTTAATAAATTGTTCTTATTTGAAAAAAAAACAATGACCTACTCAGTATGGTGAGGTACCTACTATCGTATCCTATACCTTACAGTAGAATGAGTTCCCACTTTTTTTATGTGACCACGTACCTGCGTTTACTGATTAAAACAAAACTTTGAAAAAAATCATTTTTCTGATATTAAATTTATTTTTACATTGTATTTTCCAACATCAACATCAATACATAAACTATTTGATGACATTGGTGTTTTAATTATATTTTATGCAGTGGTGATGGCGCTTCTATATTCTGTTCAGACGTATTTATGTTGCAATATAATTCGATCTGCTGATGTCGTTTTTGTATGACATTCACTCATTTATTGTGTGCGTTTCAGTACAGTTTTACATTTAGTTATTGAAAATTACATAAATGGACTAGGTAGGTATTTATTTTAATTTTTATCATTACTCTAATTGCTTTTCGTTATATGTTACATATACAGTACACACAATACAAGTACATTTTACAGGTGCTTTACACATTTTAAAATAATAAACAAAATGTGTAGTAGTATTATACCTAATCAAGTTTCTTAAGTGTTTAATATTAAGTATATATTTCCAATTAAATATAAATATTACTAATTTTATCCTAAAATCTTTAGTATGACATTGAATTATTGCTAGAATCAATTTATCGCAGGACCTCAAATACTATAAGATTGAAACAGATTTATTCGATTTATCAAAATTTTCTCCAACTTTGGTCCAATATAGATAATCTGAGGAGTTAACGATATCTGGTCTTAAAAAAGTACCTAGTTAATATTTTGAGTAATGACTTATGACTAACGATACACTATTTACTCTTAACCAATGGCGGATCTAGGATTTTTTTTATGGGGGTGCAAAGGGGCCACAACTCATTTGCGCACAATTTACGAACAATAGAAACCTTTTTTCAAAGAAATTTAACCACGTACATAACCTGCGTATCTCTACATTTTCAAATAATTGGTCATTACCGATAGTGGAAAATTATTATACTTATACAAAATTTTCATTCACCCTTTTTAAGGCTTAGGGCTTTTTGTTTAATCATATTCTGGTTATAACTTGGTGGGTTTAAAAATGTTTCCTGAGCTATTTAATTTAGCATAGTTTTCTTAGCAGGCCACTATTCACAATTTTAACGATTAAAAAAAAATGTTAATTACAATTACAATCATTTTTACAATATTAAGTCACTAAAATAATTGTAGGTACCTATTTAATATTTATTGGTACGTGCTTGATTGAGATTAAAGCTTGTCTACACGACTCTGGTACTTTGTAAGCGCCGAGCACAGATATCACGATTATAACGTTACTAATAGATGACAACTGAAAGGAAACCACGATTGAAAATAATCGTTATGCTTTACAGTTTAAGAGTATACGGTCCTGTCTCGTGTAGTCGTGTGGGACCTGCCTAAGACACCCAAAACTATACCTATACAAGCTAGTTTTTATTGTTCACAATTTTGTGAGCAAACGAGTTGTCGTAAGATAATAAGTAAATTTAAAAAAAATTTGCGCAAACAAGTATCCGCCTGCTAAAGTTAAGGTCTCGTATTCAGTATACTTCATCCTAATGGCAAAACTTTTTTTAGTCCATTAAATTAATGTGCTTAATATTCAAAAGGTTGCAACTCAATTTTTATTTTTTTGGAACCAATTTTGTTTAAAAATTTCTCCAGCCAACTGAAAAATACATGTTATGAAGAGTATTTGTTTTCCAGAAAGCAACATGTTAAGGGGGTGATATAACACCCTAGCATCTCCCTCTGGATCCATGCCTGTTCATAACTACAAAATAAATAAATTTAATACATTAACGCAATCATTTAAAACGTTAAAAGTCTATGAAACTATTAGTACGGCTAAGAATAAGACGACAGGTAGACCTTTGCCACCTTAGATAATGAAAGTAAACATTTAAGATGATATACAGTTTATCTTAGTAATATAAAAAATGGTGCTCTTATCCAATATAATATACAAAAATAATTATAAAAAAAAATTTTAATGATATAATATATTCACATGTTTTCAATTAATTTCAATAATTAGTATTTTTATTCATTTTAATGAGCTATAATCTTAAACGAGTTGTACCTACGAGTAAAACATAAATATTTTTATCAATTTACACCTAAGTAGTATAATAAATCATTATATTATCTACTTATTATTATGAACTATGATTAATATTGACTCTTGCGGACGGCAACTATAGATTTTGTATATTATTACGTAAGTTTTTTTAATACTATTAATTTAAAATAACATATTATCACTATAGGTGGAGCTAACCTTTTGTTGTGGAAGTGATGAACTTATTTCACATGTATTTAACCAACTATACCTACTTAAATAATGTGTTTTATTTAATAAATATAGTTTTATAGAAATATAAAATATTATGTTCAACAAATTATTAAAAATCACTTAAAAACAATACAAGTATTCATTTATCACTTTTAGGGAATTCTCTACAAGCTCTCTTTTTTAGAGAATTTGAAAATTTAGTACATTTTTATAAGAATTAATAAAAATTATTTTAAGTTCTTCTTATAGCAATTAAAATTTTTTTCCAACCGTTTAATACTAATTTTCCAAAAATCACAAAAAATTTGCAAAATATTTCGTATTTTCAATTTGAATACTTAAAACTTTAAAGTTTAATAAGGTTCTTTGTGTGTTTTTATTTAACGAAAAAACATAATTATATCTATGCACAAATAGGCATTTAAAGTTCCAATTTCAATAAAATTGGATATTTAAACAACAAATAAAACGATTTAACAGTAATCAAAAATTGCATTATACCTAATTCAAACCATATATTAATCGCGATATCTGAAACTTTTCGCCAATACGTGGTGTAATATTGTTTTATATGTACGATAAAATGTTAAAAATATAAATATATAGACTAATTTTATGTATACCACGAACCTTTTACACCGTTATATATACAGTACGTTGGTACCTAATACCTAGGTGCTGCAGACTTACATGTTATACAGATTATAATAAAAGTAGTATGCAATATAGATGCGATTTTAATATGATTTTGTTAACAATAGGTTCAAGTTGAACGTACTGTGTTACTATAATACTGACTAATTCAAAAATAAATAACTAATAGGTAGATAGTATTATAAAATATATTATTAAATATCCTTAGGAATAGAGATTGACACAACCACCCGTCTCCACCCATAATCATATATCACTTCATATATAGGTACCTTTACAGTGATTTATCGTTGAATTATTTGAATATATAATACGTTAATATTATAGTGACCTACTCAAGGACAATAGGAACAAACTAGGTATCTGCTATACAGCAGAGTGAGTTCCCCAGTAAACTTAAAATTATATTGTAATACCATTTTATAATACTATCACGCAACCATTGCAGTCTATTTTATGTGCGTGTCGAGTAATTTATATGATATTTTAATAATATTATAATAGCCAATCGGCCACTAACAAGCGCGATAAGTAATATAAAATAATAGAGTTTTTCTCATAACATGTTCACCTAACATAACACACCAGACCAACAACTAGACCCTGTACCATTTTTGGTTCTGCCTATATTATATATATCCATTATCCAGTGGCGCTACTGTATGTCACCTAAGACCACAGTGTCATTTTTAATGAAGGGGCCCTAATTTAAGTTTGTTACGCCTTACACTTATTGCTGTGAACAAAATGTGAGATAGTCGATAAATTGTCGATTGGAAAAAATGAGGTAATATTAACAAATTTAACAAATGTATTGTACAGAATAATATTTCGATAATACATGACATGTTGATCCTAGATAGCAATTATTAGATAATATAAAAAAATACCTATTCGTATTTTTCTACAATATATGCCCATTATATTATGTTTTATTGTTACTAACGTATTAGTAGGTACCAGATACCTGGTACCTATAATAGTCCGTATTTTGTGAAATTTGTTGCATACATTAAAATATTATGATTTTGATATTTGTTATCAAGTAGGTAGGTACCTACGGAAATAAACTATAATTAGTTGGACCGGGGCCCTTGCATTCTGTGGGTCCCAGTGATTGACACTTCCCCCAGTAGTTGCGCCACTGCGAATATCACTTTTAAAAATAATAACTAACCTAAAGTTTACGTACCTATATAGACACGAATAATATAGTAATTTGGGTAATGGATGTTTATGTAAATGCTTATATTTATTAGAATGAGCTATATGAATACTGATAGAAATGCGTATTTGGTTTAAATAGTTCTTGTACTAAGATAACACCATTCTTATTTTAGATGGCTCGAATAGTTTCATATTGTTCACTTTTTTAAAAACTGTTTTGGATATATTTAATTTATTAATGCATAATATATTATTTATATTTGTTGCACATATTTAGAAATTTAAATTTGTCAGATTACCTTCATTTTCAAATAAAAACAAGTACTTAACAACTTCCTAGCGTATGTTTAAGTAGACTAAATTCGTTCTTCAATTAATATGGATATAATATTATAATACCTTTTATCAACCAGAGACAATAATAATTTATAAATAAATTAGTAAATATATTATGAATGTAAATATGTAGTTATGTAAAGGTTTGTGACTTTTTGTATTCACTTTATAATTAATGTGGGTAGACTGAGAATGTTTCTCGAGAAGATTTAGTATGTTATTACTGTGGAGACAACGAAATAACAAAATAAGTTTTTTTTAACACCGTTTTTCCCATAATAATATTATAAATAAATTGTTGTCAATTGAATTACATTTTAAGTGCATTTTTAAAATCACGTTTGAGGGTTTTTTGTGCGTGTAAAGCCGTTCCCTATATTGTACTTGTATAAGTCAATGTGAACAGGATTCAACCACGAACCAATAAACAATTGTATATAAATATGGGTCAATCAGGTTCCGTTTATATTCTCTGTACCCATAAATAGAAAAAAAATTACCTATAATACAAATATTATATTCATTGAAAAACATTTAACCCGCACACCACGATAAAACGGGTTATTTAAATCAAAATAGCAGTTCTTGCTTTATAATGTTATGTTATGTCAGCTGTATAGTGTATAACGGAAGATTTGCGGGTATAATAAAAAAAATCAAATGTCATTAGTTTTATAAAAAAAAAAAAAAAATGATTAATAATTAAATAGGACTAGAATTTTGTAGAAAAAAATGTGATATGTGATTGTAAGATAATTATTCTTATAATATGCAAATGCATTTCACATCATTCTGAAAAACATTGAAGTTAACTTCATCATGTCCTTTAATGTTATTTATTTTCACGATTTTCACGAAAATTTTACCGATTTCCATAATATAATTTCATGACATTTGCGTATTACCACCATATTGTTACTATACATTACTAATAATTAATAACAAATAAGTAAAACCGTAAAAATTGTTTAAATAGGTAATGGCTGTTAAAAAAGTTATCGTAATACCAGAATTATAGTGTAGGTTATCATACAAGTTATCTACATAAAGTCAATAGGTGACGTTTATAATAATATGGCACTGCATCAAACATTAATGTAGACTGTAGCTCACACCTTGTTTAAAAAATTTAGTTCATAAGAAATATTCAAATATGTTCCCATAATATCAATTGAAAGATAATTTTCAATGTATAAAAATATATATTAGCACACAATAGGCTAAGTTTTGAGTAAAATGATTGAACAAAATCTATGGTAGTGAAATGTATTTTTTATTAGTACTTCTTTAATTTTTGAATTTTTTAAGCTTAAATTGAATAATTAATGCTTTTTTTGCAATTTATAAAAAACATTTTTTTTATCAATTTACTTTATTACAAATTCCAAGCTCTACTATAATAATTAATAATAAATATATATTATTAATAAATATGAAATTTAAATTTTAGACCTCTAATTGCAGGTTTTTCATTTGACAGTTTTGAAAATGGAAATTGATTAATAATATGTTTACTATGTTTCAATCAAAATGGATTTTTTTTATTCTGGTTTGTCATAGTTGATAAAAAAAATTGTTTTATTCAAATAAAACATGTCTTATATGTTTAAAACATAATTTAATCGAGTTTAAAACAAAATATGTAATTTATTATGTACAATTAATGTGTAAGTACACTTTACTTACAAAAAAAAATCAATTAATTTATAATCTATTTATCTATTATAATTTAAATAGTAAATAGGAGTTGCTAGTAGGTTATATGCTAATAAATTATATTTTTCTGTTTTAAACAACTGTTTTTTTTATGTTGTTTAAATCATTTGTTTTAAACTTTTAATCAAAACTATGTTTGATTAATTTAGATCAAGTGTTTAAAACAAAATGTGCTAAACATCTAAATTCTGGTTTTTGTTATTATATTATTTACATATGCAGTTTTGGCAGGCGCGGATACAAGGGGGGGCATGGGAGCGATTTCCCCCCAAATGTCACAAAACGAAAAAAAATTATTATATTAATATTCCAAGCAACGATAAAAAAATAAAAATTCAAAATGAATAATATCAAATATGAAAAAAAGTCTAGGCTGTTATATTTTAGTTTTTATGTACATCATAAATAATAATAAATAAGTAATAACTACATTGTTTTGCGGATCGTTGAATCGTTCTATTTATAATTCGGTGATTTGTTATCACGCTGACTGACGATGTGACGGACACCGGCGACCGGCTGTGGCTGTCGTCTCATATCGTAATCGCGCACATTTATATGCCTACCACTATTCATTCGGTATCATTAATTTTATTCTGTGTAACTATACAGTATATTATACGAACTACTGACACCGACAAGTCAATACTCAATACATTTTTAAAAATGGTACGTACGTAACTTTTTTAAAATATATTTTAGTTATTTTAGTTTTTAAAGCCGAATGTAGGTATTTTGAGGTTTTTTGAATTTATAATATTAATATACAAATAGGTATAGGAGGATAGGTAATAGGAGGAGACTGAAGATAACGAGAGAAGCGAAGAAAATGGAGAAGAAAAAAAAGAAATTTCAATAACTGGAGAAGTACTAGGTAAAATTATTATCAAGCAAATAAATAGTATTGGTCTTGATTTGGAAAAATGTGTGGGTGTGGGGACTGATGGATGTAGCGTAATGGTATCAGAACTTCGTGGAGCTGTTAGTGAAATCATTAAAATAGCGCCTAATGCTCGCAGATGCCCTTGTTATAATCACTCCCTAAATAATTTTATATCACAATATTCACGCGTCAAAAGTGTCAGAAATCTTATTTGAGTAATTAAAGAAACTGTATCATTTTTTTCTGCATCAGCTAGAAGAATAGTTGTTCTAAGAAAATATGTTGGGCACCAATTAATTGGCTTATGCGAAACGAGATGGATCGAGAAACATGAAGGAGTAATGAGTTTTATGCAAGATATGCCTAACATAATTGATGCGTTGTTAGAAATTACATCATGGAAAGACTTGAATACTTCTGGAAAAGCTAAATCACTAGCAACAGTATTATGTGACAGTGAAATTATTGTTTCACTTTGTAGTCTCTCCCAGATGCTTAGCTACACTCTTCAACTAAGTAAATGTTTTCAAAAAAAGTCTATTGATTTATATGAAGCAGCCAATATAATGAAAGATATTAAAGACACTAAATATTCTGTCAGAATGTCGAGAAAATGTTTCTACTCGATTTTCAGAAATTTATAAATCGTCTGAGAGTATGGCTAAGACACAAAATGTTGATTTGAAAATTCTAAGGAATTGTTCAAGACAAATTAATCGTGCAAATTATCGAACAAATAATACAGAAGAATATTATAAATTAGGCATATTTATTCCATTATTAGATAATGTCATTAATGATTTAAAAGCTCGTTTTTCACAAAAAAACACTAGAGTGCTTCAATCTTACATATATCTTCCTAACAAGCTTATAAATTAAAATACGACTTCATTAAATAAATCAGACATTATCATAAAACATTAGCAGACGATTTCCAAGCACTTATTTCAAATGATAAAGTCATAGTATTTACTTTATTACATTCAGAGATTAGATCATGGAAACAAAAATGGAACCGTGAGAAACTTGAAAACTTTCCATTAAATTCCTTGTGTGTGATAGAAATACTTGCAAAATGTGACGAAGAAATATTTCCTTTAATCAATTGCCTTTTGACCATCTTGATAACTCATCCTATAAGCAATGCAAGTGCTGAGAGAACATTTGTGACGCTACGAAGACTCAAAACATGGCTGAGGTCAACAATGTCAGAGATCAGATTAACTGGATTTGCTCTTTTAAATATCCACCGTGATATTGACGTGTTTTCAAAAACCAATAGAAAATTAGATTTCGCTTTATAATTTTTAATTTAATTTTATATTATATATATATATATTTTTTTAAATAAAGAGTTTTTCAATATACCTACCTTAAATTTGTAGTTAAAAGTTTATACCTTTACAGAGTTAAGATATACGAGTTTTTATTGTAAATGGTACCTAATAATTATAATATTATAGAATTATTGAATTTTATACATTTACCCTGGATCCACGCCTAGTTTTAGGAAAATTATTTATCACTACGATTAAAATATAGTAAACTTGTTAGGTAAGTACTTACCTATATGAATCAAAATTTGTCTAACCTATTTAGTCCTAAAGTCAGACTTACAAAAGGTGACTATAATATACATAATATACTTTCAACAACTTCCATATACATTATCTAGATATCGACCACGGAATATCAATATCTCCTGTTTGCTATTGGGAAGACAGATTAACACTGGGAGCGCTGTCGACGCCTATCGTATTGATGGTTAGGCGAGTTCCCCCCTACGTGGAGTCGGGAGATTGTATGTATTTTCCCGACATTTCACATACTTACCAACGTATACAGATAGGTATAAAAACGTATAAAGTTTCGATACCAAAATTAATTTATTATATAAAGTAAAATAACCAATATAAAACTATATCTATACAACCCGAATCAGAAGGTACAAATTGTTTCCACCAGAGCGCGTTTTGTTAATCTGTTTCCCCAATAATATGTGAGTTATTCAGTAATAATTGTCCCGTGCCTTTGTGGATGGAAGCGCATCGATAAGACGGCAAATAAATAAATTCATGCGGGAAATACGATTTCCAGTTTAAACTCACAAACGCTTATGTTTGTTTACTTGTCACACACTGACAATTACCTATTGATCACCACTATTATAATAACGTTATATAAATTGTATTAAATAATTCGCCTTATTCCTTATATCTGTGTGTAAGAGTGCAAAATCTATTTAACTGTATTATGATTTATTGATTTGTAAGTGATCAATGTTTAGAACAATACTACAAACGCTGCACCAATTAAACAGTATCATCCTCGGTCGTTATAATATATAAAATACGAATACCTTTGGTCGTGTTCGTGGAATTAATACACAATCATAGATGTTATGGTCATATCGGTTATAGGTTAACGGAAGTCATAACACTCAACGGGCAACGATTCATTTAAATTTACTGATATAATATTTATGTATATACCGGGTGATCCGTTTAAAAAATGATACTCATTTTATCAAATACTATTAACATTGTTGAAAATATTTTTTTACATAATTTCAAGTTGTTAAAAATTATTTTTTACTATTTTCTGTTATTATGTTTTTTATTTATTTTTTAAGCTTAAGTACCTACATGAGAACCTCACAAAATGTTGGTCCATTATTATACTCCACTCACCTAAATTTTAAATACTTATGTATACTTACTAATAACCTACTTTCTACAATTTTTTGTTTTTAGATGGAAATACTCTGCTGCTTTAAAATATTAAATAATAAAAAATATTTGTTCACATAAAAAATGTTGATGGTAAACTACAGATGATAACAATCAAAAAATAGTAAAAATATAATTTTTTTTCCAAAAACGTTGTTTTGTAATATCTTAAAATGACGTAAAAGGTATATTTTCAAAAACGTTATTGTTTTTTTTTTTTTTAACAATGAGGGTTTCTAAGTTACGTGGATCACACCATATGTTATCAATGGTAGAAGGTGATTAATAAAAATCGTACCTATAAAATATAACTAAAATCCGTAAACCAACGTTTTAGACATTTGTAGCGACCGTCGTACAATTTACAATTTGAATACTTACATAATTTTGTATAATTACGTCTTACATAAAGCGCCCACAGAACTCACTAAGAAGGTGTTTTTAATTTTTCCTGAATTGTTTAGAGGGATGCAAGTTCCTCATCACGGCCCCTGGCTACGCCACTAAATTACATTAATCGTTAACTGTTGTGTAGTAATTTTCATTAAATTTATTACACTTTTCTACTGATCGGGACGTCCACGTGACTCCGTTCTGCTGAAGCAGCTCATAATAATTATTCGTCTAAAATATGAGCTGTACGCGATTATCGTTTGACCGCACTTCAGCCGATTTGGTTGTCTTGTAACAACAATTTATTTTAACGGAATAGAATAAAAAAATATTTGGACATTTATCTATTTACCTATAGGTACCTATGTGTTGCTATATTGTGTATAATACTATTATATGTGCAATATTTGGAAATAAAATATGCAACAAACGTACATAATATATACCTATGTGTACGATGCCCTGAAAATGGAACGGTGCAATAAGATACACGTGAATCGTGATAGACATATTATGCAACCGTAAAGTCAACGCCGAGTCAGTCCTGTGTATCCTTAATTGCAAATTAAATTATTATTATTTGTTCGCGTATCATATGTATAATAATATAATATAATATTTAATAGTACCAATCACCTTATTAGCATTTTTTTCCAATTTAATCGCTTATGTATCATACATGGTTAATTCAATGAAATATTATACAATATGGCGATTGACTGTTCGGGAACACTGTGAATATCGAATTATTGTCTATCGTACAAATAATATGTCATAAATTTACTGGCATTTACTGGCCGATAACTTGTACAATAGAGTATCACAATATTCGACAGCGTTCATCCTTGAGGTCACCTTGAAAAGGGCCTAGCGCGTTTCATATTGTTATAATATATTGTTATAGCTGCATCATAAGCATAACCATCATGATTCTTACATATATAATAATATGTTACATATAAATATATTATATTATGTTTTTTTTTAAAATCAATTTAAGATAACGTCTTGTTCAATAATAATTATAATTGTTACTAGAGTTTTAAAAAAACGTAATAGTAGATAATAATATTATATTATTTGTGTGTACCTTATGTTATCGGTTGATACCGTAATTTATTTTTTTATTTCGTCCAGTTACATTTTTTATGATTTAAAAATTAAATCTTTACGTCAATTTGAGTTAATTTTTTTTTTCAAAAATATTACTATATATTACATTGTTTAATGATTATGTTGACAATGCTTAACTAAGATACCATAAGTAATGAAAATAAACAGTATGATATTATATAATATGTTTCTGAACTAAAGAAGAAAATAATTGCACATTTTATTCTTTATTTTTTAAATTTATTACAATGCATTTTTAAAATTACAACTTATTAAAAATAAATATTTTTTGTCTAATAGTTATTACAAAAATGTTATTGTTAGAAAATCATACTTATGTAGTTATATGAGTATTAGTTAAGGCCCGTCCACACCAAGGCAAGAGTAACTATATATTATAGATATTATTGTAACTCAAATAGTTTCCGGCAATACTCATATATACAGCAACAGTTAAAAATAAATGCAAGACACAATTTGTCCAACGAATATGCAACACATTCATTGCGACATTTTGTGGTTCATCGGTACAATTTTTCCCCGTGAAAATGGAAATAAAAGGCAACTAGCTACTTTTGTTTGTTGGTGGAAGAAATGGTTATTAGACACATTAAAATCTCCAGTATTTATTGTTGAAGAAATATGTCACAGACACAAATGTGGCTACTTGTTGTTACCTTGAAGTAAACGGTATTTTATAATTTTTACATTATAGTTATTTACAAAGGACTATAATAATATGTTATAATATTAATTATTATATATTATATACTACTTAAAAAAATTAATTATAAGTTTATTCAAAACACAGTAATATCTTTAAGTACTTAATCATAGTCCACCTAAGTACTATAATATGTCTAATAATTAATTGAAAAATAACGCATACGTTATAATTATAAGTTTTAATCATAGGTTTATGATTACGAAATACATTTAAAAAAAACTGTGAATTGTAACATGATAAACATAAAAAATATACTTGAATTGTCTGCAGAGTAAAATACCAAAAAATAGTTTTTAGTAAATTAGTATTTCTTTCACATTGCGCATACCAAGGTACATATTGTATATTATACTTTCCACGTTAAGGGACTTAAGAATATTTCTTTTTGCATTAATTTTGCATTACCTACCTATTGACTGTTTACTGTTTACGACAAAATACGCGGTATATAATACATTTAATGACTTTAAAATAAAACCGAAATAGATACATATTGTGTCAATAAAAAAAATTATCAAGATATATTTTTTTATTTCCCACATTAGTATTATATTGTGCTGTAACTTGATATTTGCAACGGGATTGCAGTGCGTTGTATGTGCAACTTATAACTTACAAGTACATAAACTCCAGCATCGAAATAAGGTCATCCGCTACATGTACTATATTAATTAGGTACCTACTTATAACTCCAATGCGCTAAAAAGTATTATTATAATTTCCCAGGAAACTATCATTGTAATGATAAGTTTAAAAGTTAAATAGCACAAATATAATGACTATACCTGCCTACAATTTGAATTTACTTCAGTTAAGTTTAACAATCAGTAAATTAAACTTGTCAAGTTTAAAGTTAATTTGGAAAAAATATTAACTTAACTCAGTTTATAAAAGTTAATTTACTTTTTTAATTAGTACCTGGATCACATAAAAAGTATTTTGTTTCAATATTATAATAAACAATATTATTTTATATAGAAACACAACATATAGTATCACCCATATATCTTTGATAATCGGTACAAACAACTTAAGTCAAAAATGGTCAAATACGATCTATTCGCACGACGACACTCTCTCGATAGCAGCTTTCACGATAGTAACTATCGCGTTTTACTATCATCGCGGCTTTAATATGTTAAAAATGCAGAAAAAAAAATGATTTTTTTTGGTACAATACTCTTAAGTCGTATTGTTAACGATTATTTCTTAAATTGCGTGGTATTATAGTAATATTTTTGAGCAGTTGAATCATCGTCAAGTACAACTATCTCATGTCTACTTATGATAATACTATTTTAAAATATAACAGTTTGAAAAAGTAAAAATCACTAAGTCAAGTTACGATAACAATATACATATTTTCGGTGATACAATATATATATATGTCGACATATGTTTTTAGTATCTTTATTTAATACGACTTAAGTTATTCGTACCGAGTGAAACACGATATTATTGTTACAATGTATTTATATTACTACCTCCCTATTATTATAGTAATTTATATGATTAAAAATATTTAAAATGACACGTTTTTAATCCAATGGTTGGTAAATAAAATGTGGTACATTATCTATATAACTTTTAAACATTTTAATATGTATCATATAAAAATTAAAAATATGATATGACTATAAGTACATAATTTTTAATTTGTACCTACTACCTTCGAAAGTTATTCTGTTTTTTACTTATGTATTGTTTGCCTTGTGTTTTAAGCAAAAATGATGATTAGAGCCAAAAAACTCCTGAACTTAGAGTCAAATCACAATGACGAAAAACCAAATTCTGAACCTCCAAGTAAGTATATTTTAATACATTAATATATTTTATAAATTTAATAAAAATCAACATAATTTATTATTATTGAATAGTTAATAATATTTCATTGTTAAGGTAATTAATAATTAAACTTTATTAAATATACTCGGTGATGGTTTTTTTATAATTGTATTTATATATATTTTTATTTTTTAATAATGTGGGAGGATGCCATATTGCAATATTTTAGTAAGTTGTATGTCAAGTAATAACAATAATCGGTAATAGTGTGGTCTTAAAGTATTAAGTCATGGTAGTAGTCAGATATTATTGTCTTAAGCCATAAAAAAACCTTTAATTTTAAGTAAATTTTATTGGATACCATACAGATACATAATTAATCACACAAGTATCATATTTAACCACATAAAGTAAAGTCACTCACGATTTTACAATATTTTTCAAACTTTAAATCACTTCTCCTGAAAACTAGACATTTTTGACTTAAGTTGTTTGTACCGAGCATCAAAGATATAATATAGTATTAGATTATTTTATTTAAAAACCGTGCATATTAAACACCATAGTTAATGTATAAAAACATTAAACCATATACATTTCAAAAACATTTTTCATTTTAAATTGATTGCTAATTTTTAAATCAACTGAAAAACCTAATTTATTTAAACAGTAAATTAAACTAGTTAAGTTCTTAAATTAATTAACTAGGACAACTAGGTAAGTACCTTTGCATATTTTATATAAGTATAGTCTCGTCGGCCGTAGCAGTAGGCACGGTACGTATTTTCACTGAATAATTATTACATCGTAACGATATGAATAAATTCAATCATTGTTTCGTCGAAGAACGACACTCCAAGGTTTGACATAACTTATTATATATTGGTATAGGTATACCTCGATTGCGTCTCACCACGTGGTAAAAATACGTTTACGCAGCTCTGATTGATCATAATATCGATTGGATCACAGACGTCATTACGTCAATTTATTATTATATTAGAATGTATAACATCCATTGTAAAAATTAATTAAAACTAAATGTTATAAAAAGCATGTTATTGCTTATCTGGTATTTTCATCAATAAGCAACAGGCAAAAAATACAACAAGATAAGCTCTTTAATTAATTTGATTTTTTAAAAATATTTTTTTCTCACTACAGTCGCTTTATCTCTAATTTTGTTTATGAATCCGCTCGAACGTATTTTTTTATTTTTAGTATTTAATACGCACGAGAGAAAATTTCAGCACAATACCTATATAAGTAATTTAGTAATTATTATGTTACATAAGCAGTTCGTTAACGGCTGACCGCTAACCTATATTTATTGAGTCTTAAGCGGTGATGTTTGTAGAATGTGCAATGTGTATTTAGATGCACTCCTTTAAATGTACTTAAATAATAATCTTAATATATCCGTCCATTTTTACGTCAATATTTAAATTTTATAAGAATCAAATTTATTGTGAACGTGTAAAACAAATGCAATCTTACTTAATTCACACTTATAATTACACAAAACAAAATGTCAATTTACATTACGTGGTCACGTATTATACTATTTTCACTTGACCTATACATTAAGATTTAAGACTTTTGTGTATTATAAATAAATAGTTATTATTCTATAGAAATATGAAATACGCGTGATACTCGTGATAGTATCGTTAAGATTTGAAGATTTTTTCAAAAAATACAATTATAGAAAGATAATTCATATTATTCAAATGTATTTCAATTAATTTCCATTAAAATTTTTTCCCTATGAATACACATAGTCCCTATGAAACTTTTATAGATGTTTCTTCGTCTAAAATTATAAATTGATTATAGTAATTTATATTATGGAGTTATAACATTAATTATACTGTAATATAATCGATGACATCGCAACGAGACACTTATGCAGTAGTGCACTACGATGTCCACGCATTAGAAATAATATGGTAATAAGTACAGAGTAATGACCGAGAACGGTATTTGCATTATTTTCGATAAACTATTTGCTAGCGTTTGGTAATTGAGGGTTTAACTAACAAGTTCTCACTATAACAATATTGGTTCATAATTACTTATTCTAACATTAAATTAGGTAACGAAATAATTAAACTAAAAAATTTCAGAAATTATTTTTTAGTTTCTGAGCGTAGTTCAGAATTAGGTAACAAATGAATGTGTTATATTATGTGTTTACAATGATGTGTGTTTTTTAAATTTTTATTTTTCGGTGTAACTTAAAAATTAATAAAGACCCTTGAAAATTTCACAAAATGTTAAAATAACCATTTTCTAAACATGATAATATTTTCAAACAACTTTGACTCTTTTTGAGCTATTATAGCCATAAGAAATTATTTAAATTTTTTAAATTATTTTTTCGTTAGAAATTCATAGATGTTTTTCTTTTCATAGCTAAGATGATAATAGAAGAGTTCTCATAAGTTTTTCTAAATTTACTCAAACGGCATATTAATTTTTTATGAGCGTTTTAACTTAAAATGTTTACGATACTCAGCGGTAAATAAATATTAATTACTAAAACTAATCTATCTTACAAGCCCATTTTAAATGACCTATTATTATACTGAGAACACTAAGTTTAAGAACTAAGTACCAGTTCAAATTTTCATTTTGATGCGTCAAAACGTACAAAAAATAATCTGTTGAATAATTCACAGTAAAAAAGGGGGATTGTCATTTTAAAAACAGAAATCTATATTCACATGCAGGACACTTCTTAAGTATCTAGTACGAAAAATCTCTTGAATTTAAAAATATGGTTATAATTTAATAAGTTCCTATTAAACAGTTATACCTATAATTGAAAATTCCGAAAATCAAACTCCGAAAAATAGCATTAGGCACCTATTGAAGAATGAAGAAAAAAAGGGGGTGAATCACTCTGTATATACTGGAATATATATAAATATGATTGCAATTTTTGTTGCAACTCATTAAGCCATATGAATTCCGGTGCTAAATACGTTTTACCGTCACAACAACAATAACAATAACAACAATACTAATAATATATAATTTAACTTAACGTCGAACACATACATACACACATCAGGTATCGAGTACGTGCACCATCTATACCTATATATGATGCGTCTGTGTGTTTGCCGGACCCGTCGCGGACGTTAATTCGAAGGTTTCTGTCGCCGTATCTTTTCGGCCGTACAACCATCGCACACCTTCGCCGCGAATACTAATTCAAACGGTTTTAAAATAATAAAAATAATCAAGTAAAACAATTATCCAACGTTTGCGCGCCGCAGAGCTGTGGCATATCGCTCACGCCGATCACGTGCCGACCGCCGCCGACGATATTGTCGTAGTGGCGACAGTGGCGTCGGCGACGAGAGTCCTTGGAGTGGAAGGTGGAACCCAATAACAAGCGACGTGTACAATAATGGAAAATTGAAAATTCTTTAGTAATACCAATTTTATATTTTAATATTCGCGCACAATAAAGGACCGGCCCGGCATGGACCTTAATTCGAGATGACTGCACATCGTTCGGGACTAATCGGATATCACAAAAATTATCGATATCGCAAATTTTAAATAATTTTCATACAAATTTGAAATAAGTATAATATAGTATTGATAAACTTTATTTACCTATTTTGATAGTTATTAAAAATTATCTTCTAACCTATCTTAGGTAGGCATACAATATTATAGGTAATGTGCCGACGAGAGATGTTCGTGATTAGTATTTTTAAAAAATATAATTTATACTCGGGCCGGGCCAGGTCAGGGTTTGCAATCACAAAACTATACGGACCGGTTGGGGCTGAACAATTTAAACCCTCCCCTCCATTTCTGATTTCTAGATCCCCGCCAGCAGATTACTATATTGAAGGTATAAAAAACAAACTGTTGGCCAAATAGATTGATGTCTGTTCAAAATAATTGGCGTCGATCGGTCGATGCCAAATAATAACCATACGGCCAAACGACTTTCGGATTTCTATTGCAAAACTCACGTGTGACAATTAATGGTCGGTGAGAGGTGATGACGGTGAAATTGTACAACTCTCTTATATGCGCCTGTACTGCAGAGTTACTAGTTAGACATCGTATTTTATATATTTGCAGTTTACATGTATGAACAAATGTTAAATGTTTATTCGTTTGATTTTTATTCTTGTCAAATGTTTAAATTCGCACGACGCGTATCAAATAATGATAAACAAAATAAACCAAACATTAAGTTAAACGGTTTGGTATTTTGACTGTTTTACTTTACTATTCAGTGTCATCAACAACTAATTGTACAGTTCAACTAATGAAAAATTATATTCCAGTGTTTTCACGACAAACCATTGCAATTATTAATTTTTAAGTTTATATATTTTGAATAACTACAAAAAAGTATATATAATAATATTATGAGCTCGCATAGATATGACATTAAAAATGTATGTTCTTATTAAAAAAAAGGTTAAACCTTCAAAAAATGTTTATGATAGAAATTGTTAACAATATTTTATTTGTTTTGATGTAATGTTTTAATGCAAATAATCAAATAATATTTTTAAATTGTTTTCGAAGTAAAGAATATCATACGCGATACGCTAAACAACTTAAACACCATAAGTCTAACATTATGCACTATGTAGTCGTAACTTAGTAATAATTATAAATACCTGTTGATAAAACGAAATAATTAAAAATATAATTAATCACATTTTATATCAATTATCTGTACCTGTAGTATTACATAATATGTATTATATATATTATACATAATGTGCATAATATGTGCCGTAATATAACATAGGTACTTGTTATTAGTAACCGGTCTTTAAGAAATGTCTGAAGATTGATTGTATAAATATTATAGGTAACCATTACCAAAATTATTCGCGTGCACGGGAAATTAAAAAATTAACAATTATAAGAAAACTGTTTTCTTTGGATATAGGCCTGTTTTGTACAACGGCAATGTTAAAAGAGACGTCGCATAAACATTTTTTGTTTACTTGTACAATTTGTCTCTGTCTCTTTCTCCAGCACTCGCAGAGTAAATATATGTATATTAATTAGTGTTATACCTTGGGAAACAAGTTACCGCAATTTAAGTCGATATTAAAATAAATGTTTGGAAAGTGTTTTGGGACGTATACCTACCTACTTTATGCAGTTGGCCTTTTGGCTTTATCTAATCTGTTCCGGACAAGTGACAATAATATAATATTATGTTTTGCAACTCCTCCTTAGGCAAATTATAATAAATTTGCGGTAAATGTGGAGTATATGCATCTTTATGACTCTATACAGTAATTTTAGTATCCAAAATAAGTTATATTAGATGCTACTCGAATGTTCGATAAAACACGATGACCATGTCCACGACAACTAGACGACCGCCAACACTTAGGACCAAACTACGATGCATTATTATTTATTACCTATCTAAATTAGCAACGGTTAAATAATATAATAATATTAAATATACATACAAGGTGATCCATTTAAGTGCCTATCTTAATCAAAAGTTTAAGATTTTTACGTAAACACTAAATTGTTATCATTGCAAAAAGCAAAACAATATTTTTGGAAAAAAAAACAAAATATCGTTATTAGTTTTTATGTATATTTACATTTTTGAACGGCAACATACAAAAATTGAAGTACTCCGAAATCTATATTCTGTTTTGGAATATAAAATATCATATTATATATTATAATATACAGGCACATAAATTTGTAACCTAAATAATATAGTCATACAATATTGTAAAGAACAACGATAAAAATATTTTCAAAAAGTTATGATTTCAAAATAATGAGTTTAGTCCTGTAGGGTGTTCACGGGTTTTCTCGAATCTCGATCAATACGAATAAAAAACAACAAGCTAACTCAAAAACTATCGGTGAGATTCATAATCACAACACATATATAAAAATGTTAAACAGATTCAAAAATATTTAATTTGGTATATAATTCCAGCCTTACACTCCATAATATATCAGATATCTAATGAAGGTAAACTCGAATAGAAACATTTTTTTCTCGTAATAATTCTCGTCTCAGGTACCAACTTAACATATTATTAACTAGTATAGGTATTATAGGTAGGTAACAAAAGTGGATTTAAGTATTTATTTTTTTATTAAAATGAAGTTTTTTTTTTTTGTTCATATGTTTTTTATTCAATCTGTTACAAAAATGAAGAACAATTGATGGTTTATAGGTTAAAATAAATAAAAATAAAAAGGCACATTAGACAGACTGTAGAGGCCTCCCAGCGGAGGTACTACGACATGAGTAAAAATGAAGTTGTCACGATCAAAATGCGTTTGCTATTGTTTTTCCTTTTTATAATCGCCATACCGAGAATACCAGAAAGTGACAATTCGTTCGTCACGGTATTCCATATTTCCATCAATATTTTCTAAGGATTTATTGAATATAATCGTACAAAATAATATAATAATAATTAATATTGTTTACGTAATATTATTAAAATATTTATCGTATGGTTAATATTATTACGTGCACGTCTCTCTTAACCATCTCACCTTGATGATTAAATTCGGAATAATTGCATGTCCGCTTTTGGATAATGGCGAAAACTTTAATCAGCAGTAGGTACTTACCTTTATATGTAATGACAACAACGCGCATTTAACTACGTGCAATTATTCCAGCTATAGGTGTACACGACTGCGGACGAACAGGAATATAATTCCGAGGCGTCTATATTATATCCGCAAGCGCATTAATTTAATACAAGTCATAATTTATAATATTAATATACAACGCTGCCGATAATGCACGCTCATGCACTCCGTGCAAAACTCGTGTAATATTCATGTGACGTACGCGACTATTATTGCTGCAGGTAGGTGCATTTTATGTACCTACCTAAGTGTTGGGTGCATAATGCAGTATATGGTACTATGGAAAAATAATTAATAAATAGCTCAAAAAAAGTCAAAATTGTTTGAAAATATTACCATATATGGAAAATGGTCAATATTTGGTAAAAATGTCAAGTACCTATTCGTTTTTGAATTTCGAACGAAAAAATATTAAAATTAGATCTGTATCAAAATAATATAATATCTATCAGAACTTGATATTTCTGAAGTCAGTATTTCTAGTACATACAAATGTTTAAAATCAAATAGACTAGAAAAAAGATTTCCAAACATAATAAAATCTTTCCGAATTTTTTTATGAGTGATACCAACTGTAGCAGGGAACGTTCAATTTCTAAGTTAAATTTAATTAAAGAAGAGCTTAGAAGTACAATGAGCCAGAAACGTTTAAACTCATTATCTTTAATGAGTAGGTTAGGTTTGATCATGCTTGAACATGAACTACTATCAAGTTTAGATTATGAAAATGTTATAGAAGACTTTGCGAATGAAAAAGCTAGGAAAAACCATTAAAGAGTATTTAATAATTGACAAATTTATATCAATACATATGTTGTTTTTTATGACTGTTATTTTAGTTTTTGTTTAATTAATTACATTTATTTTTTAACTATAAAACATATTAATGTATGAATAATTATTATATTGACGTTTTAATCAATAGGAAAGTATTTTTTGACCGTATGTTTTGAAATTATAATAAACAATAAAGTAATAGAGATTTAAACGAAAATTCACTTTTTACTAATAAAGTATAACAGTTAATAATTAATAATACATTATGTGTTAAAAATGTATATATTATAATTTAGTATTATAGGGCCCCATAACACCTTAAGACGGCTCTGCTACCCACTATAGGTACTTATTAACATAAATTATTGGCATATTAATATAATATAATAACTAATAACTAACAAGACCATTTACATTTGTGATAACTTCAGTCTTCTCTGTTATATCACTCAAACATAATCTAATTTTACGATGTCTTAACATTAAATTCCTATACAGAGTATTTAGGTGCAAGCGAATCAACTATAGACAAAACGTCAAAACAAAATTGTAAAGTATAAATGATATTGGAAGCAGGTTACATGTTCGAATGCCGTGTGTTTGAAGGTCGCATATTCGAATCATAAAATAATAATTAAAGTAAGCTGAACGTAAATAATCTAAGCACATAGGTAGGTACCGGTTATTGTTCAAAGGTGGGATAGTTAACGAAAAAAAATTACTTGAGTTAGTTAAGGTAAACCAAAATTAATACAAACAATATAACTAACTCTAAATGTTTAAAGTTAATATATTCAGAAAAATAATTACTTAACTCGGTTGAATATGTATATATATTATCTTCTATATAAGGAAATACTTATGCCTTTTTTTACTACGTTTATTTGGGTGAAAAAAATTTCACTATTTAATCCACTACCGAGCCTTACCTACTTATTATAATATATGATTACGTCACCATCATTTATGGTCGTTAAAAATTCGATATTCACGATCGATAAGTCTCTTGATATATCTTACGTGTAGGCAAGTCTAGTATGTGATTATATTTATAGAAAAAATGTAAGGAATTCTTATGTTCTATTGCCCGCTATACATTCAACACACCGGGTTTATTCGACACTGGTTTGTACATAGTAAGCCTTCTAATGGGTAATTAAATACACAAAATAGTTATAAAAATTGTATTATCCGTGTGGACTTCAACAAATACGTTTATTTCCTACAATATATAGATTTTAGATAGGTGCCGCCTGTACATCAAAAATGTGTAAATTTCGTTACCTGTTATTGTATCTGTACCTACATCTCATAGACACCGGAAAATCTAGTGGATAAAATATTATATTGAATATTAAATACCATAGATATCCGTGCCATGCGTATTTTATATACATAATATTATACACTATTATAAGTGGACACGTGAGATATGAATACTAATGGGTTGATTTGTATACATTTGATCGCTGCAACGTCATATCTGCGGTCACACGATTCGCCTCGTAATTTGTAGGTCACGTGCATTATAATATTATTATATTGTATACCTACATAATTTAGCAGAAGGCCAAAATCGTAAAATCGGGGCTTGAATTGGGAAAAAGTAAGAAGAGCAAAAGCAGGTATGTAAAAACAATAATGTGCGTAGGTTCCTGAATTTTTCAATGTCTTATTGATTTGGACAATAGTATATAATATAATTAGAATGAATTCGCATACATAATTTTTTAAAAGAAGAGAACATCCCCTCAATTTAAGCATTGCAGGTTATACCCAAACAAAACAGTTTTTGAAAATAGTTAGGCAAATATATGTTATATAACTCGCAGCACGGTAGTATGTCTGAAGCTCGGCCAAGAGGGCCATAATAATTACTGATTTGTTGAATACAGTTGTTGGTCATCGTCGATATTATACTCGTTAGATACAGATATCTATAATATATATACTACATAAACGTTTTGTTTAATCATCGAAAATTATCTATCAATTAACACTAATAATTTATTACAAAATACATATTATTATTATTATTCGCCACATTTGAGTGTATGAAAAATCTAAAAACACTCCAATATCAAAAGAATTAGTTATTTGGGAATATAAAAACAAACCATATAGAACGCCAATGTTGTACTTCAGTTAGATTATTAGATATTTAATTGGATCGATGGGTGGATTTAACTCAGACGAATTGTTAGCTAGGTACATGAATAAGTGCAGTACAATCCATACTCGACGAAAACTTCATCTCGACGAACCGTTTATATTCGTTAAGTATATTATATTCTTTGATGGCCGGTGGGTATCGTATCAAAACGGTCGTAGATGGCACGTGGCCCACCGTAAATTTAATATACCTGGTATACGGCTATACTTACGGCTATATTGGCCAACAAAAAATTATCTTTAGAATTTCGTGATAATTTTATGATATCTAAAGAGATATTATTAAACGTAGGAAACGATAAAAAGATACGAATTTAGGTAGTGAAATTATTATTATTTTTATACCGATAATGTTCCAAAAGGGTTTTTAATGCAATATCGAAAAATGGTCAGATATATTTTTAATTTTTCTCTTATTCTCACTGTACCATTAAAATAATTATTATGCGGTGATGACTTAATATGCAAATACAATTTTAATTATAGCTTTCCAAAAGTTTCCTAATCTTTCTGTTTTATAAACCATATTAATATATTTAGAACACGTACATTATTCTGCAGTAAACTTTCTAGACAAATGAAAAAAAAAAAAAAACTAGAAGTTGTCAGTTATGACTTATGACCGATGTTTGGCTACCACTGTTATTTGTATACCATCCCTAACGTCGAATATATATTTTAAATACTAATAGGTAATTAATAAACGGCCGTGTGTGTCAGGTTTAGGTAACAATCGATTTAATAATGTGGTCATGTTTCAAAATCAATCTGCTCTGATGACGAGCCGAAACATTATCATGCGGGTACATATATTATTTTTTTATATAAAATGTACAAATATTCCTATATCCTAGTTTAAATTATTCACGGTGGGAAGTTGTCTGACCTTATGAATTATAATATCCCAAGACCGCCAAGTAAACAAAAATATAAGTAACTTATAATTTGTTATATAATATATAATACGTGCAAGCGTATTGCTTAAAATGTATACGGACAATTATCGCCTATTTTAAGTTAATGGTATAACACCTATTATATTATTTTAACTTAATAGTATAAATATTCTTATATTTAAATATATTAGGTACATTATATATGATGCCGAAATAGTCGTATAATTCTTATGATAATATGCAATCTATAACCGGTGTTATTTCTATAATTATTGCATAGTTGATCAACAAACAATATGTAATCAGATTATGAATAGTGGTAGCTAGAGCTACCTATTATGCGTAGATAGTAGATGCCTATATAGGCGTGGACTGGTAAAATAGGACACAATTTGAAGGGCAAATAACAAAAATTGTTGGGGCAAATTTAATGCATGTAGATTATTTATAAAATATTAATATATTTTATTTTGTTTTGAAAAAATATTGAATATACGTTAAAAACGTAAATAAGTACCAAGTTACAACCAACTTTCAATCAAAGTTTTACGATATTATAGATTACTAAATACTAGTAATCGTAAGTTGGCGACAATCTGCTGTTCATTAGGTGTCTAGAGTCTTTAAATGGTATATAATAAATGATATTAGGCAAATATATTTTAGGGCAAGGGATGCTGTAGCATCCTAGCATCCCAGCTACTGGATAGCTACTTTAATTGTTACCAATTTAATGGTTTTAGCTATAATATTTCAAATTAACTGAAAAAGCTAAGGTGTTACAAAGGCCTATTTAACTATAGTTACATTAGCAAGTCCATTATAAAATTAATTAACTAGTTATAATTATAAAAGTCTAAAAAAATTGACTTTTTGACCTGGCTTTAACTTTTTATTTTTTAGATTCTGAGCAGAGATTGAATGTATTGATTTCACGATGATGTGTGTTTTTTATTTTTATTTTTGTGTCTGTCATCATGTTTGTATTAGCAGTTTCTATACACGATACAATTTTGAAAATAATTTGACTCTTTTTGAGCTGTTTACGGACATTGACAGTTTTCAATTTTTTTTAATTTTTTTTTTTATAAATATCAATAAAATTTTATTTGTTGGTTAAAAAATCGTGACAATTTAATATAAGGCTCCTGATATATTGTTCTAATAGCAGTTGAAAAATATTGAAAATACATAGACACAATTTTTTTTTATAATTTTGAAAAAATTTATCAAATTTGTAATTTAATAATTATTTTGTAGTTAAAAATGTATAAAATGTTCAACTTTTATAGCTAAAGATTGAAAATTGAAAACAAGGCTCCACGTAAATAGGTTATATATAAATTACTTTATTCACAATAATATCATCAAATATACTTGGTAATATCATAGGCTGTTATTATATCGTTTTCGCTCAGAATCGTTTTTCTTATATAATGATTTATATCATTGAATTTAAATTTAACACCATCCATTACAGTGACCCACCTATAACCTAATGAACAGCAGAGCGTCACTCACTTGCCCACTTTTTTTTATATTATTGAATTCAAATTTAATACCATTATACAGTGACTCATTTAAAACCTACTATACAGCAGAAAGACATCCACTTACCCACCTATCTTACTAATGTTAATTCTCACCATTGCATACGCACAACACATATCTCAATATCTAAATCTTCAATTGAAATTAATAGTCAATATGCAGTATTTTATAGACAAATTTAAATTTAAAACTACTTAGTAAACAGCAACAGTATAATATTCTATATGTATAATATAATATTAATTAATGCGAAGACCCCCCCCCCCATCGTTTGAAAAATAGAAGTTTGTATCTTCACAGGAGTATAAGACACTCTTTTGTTATAGTAAAAACATCTCAAGAATTTGAAAATATGGTTTTAAGTTGGTATATTTAAAAATTCCAAAAATCAAATTTTGAATAATTGCATTATTGAAGAAAAAAGTGAGTGAACTTACTTGGTGAATCATTCTGTATTGTACATTTAACATGATTACGATTTTACTTATCTTTTGTCGAACTATAATATTATAATATAAATAATTTAATACTCTCAAGTCTGAGTATGTACAATACATAGTTTTATTCGAGCAAAAATGTTTTGTTTTGAAATAACAGGCATTAGTGATTAGTTTTATATTAATTATATTTAGATAAACTCTGCAATTTTGTGTTGTAAGACAAGACATTGACGTGATGTTGAATACAAGGTTCATGTTCTACGTTTTAATATTTTATCTAGAATAACTAATTAAACAAATATTGATTATGATTTATGTGCTAATAGTTTTTTTCTTTTTATCAGCACTAAACGATTTTGGAAACGCTATCAAAACATTTTACTGAACTTGGCTCATAATCATTGGTTTCACATTTCGCTACTGTTACCTAATAGATTGATATTCGTTAAGCCGATTTAATAGAATACATTCTAAAACGTAATTATTAGTTCATATAATCATATACCTACGACTTAACACTTCAATTATGATTTTAGAACTGACAAAATTAATATGATAAGCATAATTGCACTTTCTTCTGATAATAGGTATCATTTAAATATAATATTTGGTTTTCAATAAATTAAAAAATATTTTGAAGGACGTAAAAGAAATTAAAATTAAATCATCCAAAACAAAGAAAACACCGATGGTATCTACCTGAAAGGTTCACTGAATACAATTTAAATTTTAAATTTTTAAATTTATCGATATTTAATAACATTTTATATTTATATACTTATTAATGATAAACTCATCCATTCCCTTGAAGAACGAAAGTATATGACTTTAGAGTATTTACAACTCTGCCTTAAAATAATAAATAATAATTGACTAATAACTAAAGTACATTTCACAAACGCTTTTATTGTGATCTCCGTTCATTTTTTATTTCAAATAAAAGTGTAAACTTTTTCACTTGAGCAGATTAAAAAGACAATTCTCAACAAAGTATAGGCTCTGCACGTGATTGCAGTATTCATTTCGCAAATACAAAATAATTGTACCTAATTATTACTTTAAAAACTCTGAAGTAGGTATCAATAAATCATCATACTCTACTCTAAGCTTGATTCATTATTATATGATTTTTATAGAACGTTTTCGAATATACAAAAAAATATTAATTATATGGAATTATCCTTTAATTTAAAATTCTAGTACTTAATTCTCAAACCAACTATTTTTTTTCTAACAAATTAATAATTATCAACATTTGTGAATTGCAATTAATTTCACTATAGTAAAAGTATCAAAATTAAAACGCTTGTAATAATATATTTTATTTCATATTTTTATAACCTTTAGAATAAGGTTTAAATAACATTTGATTAACCTTCAAAAACTCGATAAAATTATTGAGATAAAAATTGCTGATTTAATCAATCAAAGACTAATACAGATAAAATAAACGTATTGAAAACGTTTTTATATCATTTTTGAATCGTGTAGGTATATAAATATAATAATGTATACCTAATTAAAAATGGTAATAATAATTATCAGGTATTTTGGTAGGTACTCATAAATTATAAACAAGCCCGAATTCAATTTTGTTTTTAAAATTAAACGGATCAGTACTATTATGAAAACACAAAAACTACCAACTACAAATCACAATATAATAAGTTAGTACCTACTTAACATCGATAATAATATGTAGTTTTTAAATAATTCTATTTAGGTATTATTATCTTCTTAGTGCCCAAAATTAGTTCACAGATTATAAGGTAATTTCATCACGAAAAAAAATAGCTTTAATGGCGACGGCATGGATACGTTTTAAATGCTACACTGTGCCACTGTTTGCCTTGTTAAGAATACTTTTTTTCAAAAATATTTAAATTTAAAAAAAAATATCATTTAAAAGTATTCAATAAACTTTGGAAATATCTTATTTTATTAGTTCAATTAATTCGATATTAAAATATGTAACGTTAATCACAAATAGATACTTACCTAAACTTATTTATTGATATTTAAATTAAAAAGTTAATACATATATACTATAGGTGCAAGAATTTCGGTCACATATTATAATAATATAGTTTTTAGTTAATCACGATCCATGACAATTAAACTTCAGTTAGGTACACATACATCTTAGCTATTCTATTTATAGCTTCCTATTTTATGATTATAAGTTCGTAGAATCATAATAAAATATAATGTTAAAAATAAAATTTTAAATAGTAAAAAGTAAAAAAAATTGGTCATTAAAATACAACGGTCAAACGAAAAAGATATTAAGTATTCAGAAATAAAAAAAAAACAAAGTAAAAGAATTTTTAAGTATTTAAAATTCATATGCAAAAATTATTAATTTTCAAAAAGTATTCTAAAAGTATTTGAAATACCCAAGTATTGAAATAAGTACTTAACAAGATTCAGACTACAAGAAGTTATGAGGTATAAATTACACAGCTTAAATTAAACTAAATCACATAATATCATTGTCATTGTATGAAATCGAATAAATAAGCAATCTGATTCCTTGTCTTAATACTCAATAAGCGCTAAGCAGTACATAAATTAACAGTATATATTTTATGGTATACGCCTGTAAGACACAGCCAATGATGTTCCTAAACTAAAAACAATAACTCAAAGTCCTATAGTACCTATAGTATACGCATCTACGTCATGTATAATATGTTAAGGTGGAAGTCGACATTTGATGAATATAATATAAATAAAACTAATTATCTAACTATACAAAATGTGAAATGAAAATCTCTGAACAGGCTAAACTCTGGAACTACTTATCAGATCTTCTTGATTTTTTTCCGAGTATTTCACGGCGAAGGTTTCTATAAAAGAAAATCCACCGGAAAAGTAGGAAATCTGGATGTCAAAAATACAACAGTAGCGCCATGTGTTCAGAAAAAATAAACTAAATAATAAAATAAAAATTTAGTTTATTGTTGCAGATTAAAATAGCGTAGAATATATTTTACTTGCTATTGGTTAATTGGCCATATTGTTGATTTGTATTATTATCTTTTGTCAATATATATCCAGATTTCCTACTTTTCCGGTGGATTTTCCTAAAATTTTCTTTCATAGAAACTTCTCCGTGAAATACTCTTTCGTTTAAAAAAATAATTAAGAAGATCTGATAAGTAGTTCCAGATATTATATCATATTATATAATATATATAAAACTCGTTGGTTTTCGTTTATGGCATTCAAAATGTACCTATCTATATTGAAATTGAAAAAGAATTAAAATTCATAATATTATATTATGTCAACATTATAATGGTTTAGAGTTTAAACACGTTAAGTAAACGAATCAATTTTAAAAACTGAAAAAAATATATTAATTATCTAATTAAAAATTTTAATTCAATAATAGCCAACACATATGTCTATAATATTAGTATGGTTCATTGCTAGGTAATAAGTTTTATTTGTTGATATTTAAAAGCTATATAGAACGACTAGCTGATCCCATGCACTTCGTTACCCGTTAAATGTACAAACTTTTACATTACTCAAACTTTGTTCAATGCGTTATTTAATATTCGGTGTATGATGTTCTAGATTAATCTTAACTTTTCTGTTGCCCGGAATAAAAATTCTGTTCGCAGTAGTATATTATCAGGTAGGCAATCTACCTGCGGTAGATCGCGGACCTTGTGCTGTTTGTACATAAGTGTATGAATTAACTCCATAGTATCAAAGTTATACCAAGTTTGTCGTTTTTACTTGGTATAACTTTGATAAAAAAAGTAAAAAGTAAAAATAATAAATGTAACCCTTTTTTTAAAAAGTAACCCGCATAAAAAACTATTTTTATTTAACCCTTTATTAATTATTAACCCTATTAAAATCATTTTAAAATTCAACCCCTTTAAAAATACCCTACAAATGTAAGCCTTTTAAATGTTAACCCTTTTTTTAAAAAAAATAACCCTTTAAAAAGTAAAAAGTAAAAAAAAAATATAACTCTTTTAAGAATTAACTTTTTAAAATTAACCCTTATTCTTTAAAGAATATTCAAAGTATTATAATAATAATAATTATTATTATTATCTATATATGTAAAAGACTAACTGCTCCTGCGCACTTCGTGGCCCGTAAAAAATGACAACTCTTAAAAAAATTGTGATTGTTCAACTCCTTTTTGGTGTAGCTCACTGCAGTAATTGCATATCAGCCACCCTGGTAGGCAATGTGCGAAAATTCTATTTGATGCTTGTACCTGATCTGCCCGATTAACCAATGGTAACCAATAATAAATAAATACTTTGTCTATTAATTATTTCTTCTATAACCAATAACGACCATTTATATTTACAAACATTCCACCGTAAATCTCAAAATCCTTGTTTGAGCACTTCCCCAGGCTTCTATTAATTTGTCGTAACGTGGTGTTATATAGCCTATAGCTTTCCTCGATGAATTGACTATCCAATAAAAAAATAATTTTTCAATTCGAACCAGTAGTCTTGAGTATAACGCTTTCAAACAAACAAACAAACTCTACAGCTTTATATATTAGTATAGATTATAGATCGAATCTACATAATCAAAATTGAAGATAATATAATAGGTAAAAATATTATAAATAAAATCGTAAATAATATACAAATTATGTAAAAATGGTATTTAAAATTAACACTAAAATCGAAGAAAAAAGAATAAACTGAACACAATATATAATACGATGTTGTGCAAAAATATAAATACCTATATGATATAATATGAATTTGACACGATAAATAGTTTATAAATCAAATCAGAAAAATCGATAATCGAAATTAAATTGTGCGTGTGAGTGTAAGGTGCACTTGTGGACATGCTGAGTATTGGAAAGAATCATCGATAAAAAGATCGAATTTTTAGGGTCTTACATCTTATATTTATTGACTTTATGCAGCTCAGCAGAAGTGAAAAATGTGGACAACTTATTCGTAATAAAATTCTAAGAAAAAAAATTATTTTGCATATCAGAGAAAATATTAAGCCAATATTTAATATTTAAGAATATACTGTAAATTAAAAAAATATATTATTAACTGTTCATAAAGAAATCATTTTTTTATTTTATCGAAGTGTAATTATTTCATCTTAGAGTAAAATATAGTTTTAATTTAAAAATGAAAAACGATAGAAATTGTTAAATGTAACTTTTTTGTGATTAAATTGTTTAAATGTGATTGAATTTAAGTAATTTACCAAAGAAAAGTTGTGCAATAGTTATTTGTTGATTTTATTATCTATTTATTTTGTTTTTCTTAAATTGTATTTAATTATTAAATATGAATTGACTATTTCCAGTGTAACTGAATTTAAATAATTAACAAGAAAAGAGGTGTGAAATGATTATATTAAAGTTTAAACATATTATTACGCGATGCGCAATTTATAATAAAAGGTTAACGTAAATTTTATACATTTATAAAGTTTAATGTGAACAACCTATAATATATTTTTTTATATTGTAACTGGTGTACAGAATTTAAAATTTGATTTTTGAAGTAAAAGACAAGTCTATTTTACCAGATTGACAATATTTTAAGGTTTGTTAAACCATATTGAAATCGTGTGTTCAACTTCTAAGAACCTAAAAACCCGGTCTTTAGACTAATAATATTATACCTATGTATGATAGTATATACCTACAGCCAACTCGCTGGTTAATTTGTGAATTTCGATCACTCATAGTTAATGTACAATGCTCACTTGTCGCATGTGGACGTTTTGAAGAGAATTGTCGGTAAACCGAAAATCCAATACTTGTCGAATTCTTCACAAAATCAGGTCATGGGCAAGGGTAAGATCGAACAACAATGTATTATATTATAACGCACACGTCCTATACAAGCTCACATAGTCACATAATACTATAAAAGACTAATTATTAGTAAAAAAAAATTAAAATTATAAAAAGTCCACGCGAGGACAGTGGAAAAAAAATGAAGTAGGTAAATATAATTATAATACTCAATCTCGATATATTTGTTTTAGAATATAGGTATATTAAGAAAAAAAATACGTCAGAGCTCAAATGCTCTGTCAAATTAAATCATTTAAAATTGGCTGTATATCATATACCTATATATTGTATATACATAAATCTACACGAACTCGTTCTGTATGGCTGTATACCTGTTGACTGATATATAGCTGCAGTTGGTGATATAATAATAATTGTAATGCTTTAAAATACAAGAAAAATGCCAAAACATTTATTTTTATAGTATGAAAAAAAAATTCACTAAAAATGAAACGAGTTATGTACTAGGAAATTATTGTCTTAGAGCTCCAGCGTCATATTCAATGGTACATTGGTACCCTTCAGTGACTTATAATTAAATTATATAATAATTATATAATATTATAGTCCATATAATTAAAATAATAATAATATCTAACTTTGCGCCTTAGTGTTCGAAGAACAACGTTAAATTACGTTTAAAGTTTATAAAGATTGAATCTATAATATTTAAAACTGTTAAATTTCAATTAAATATGAAGGTGTACATTCATCGAGTTTTTCGTCAATAACAAATAATATTTACGATGTATGATTGATGTTAAATCAAATCACATTTGCCTGTGAAAAAAACAAGTATATTCCTACCCAATAGTATCATGCTACTCCGTGATTAAAAATACAATCTTTGTCCATGATTAATTTTGTCGAGCTTTATTTTTATTAATCATAAAATATATTTTCAATTGTTGTTACCCATAGTCAGGTACCTATTGAAACTAAACGTTTATATGTATTATTTATTGGAACATAATATATTATTATGAATTTTAAATAATGGATAATTTTATAATAATAACCACCTGTGCGTATTGACACTCCGGGGAACGAGACATGCGATGACCAGGCATAATATTATTATTATATTTTACGTATCCCAGTTGAATTTGATACCCAAAAATTATTACATTGTAATATAATAATAAGTGTATAGGTACGCGTGTTATATTTGTCATTATTCGGCGGTTGCAGCGCAGCGGTCAATTTTCGTTGTCTTGTTCAATGTCAAAGAGGCATTATACTATTCGTTTGTTTTGAATTTTTTTTTCAATTCTTCTCGAATTAATTTGTCTCAAGTATGTGTATAGTTAGGTAGAAATGTGCCAGTACAACTTGTATATAATATAAGTATAAACCATATTATTATGTGTCCGCATTAATCAAACAGCGCCTAACAGTCAGTGGTCATTAAAAAAAAACTTATAAAAATTAAATTTGTATTGTTTGCACTAGATATAACATTTATACTTATTGTATTACCAGATACATAAATATATAATAAATGAAATGAAAAACAATTTTAACAACTATTTATTTATATAAATTTATTTTTAAGACTTAGTACATCTTACTTATAATATGATATTATTATTGTGTACATGTACAATCTAAAACGTTCATTCTTCTACGAGGTTTTTTTTATGAAGTGGTTAATATTTCTTTTTCTATATTGTCTCATTTGGCAAAAATACGGCTGATTGGACGGGTCATGGCTTTTTACACCCCCTCCTAGCTACGCCGCTGGTCATTGATTAGAAATAGCCAACAGGTATACTAGTATTTATTGTAGGTCAGTGTTTTAAAATCATTTTACCTTTATAATAATAAGAAGAATGACAATTATTATTATAAATTATTGACCTGTGCGTATTTAATTACCAAAATTAAAACTAGGTATGTTTACATTGTACGGTGCAAACAAGTTTAAATATCACACTGTGCAGACGCGAAACAAACTCTATTGTCACCTTATATCGGTTACAAGGTCAACAATGTCATTCGAACGAGACTCCTGTGAAGAGATTTTATGAAACGTAGGTATTTTTCTTAAATGAATCGAATTTAAGTGATAAAAGTGATGATAAAAGTGATAAAAAAATCACTATGAGGACGTCGTACTCGACTAATAAATATATGTGTTGTCTACTTGTCTCCGTCTTACACTCTTACTAACGCATAACATACCTAAATTTATGTTTAGCAGTAATAGTTAGTTACACGAAATGTTGTAAATTACTTTAGTACAACATAGTACCTACTACCTACCTAGCTATTGTCTATTAGTATTCAAATACTTATTGACTGAGCATTAAAAATTTTCCTTCTAATACTTTTTTCGCTACTTTCGATTCTAAATATTTCGAATTGCAGTAAAATGAATTGACTAAGCGACAATTACCGACATTTTATCATTATAAAAAATATGCTACCGCTTAAATAAAGGGGCTTTAATAAATTACATAAAAAGGATTTTTTTACAACACTGCGTACGAGCATATTTATATGTAGGTACCTAAATTTGTTTGATCTCGACGATATCATCTATTTAGATAGAACATTTAACCACAATAATTATGTCGTATAGGTATCATGTGGTTTACCACCTACCTACTATTATATGGCGTGTTTCTTCCGGTCCACGATTATAATATTATAGGTATTTCATAGCGATAAAATACCAAAAAATGAGAGGGAATGCAAATTATTATCATTTAATCGTAATATTATATTTGGTCAGGAAGAGGTCCGCTGACGAATTTTAAATGCTATACGTAGGTACTCTATAAGCCAAGTAATTATTATATAGACCTTTACAACAAAGGATTTACCATTGTGATTTCCGCTATCGATGCTTATGTTTTCATACAACGATAGGTACCTATACCGAAAAAATTTGTTTTTTTATCTAATTTAATTTATATAAATTATTTATTCATTGAATATGAATATTTCTGGCTGTGCTTAATTATGAACTATTTAAAACCACAACCAATACAAGTTATTTTTGTTTTCTAATAATTTACATATATTATTTAAATATTAATATTTCTAGCTGTACCTAATCATGAGATAATTAACAGACCGATCTCCCCCCTGAAGTATGGTACCTAATAATTAAACCTTTATATGCCAGAGTGAGAGTGATAACAGTGGATTTTTGTTTTAATTATATGAATTTATAAAGTACTATGATTTAAACGGATATTTTAATGATTTTATATAGTTTGCTACTAACCGATACGCTTATATTTAATAATAGAGGCACAGCCCTGTATCGCGACGGTAAATTGAATGGTCTCTAACCAAACCGATCAACGTTTGATACTGTCTTAGTGTAATATTGTCGCGTAATGATAGTAGGTACAATATTTATTTTTTTTGGTTTCGACATCGAATATCAATATTATATTATCGAAAATGAATTAATCGATACATTTTTTACACTCATAATAAAACTTTTTGTTCACTTATTATATTATATTATAATATATACTAATGTCTATAATGGCATGACAATGCTTTGCTATTGATAGGTTTTTGTGATTGTTCAACTCCTTTTGGGTATAACACGCTGTGGAAGCAAAGTCTTATACTATATTATAGTACTGATATGGTATCATAGGACTTGTTTTATAAGTATTTAAAGTTTAAAATTTGACAATATTCGTCAAAATCTCGAATATTTACAAATTATTTTGTAGTTACAAAACTTATACAACATTGAGTTTTTATAGCTAAAGGTTGAAAATTTAAAACAAAGTATCTTATATTTTTAGTTGATACATATTATCATTAATTATAAATACTAGTATTATAAATAATAAATAATTAAATAATAGTATTTATAATCAATGCTATTATATTATATAATATACATTTTCATACTACCTATGTTATTTTTTTTTAATTTATTTAAAATACCTTAGGCCACATGGCCATTGGGTGTTAAAATATTTTAATTATCTAACTAAAATTTATAATCCTTAACAGTTGTAGTTTATGTAGGTATATAAATAATGCACATAACATTATAATACTGCGGTGTAAAAGATGTAAAACAATATCAAATATTATTTTTATTTTTTTATTAATCTGACAGTACATATTTCAGCAACCATATAACTACATGTCAAATTTTTATTCATTTAGCGATAGATATATAGTATGAAAAATATTTTTTTAGCAAGGCAGTGGGAATATCACAATTTTTTTCATCTAATTATATCGATCTTGAAATATGTATTCAATACAAAGTAAACAAAAGTGGCAAGTAGGTAACAACTCTGCTGTACAGTAGGTATATGTGTCGAGTTTACCTCGTCATTGAGTAGGTCACTGTAATGGATGTGTTAAATTTGGTTCAATGATAAATCATTGTATACGAAAAACGATTCTGAGTGGAGACGATCTGTCAGCATATTATATTATTATTATATCATAAAGTAAAATATTCATTATTAATTATTATATTTTTATAATAGTATATTACTATCATAGTCACTTGCATTATAGTAATAATAATACGGTAGCCGTTTACGGTATAGACAGGCAATAGTTTAAAATTAATCTTAATATTTAGAAAGTCCCTACGAATATTGTTGAATTACAACAAAATAACAGAAATCGTTATTTTTTATGTTTACCTATATAATATATGTATATCCATTATCCAATAGGTATATTCAATTTCGTCAAATTTAAACTTTATGTCTATAAAAAAATTGTGATTTTATATTAATCTATTTTTAGGTATCAATAAGAAAAACGTATGAGGAATCTTGTACTCAAACAAAATAAAATGTTTAGTGAAATAAAAAGAACAACTAACAAGTGGCCCGTAAACATTACTAATAGAAAAGACGAACCCGTATTAAACAAACTAAGAATTGACCAAACAAAGCTAATCCACAGTTTTTTAATGACCAAAGAAGACCCTCCAATAGCACCACGTACGGAACTAAAATCAACATAAAATGAATTTACAAGTTGTATAGATTGTAAATATGCTTTTGAATAAAAAAATAATAATAATAAATATATTTCACAGATATTAGAATGAAATAAAATAATTTACCAGGACCCCAAACAGAAGCAACGAACAAAGGAATAACATTTTTAAAACATTCAGAATTATATTATAAACTGATATGATAATTGATAATATATTTAAAGAAATAAAAATTGTAATTAAAAAAAAATAATAATAAAAACGTAAGCACGTGTATACGCTAATAACCTGTTGAACAATACACTGTTGAAGTGAATTGTTCAAATAAATAAAAATAAGTACTCAAAAATAAATTATTTTCAGTATTTCTAAACATTTTACATTTTAATGCTATACAAAATACATAAAAGTGACACAATCTGGTCGTTTAAGTCTCGATAGGTACCTTAGGTTATAATAATATAACTCATATCAATAAACATTATAAATATTCAACAATTTAATAGTTTTTAATTGTGCTGTTATTTTTTAAAAAGATCGCAAGGAACTACCAAAAAAAAATATTAAAATAAGCTCAACTCGAGATCGTTGTTAGATTCCAAAAATAAAATAAAAAATATATATATTATATATTAATATTACCAAAGAATATTATTTTTCAGAAAAGTAAAAATACGTTTTTGTATAATTGTATAATATAACGTAATAATGTAAATACCACTATTATATTTAAAAATATTTAGAGATATTATATTAATATATGTTCTGACTTAATCCTTAAATATTTGTATAATATTTAATGATATGTTAAAATACAAAAACACTAAACCACATAAAAAAAAATTTTATTTTAATATAATATCCATAGTTTTAATTATTCCTCAAAATTATGTGTTCTTCCCTCACAACCTCATTAAATTTAATATTTTAATTATTTTATCTTCACTGTAACGAAACCAAATTTTTACTAATGGCCTTTGTCGCCGATGTTATTTCGAGATCAATTAAAAAAAAAATTCAAAATTATATACTATAACAATATTATCTACTTACATGCTGCCACTCGAGACTTTCATATTAAATCCATCAAGTACTGTAAAATCTGGAGGATAAACCTTGCAAGCATTTTTCACTTCCACGGCATAATCAGCTTTTAGGTGCATTTTGTATCCAGATGTACGAATTACGATCAACGAATCACAACCTATGAGTTACAGAAAACTGTTTCAAATAACCTTAAGGTTACATTGGACAAACTATATAACTGATAGTTTCCATAAAAAAAATTGGTCTCAGTCACGGCCGTTTAGTTTTAAGATATATATGTGGAAGGAATAATTGTGAATTTTTTTCATCCGTTTATTTGTAATAAATAATAATATTAAATAATTATTTAGGTAACTACTTAACTTATCATATCAGATAATTACACAGTGTTCTTAGGTAATAACTCATTATAATTTTTTTTTATAAATTATTAGAATAGAATTGAAATAAAATATTATTATTACAATTGAATAATATAATACGGAGAAAAATAAATAAGAACCCAATGAATGGTATCACTCCACTTTGGATATACATTAATATCCAAATTCCGTTCAAATAACATGTAGCCGTGAACTTTATTGAAAATAACGATTTAATTATAACTAAATATATTTAAGATATGTGACTTATAAGTTTCTAAAACATTTACTTGATACTTATAAACTTTGTGAATCTCAGTTTTGCCATCAGCACAGTAGTTAATTCTTGAACTTTAATTTAGTTTGGCTTATCCAGATAATCCTATAGATTAGGCTATACGGAAATACCCAATGTTTACAAGCCATTTTAAAATCATTACCAGGTCAACATATTATACTGTCTACTTTCTTTATATTTCTAGTATTTTTCTATTATATAAATATTTACACTACAGTGTAAGTACAAATTATTAAAATACACTTAACTAATTGAATAATACAGAGAAAAAGAATTAATAAACCAAAAATGTTACCACTCCTGTACGTTTGATGTACATTAAATATTAAAATTCCGTTCAAACCTGTAAACTTTATAATGATTTAATTATAAGCACCTATAGGCTATATTTAACTATAATAAGTCACTTATAAGTTTCTAAAACATTTACTTGGTGCTTGAAGTAAGTGAATTACAGTTTTGCAATCAATTCAGTACTCAGTTGATTTTTGAATTTTTTAGCTTATCCTGTGGACTATACAGTTGAGGAGCGTTCAAACGGCCGATTGCAAAGTCTTTCCCCCCCCCCTTGTTAGAGCTTATTATTATGTATACATTTAGAAGACACATTTACACACATATTTTAGATTAACTTGTTTATCTGAAATGGCATTTTTTACATTGAAAGTATAAAAGTTGAATACCGAGCTACACATTTTGATGATTACATTTTAGAGCAGCGTCTACACAGAATCACTTTTTGTGTGTATTTTGTAGTTTTGTATATTATATAATAGATAATATTATTTATTTTTTTAAGATTTATTTATCATAGTTTAACTAACATATTTTTTTCAAGAATATAATAACATTTTCATAAAATTTAAACTTATTATACCTACCTACCATGATAAACACATAATTAAGATATTGTTGAATGATAGTTAGAAATCAACTAAACATATTATAATATTAATATGTATAGGTCACAAATAAGTTCTCAATTTATCATGGGTACTTGCTACAGGACCACCTAAACTTTATAGTTTCAACCAACTTTCTATATTTAAAATAGGTTTTGTAAATTCGCTTTTTCCGTTAACTGTATATACTATTTTGTTACATATTTTATTTATTAATTACATTTTTTTTAAATACTTTATGTGTTGTATTCTTGTATCGAACTATCAAAGTATTAATAAACCTATTTTTAGTATTTATTTTATTTTGGTATTTTTTATAATTATTCAACTGTATGATATAGATAATAGACAGTATTTTTGTACCAACCCATTAAAATATGTCTTTCGTTTTTTATTCTTAAAAATAGAAGAAAAAAGTTACAAAATATACTTTGAAATTTAATTATGAATTAATTAATAGATACACCTATATCCAATTTAAGGTGGTTCAGTATTTATTTTTAAATACATTTTTTTATTTGTAATTAAATGAAAACAAGATTGTTTTAGATAATTAAAGTTGATCTATCAAGAAATCGGTTATTTTATAAATTAAATTAGGTAAAAAAAAATATGTTCAATGTCATTATGGAATTTTTTTTTTAAATCGTGTTAATTGCCTACGGATAGATATATAAAAAAACATAGGTTATAGGTATCTATATTTATATTGGTATTATAATACTGCATATATATTTATGACGTATATTTGAACAGCTATTTCATTTTAGTTGTAATAAGAAATGCATTTATTTAATTTTGTCATTTTTGACATTTAAAAATACTTTTTTAATAGATTTTCCGCATAGCACAAGGGAAACATAAATTCAAATTCTTTTTTTTTAGTTTGAAAACATGGCTTAAGATCACGAATGGACAAAATAGATTGACTGCAGCTCGCTGGTTTGGCTGCATATGCATATAGAATAATATACATTTTAGGTAATTTATTCGTTGATGTAATTATCAAACAATTTTAACAAAACATGAAATATTGACTTTGTGATGTAACCTACCTATATAATATTTATATTTTAGGTTCTGAGCGAAGCGATGAATGTATTGGTTTTTACTTTTCTAGTTTCTAGACCAAAAAATTGCTTAAATTTTCAACTTCAGTATCTTGTTTGATGGGAAAGTGAATCTAGTTGCCGCATTGAGGAGATTAAGATTTATAATAGTTTTCAAAAGCACCGGGAAAAAAAATTAAAGATAAACGGGAATTATTACGTAAAATCGGTTTTTGACAAATTAGATTTTGATTTTTGGTGTAACTCTAAAACAAATGATACCGTTGATGTTTTAAAAATATTTTAACTTATTTTAAACTGTTTTCGGACATTTTCAGTATCCATTTTTTTTAGTTTTTTTGATATAGAATATAGATGTCAATACAATTTTATTCGTTGGGTTAAAAAGTTTGAATATATAATACAATACTCCTAATATATTGTTACAATAACAGTTGAAAAATATTAAAAATAAGGTCACAATTTTTTTTATAAGAATTTAAAGTTCGAATTTCGACAAAATACTTAAAAATCACGATAATGTGCAAATTAATTTGAGTTAGAAATTCATAAAAATTTTTTTTATTCTTAGATTTTCAAATTTAATACAAGATTCGTAAGTTTGTCTACCTTTATCAAAAACAAAAATATCTACATGAAAGTCAAATTAAATTTTTATGAGCGTTTGAAGTTCATATATTTACAATATTGGATATTCATTCGATTTCTCATCTAGCGATTTAATAATATTAATTCAACTTACCGGCTACCGTATTAATTAGAACAATATAAATATAATATTAAATATTCGTATTAAAATGTAATAACACCATAAATTACAGTGACCCACTTGTAACCTAGCTACTGTACAGCAGAGCGACACCCACTTACCCGCTTTTTTTATTTATTTACTCTATTGAGAGCATCACTGCTCTTGAAGATGAGTTTTAGGTAATTAACTGTGAGATATTCTGCAAAGAGAAATATAATTTATATTCAACAGGTACATTTAAATGCAATTATTTCCCTTGTTTTGTCTCTACCTTAAAAATAGGTTGAAAATTAAATAAATTCAATAACTGCCCCCCTCTCCCCCCTAAAAATCGTCATTAGAGTAGTACCTACTAAAACAAAATTTTTAATTTGGAAATCATCATGTTAAGCATAAACAAAACAGTAAAAACACAAATGTCGTTTGAGCATGATGATACCTATATAAGCGTGGCAACATCTCAAATTAATTTATTAATAACTCGGCCATGTCAAGGCAGTTAGCAATGAAAAATATGTTTTAAACAGAAATCGTTAAACTGTTGTGCATGATATTATATATAATATTATAACTATTATTAATAATATTTTCAATGGTTATTTATAACAAAATATACTTAGAAATATAACTACAAACTCTGTAAATAAAACACGATAAATCTTGTTTCGAAAAACTGTACTGAGCAAAAATCAGTTTCCTCGGACAAGGAAAAAAGTATGTAAATATTATTATGAAACAAAATAAATAAATTATAAAAAAACCATGAAACTCACTTCTGTTGGCGTATACCTAGTAGATTTTCCAGAATTATTTTGGTTAAATCATTGTAAACGTTAAACGTCTCTGATTAAAATTGAACTAATAAAAAAAAAATTGTGCGTACTGCGTGTTATGTATTTTTGATTAACTCCAATTTTGCTGTAAGAAGTGTTAATGAGGAATTTTCGAGTAAATGTTTAAGATTTTTAACTGTTTTTATCAACATATTAAAAAAATGTATAATGTCTATAAATAGCTCAAAACGAGCTTAAATATTTTGAAATATACCGTGTCTATGACCTATGTGATCTCTACGAATTTCTACTTTCTGAATTACAAAACAAAAAACAGTGTTTTCCCAATTTTTATAGTATTTGCCATTCAGAATTTCCTAGTCCACACTAGATAAAATAATATCAAAAATCACTTTCAATGTTGATGGTTAGAACAAATCCTCTGTTCTAAAAGGTGATCACTGATAGGTGATCACAGGCTGAAAACCAAACATAAGTCATAAATCAAACCAACACATTCATCGCTCAGAAAATTTGCAGGAAAAACGTTAAACAACATGATCTAATATTTAAATATATTATAAACAACAAAAAATACATTTAGTATTTTTTGAAAAAAAATTAGTTAAATAGCCAAAAAATTGGTAAAAAACAAAATTAAATTAAGGAAAATTAGTTTTTGAAGAAACTAATATTGGTTTTTTTTAGATGGGAATATTTTACTAAATACCATTTTATATCATTTATAGTTAAATACCTGAAAGTTTAAATATCTTAAAATATCTTTTCAATTACCTAATGTATGAATACATATTTTGTATTAAAAGCTTGACAGTTCAATATGAGGTTCCTCATTAAGCTTTGCTACAGATATGAAAAAAAATATTTAAAATAAATATATCTAATACTTCGTAAGTATTATAATTTATAATTTTTAATAAGCGTTTAATTTAAAGTTTTGAAAATTTGTTAGTTAATTTGTAGTTAAAATTTCTACCAAAAGGAGTACTGCAATTTCATCATATAGTATCTTATCTTTTAGGAAATTGGATCAATATGGTACTTTGGAGAGGTAGTTTTTCAATTTTCTCAACAGTTATTCAATGGCACGGGAAAAACCACTGACAAATTACGAAAAACCGCTAAAAACGGGATTTTAATATTTCTAACGCATTGTTTATCAGCATACTATAGTCTCCACTCAGTCCACTCAGAATAGTTTTTCGTTTGCAATGATATTATATCATTGAATTCAAATTTAATACAACCCAGTGACCTGAGTGGTACCTACTGTACAGCAGAAAGCATCTACTAACCAGCTTTTTTAAAAAAAATTTATTTCAAACGTACCTACTTAACAAATCGGTTTGTCAAGCTACTTATTTGTTAGTTATATATATGACTAGCTGTCCCTCCCGGCGTTGCCCTGGCAAAAGTTATCTCAGGTGAAATAGTTGGCAGTAGCCAATATTATAACTTATTATGTGTATAAGTTCAAGGACTCAAAAATGCAAATGCATTAATTGTATATATATTGTAGCTGATCCCGTTCACTGCGTTGCTCATTAAAATATATACCAACTTTATAAAGCTCAAACTGTGTTCAATTTGTTTATTTAATATTCGGTATATGATGTTTAAAACTTAAAAATTTTCATCGATCATCTTGAATATATAATTACCCGAGAGACACGCTTGTATGTATTGTATGCGTGAGACACGTAGTATGTTTTCAGGTAGGCGATCCACCTATTCCATATATTTCCCAGTTTTTAATATACTTCCCAGTACTTACATATACTTCCTTAAAACTCCAAATACAAACCAATGTCTATGTTCTTCTCTATATTTATTTTAACTTCCATATGTTTCTACCTCGGTGTATACATACTTTCATAGACTTTATTTTGAATTCCTTTGTCACTGCACATTTTTTTGTACATACATTTTGAGATTCAATAAAAAATGATTTAATTAAATCAGTTTAAGCTACAGTGTATTATCAGTAAATAGGTAGTAGGTCCAATAATGTTCGTTCGAACAAATTATATTGTCCATACATCAATATTGAAAAATTAATAATGTGGATTGTGGGTTACGATCATAGATAATATAATATTCTTATATTATCTATGGTCACAAAAGATACTCGGGGATAAATATTGGTCATGATATAAAAAGATTGAAAAACTCAGAGTCCTAGTTTATCTTTAAATATTATATTATCTATAGCAAAATGCGTATATATTATGTATAGTAAAATTTAAAATTCAGGATCAATCTAAGAGGTGAAATTAAATAGATATTTAGTATGGGATTTATTATGACGTAGATCTATGAGTTCATAAAATCATAAATAATCCAATAAATATTACATATTTTTTTGAATGAAAGAAACAGAACATTTTATTTTAAAAAAAGTTGATACAATTACATACTGTAATTTAATAGAAAAAAATTAAAAATTAAACAAAATACAATTTTAACAACAACTATGAACTGAATAAGAAAGTAAAACATAATTCAATATTAATGATAATAATATAATAGAAGAATACTTAAATTAATGTTATTTTAATTGTTTGTAAATTTTTATAATTTTTGTTTCTTTGATCTTTTTATTTCAAATGGGCTGAACCCGATCAATTCTATAGGCCCATAAAATATATATTTTCTTGGTACAACTTGAATGTCATCATTGGTAGGCCATTGAAATTTTTCCAATTCCTCTTTTAAAAATTTCATTGTATATTGTTTTTCATTAATATTAAGTACTTGTCCAATATACCATCCATTGTCATATATAATAGCATAATAATGTTCAATTTTAATATTTATTGTCTCTGTATTTTTTGCATCATCACTGCTATCAACATTTTCAGAACTAGGGCCGTCGTTTAAAATTAATTGTTGGTCACTTGATTGTGAGGAACTGTCCTCAGCAAACTTTTCTATGCTTGCTTGACATGTGACTTTTTTTTTACTCTAGCCTTTTCTTTAAAGGAAATAGATTGATGTGATCTACTATTGGAAGTATTAATAAATCTTCTTAACCTATCACTACTAACTCGGTCGCGTGGTTGTTCCAAAAGCCAACAAAGTGAAGATTTTTTTATTATCATTGATGTCTTATTAGCCAATATTACGTTAGCAAATGGTGAACTAATATGTATTTTAGAGATGCTCAAATCTTCATCGTTCATAAATTGCTTACTAAAATCTTTTAAATTAAGTCCCATTCCACAGTTATTCAGTATTAATAAGTTGTCTAAGTCTTCAGCAGCATCACATTCTAATTCTTCTGAAGAATGATCAACAAATGCTTGGACTGAACACAACTCTACGTTTGTATATGATGATTCTTCATCAGAAGTTTCTATTTCAGCACGAGTTTCATCTACAAATTTTTTAGTAATTAGAGGTCTTTGCATCATAATTATATCATTATCTATACTCATTCCAAGATTTTTTGCTATATATTTAGCATCATTGCAGCTCCTGTTAATTATACTTTCAATATTATTTTCAGTATAAATATCAAAATTAGTATAAAAAATGCATCTTCAGGTATTACTTTTGCCCGAGAAAAAAACACAAAATCCATATCACTATATACTAATTTTGATATTTATACTGACTATGGATTTTGTGTTTTTTTCTCGGGCAACCTGAAGATGCATATTTTAATTCAGTTTTTATAGTATTAATAGTTTCAATACATTTTAACCTAGAAATAATGCTTTTCATAGAAAAATTTACTACAGTTGAAAATGTTGTTGTTAGAGATCTAGTTGCTCTAAAAAATTGTTCACATGTTTAACTGCTGAAATTCCAAATAGTAAACATGTAAGCAGTTAGATTTGTATCATCTTTAAATTGAACTACTAGCCGTATCAAAGAATGCGCATTAATTTCAACACAATTATTTTAGTGAACTCTTTTTTATTTTTACCATGCTCTCCAAATTCTCAAAAAAAAAACAATGAACCATATTTTATATATTCTTTCTTCAACATTTAATTCTTTGTCTAAAAAAGATGCTAAAATATAGTTCATAACAGATAAATAAGCCACTGTTGCATTTGTATCTGGAAGTTGACTTAAGATTTCTAAAACTTTGGTGGAGCACATTTTTTGGGCTGATTGAAAATTAATTTTGTCCTCTGGTTTAAGGTCAGTCACGATTAATAAATGTTTATTCTTTGTATAGTTTATTGTTAATTCTATGAGTTGATCTACAGAGGAAAAGTAGGTTCCCATTGGAAGAACAATATTTGAGGAATCGGGTTCGAAGTTTTGTTCTAATATGTACAGTATCTTGAATTTATATTTCTCGGTTAGTTTCATCTTTGAATATGATTGGTGGATGCCCAATTGAAAACCATGATCAATCATTTGCTGTTTCAGCTGTTTCAATTGTGTTATTCAATACATCTACATTTAAATTAATTTCTCTAGCGTACATAGATAAACTTTGTAATTGCATTGCTTTCAGTAATCGTGTATCTCCATCAGATGAGAAACCAATAATTTCAATTCCTTGACTAGCGGGCTGCAAGTTTCATAAAATTCAAACGACTCATTATATCTTCATTTGTGAAGCGATTATCTGTTCCATAAATTGCAACACAAAATGGCGGAGCCTTGTCATCAAGTGATTGTGCCATTATGACATAAGCATAATTTGCCCGAATTCTGGTGTGAAAGTATTCTGTTATTCTTTTTGCCGAGGTTGCTGGAAAAGAATCATACAGTGGACAACCATTTTCAATTTTTCCTGTTATCCTTGTCGCATTTTCACTAATCCATATTTTAGGAGGCAGATTTCTTTTAATTAGGAATACTCTCAACTCTTCAAATCTAAAATAACCTTCAGTTACATTATTTTGAGTGTTATCAAGAACACGAAGTGCGTACGTAATTACGAATGTTTTATTAACACGTTGTTATTACGATGTGCATGTGTTGAAAAATATTAGTCTAGGGAATATCGTTGTTACTAAGCTATATAGCTACAGGTCTAAAATTATATTCATTATTCAATCATGACCAACAGCAACCTTGCAATAAACAAAAATATATATTATTATTTAGTTTCTATTCTTACTGGACAGATGGCACCTACATCCAAATTTCCTAATTTTCCGGTGGATTTTCTTAAAATTATCTTACTTAAGAGTTAAGAACCTTCTCCTGACAATATTACGAACACAACAAAAAAGAATCAGCCAAATCGGTGTAGCCGTTTACGTGTGATGGAGCGTCCAAGGCAAATTTATATATAGAGATAGATAGATGGATAGATATAGTAATAGATAGATAATAGATTGTTGATAAAATAGTAAATACACATACAAAAAAAAGGTCAGGTTATAGGTAGATGGAAACCCTCTGGCCACCATGCCGTACCGTATTTCCCGTTATCGGCCGACTGCTATTGTTATTATGGTTGCATCTAAAAACCGCACACTTTTGATTTTAGCCCTAAAAAGGTTGATAGCCAAAAACCGCACAGCTTATCGGTCGTTGTAAAACAAATTACCGTACATTTATAGTGAAAATAGTGAAAAGATAAGATTATAAGATATGTACTATATGTACTATTGTTTCAATTTTGGGAAGAATTTTTACGTGCCGGAGATCGTATAAAGTTTTTAAAAAACGTCGGCCGTCGGTTTCAGCCAATCAAACTTTGAAAGTTTTAAATATTTTTTAAATCAATATTTTAAATTATTGAATATATACATTTTTAAGTTGACATTTTTTTTTAAATTGATATTTAAAATTTTTAAATATATACATTTTTTTTGATGAACTATGAGAATAATGAGAAAAATAATTAATTATACATATACATATGCGTTTATTTGTATATCGACCTTTTTGGGGTCAAAATCATAACTGTGTGGTTTTTGGATATGACAATTTTTAAAATTGTGTGATTTTAATCATACAAAAGGGTGCGGTTTTGTCCTGTATTTTATCAAAAGTGTGCGGTTTTTGGAGTCAACGATTATTATATGAACTAGATATACAAATTACACGTAAAAATTCATTTTTACCGATTTCAACCCTTTAAAATCTATATTTGAAAATCGGGTGACGTGGTGACATTCAGGAAGGTATTAAGAACAACTCTGTGAAAAAAAATTGGAAAAAAGTTTAATAGCGTCGTCACAAAATGGGAACATAAAAAAGTCAGGGCTTGAAACCGTTATCAATTAAATCGGTTATCGGTAACCGAAAATTTTTTGATACGGGTTACCGATTTTATACCGGTCCTGTTGTTAGCGGTAACCAATTGCCGATACTATATTCAAAATTACAGGTTACCGTCAAGTGATAACCACTTCCAAAAAATGTCGGATACCGATAACCAATTGAATACCGGTTTTCTAAAAAAAAAATTGTACTACACATTTGTACCCGTATACTTAATACAATATTCGTGTTGTTATAAGAATCATGCTGTTTTTAGATTTCCTAGTACAATATACGATGAGGGAGACCGGGATTATCGACTATCAAGTACCGTCATTACCAACCAACGATATTTTATGTTATGGGTAGGTAGGAAATAGAAATTTAGAATACCAATTATTTGAATTATTATTACAAGAATTTAAACTTTGAAAAAAGCGAAGATATAATAGTATGATTTAAGAATAGTTTTAAGAAGTTATTATTTATTAAACCATTAGTAGCTACGAGCATATAATCATTTATGTAGCTAAAATAAATTAAACATAATATTATTATAGTTCATACGTAACGGTAGTCAGTATTTATAAATACCGGTCATCAGTTCTTAACCGGTTAAAATATATATTACGTTATTATAACGTTTTATGTTAGCTGAAAAATTGTCATGGTAACCGGTAACCGATAACCGGGAGTACAAATAGGTTTATAATAACGGTAACCAATTATAGGTTCTCCAAAATTCCGGGAAATTACCGGTTTTTGGTAAAAACCGGTAACCGGTTTCAAGCCCTGAAAAAAGTGCTGTTCTTTTATAATATGTATAAGGATTATATATTTTATTATTATTATTATTCATTATTTAAATTTATTTGTTTAAATATGTGTAGGTATACGGATAATGATTCCTATAGTCATATAAAATTGAATATTCAAAACAAAAATAAATGAATAATTCTAACTTTGAATCATTATCAGGTTACCAATAGGAAATAAGAATAAAAAATATTTTATTCTTTTATCTAAAAATATGCATTGATTTTTCTAGAGCTAAAAAATGTCTACCTAACTAAAACTATGTTTTATAAATTAACTAAATTTTATTTATTACAGTCTATAAATTATTATGATAGATTATACAGTAAATGTAATAATATTTAATAGAATGTGTACGACTTTACTACATAGTGCTTTTATAGTAAAAAATAGCAGGCCCGTTTTTAAATTACCGTAGATACATGTCGTTTTACTAGTTGTTTATATTAGCATTTTTTATACGCGATAGAATTTTCAAAATATTTTGATTTGTTTTGAACTGTTCACGGACATTTTTAATTTTTTTCTATGAATATCAATAACATTTTATTTTTTTTTTTTGGATGACAAAGCTTGAAAACTTAACAAAAGGCTAATATATTGCTAATATATTGCACAGGCTAATATGTTGTTACAACGTTAAAATCTATAATATAAATAATAACTATGCTATACCGTAAATATATATTTTAATACAATACTATAGAAGTGTTGGCCGAAAGTATGAAATACGAACCATGCGAGTACCGGTCATCTCATAATATAAAAATTACTTACTACTAAGTACTAACTTAAAATGTTAAAGTTTAATATAGAGAAAATATTAACTTAAATCATTTTACATAATTTAATTCCTTTTTGATGAACTGTCATGCATTACAGTGAGTCATTAGGTACCCTGCATGATACCACCTTGAGTTCATTCGTTTGAAAGGATTTCCTGGAAAATGTGATTTTCGTAAGATATCATTACCATTGAGGATATCCAGGCCCGGATTGAACCGGCGAGCAACAGAGAAAATCTCGGCGGGCTGCGTAAAAATTGGGCCGGTACCTAGCCAAAAAATGGACATTATTATTTTTGGACAAAAATAGTCTAGCCTTTCTAGATATTATGGAGGTAAACATTTATAATATAGAAATATAGAATAACAATAATAACTAATTAATAAGTAATAACTAAAAAGAATAAATGCGTCAATTGTAAGTAACACGTGTGTAACACCAAGATCCCTAGTAAAAGAGCACAGCATAGTCTGTGCTAAATTGCGCCGCAGTAAGCGATATATTGTAGGTATTTATAATCAATGGACAATGATATTATTACTGTATAGGACAATTAATTCCTAAGAATCGATAATGCACACGACATGCCGCCCGGCTGCCGTCATCGTCAGTGTACCCATATGTTATATAATAATAGTTGTGCCTTGAGTGTGTGTATTGCGTGCAAGTTACCAAAATAAATATAATTCTGATTTACTGAAATTATTCTAGTACTTTCGATTGGCAATTATAATGGAAAAATTGTCTAACGAGAGAATTCACATTTCATATTATTTGATATTATTTGTTCAGTATTTTGGTGTTCTACATCAGTGGTGCGCAACCTGAGGGTCGCGAAATTTTATTAGGGGGTCGCCAGTAATCACCAAATGAAAAAGTTTTATACTATGTATATTGTATATTATTTTATAGTTTTATACAAAGAAAAATTATTTTGTACCGTTGATGGCTGTGTCAATCGTAATATTATGACATTATGTCATATCTTAATGTTGCGATACAAGTTCTATTGAACCACGCAGTATATGGGTCATTTTTAAATTGAATTTAATCAGTAATTTTATTTAATCTTACGGTTATTATGAAATAGTCCGATAGTCATGTACGAGCCGTTGAGTTGATCGTATTAATGCTTATAATTTTATGTAGCTTGTAATAATTATTTGTATTTTGTATTATTTTAAACTAACATTTTTAATATTTTAATATTTTATAATATATAAACTAAAACGATATGGATAAATTTTTAATTAAACGACCGATGAATAGTGATGATGAAAGTTCTATAGAAATTAAAGTTCGTAAGGTATCGGAAATGTCGTCAGATGTAAAAACCAGTCGAAAAGTTAATAAAAAAGACCGTAAATACCAAGGCAGTTACATCAAGTTTGGATTCACTTTCGATGCTGAAAAAGGTGAGCCAAAATGTGTTATTTGTTTAGAAAGATTAGCTTCAGAAAGTATGATATACTATATATAAAGTAAATTTAAATTACACACTTACATAATGTTGGTAGGAAGGGGGGGGGGGGGTCGTGGATCAAAAAAGGTTGCGCACCACTGTTCTACATGACTACATATTATTACATCCTGAATCAAAAGCTCACTGCTTACGTATTTTTATGTTTACCGTTTCGTGTATAATATTCTTGCGTTATAGTAGTGAGACAGATTATATTTTATTTTAAAACATTTAATTCTACGTGCTGCACATATGCCTATCGACTCCGTACCTATCGTATGCAAGTATAATATAGGAAGCAACAAGCAACTAGCAAGGTAGGTATTATAGTATTTTATATTAAGTATTTATCTATCTACGCAATAAGTCAAATACATATTTCCATGAATTGTATTTAATAAATACTAAGTAGAGACTTGAGTGCTTAACAGTTGAAATAGTAATGGATAAAAGAAAAGGAGGCGCCGAGAAATTACGAATAAAACGGCAAGCTGAACTCAAAGCGGCAGGAAGTAACTCGGGACAAACAAAAATAGCATTTGTAAGAGCCCCTACAAAAGATAAGATTATTTAAGTGGTTAATTATTAAAATTATTAAGGGGGCTGGAGCGTGACATGTTTAACTTTCATTCACTTCATTATTTTCGAAATAATAAATAACAACAACCGATTTTTAGGGATAACGAATTAAACTATTAACTTGTTCACCTGTCAAGGTGTCCATACTTTTTCTGTTATCTATATTGTAATTTTTACTATTGGTACTTAATGCGAATTTCAGAAAGTATTCATGTCTTGTTATTTTATAGTTTTTAGGGGGCTGGAACAGGTACAAATAATCACGTAAAACGGTCAGAAGCCAGAGCAGACTGTGGGACTTGAGTTGAATGGATTTTAATTTTGTAAACTAATTGAAGTGTAACACAGCTCAAATATAAATGCTATATAAAATTTCCAAGTATTACTCCTTAAACATGTCAAGCTCCAACCCTCTTAAATTTTAATTTAGTGTTAACGATATATTTAAGTAAATTGTATAGGTATGTAAAAATAAAAAATAAATAATTATTGATCATTGGAGCTAAAGACAAACAACGTTTTAAAGTGTGTTTGGTCTTCGTAGTTTTGTTTATGTTTTTTCTGTTTAATTTTTTTCATGACTTAAAAAAAAACTTAGATTTTGGTATGTTAAAACTTTGAATTATAAGTACTACCTACAATGATCATAAAATAAAATCAAAAAAAAACATTTTGCTCATGCATCATCCCTACACCTACCTATTGATATAAAACAAATTCTTAATTTAATTATAGCTAATAATAGAGTAAAACACTGTAAACTGTATTTTTTTGTAATATAATTTACCTACTATTTTAATGGTTTTATATTAAATTTCAAATTTTACCTAGCTAATGAACCATCTACATCTTCATCTTCAGATTGCAATACTTATAGAGTTGAGAAGGGGTCTCAAAATTCACCGACTACACAAATTATACAACCTTCTCTATTCATGGTTTGTATAAATAGTTTTAATTACATTTTTTTTTTTTTTAGTAAAGTAACCTATTAATATTTACTTATTTGGGAATCCAAACAAGACAATTTGTCAATTGTACAGAAATTAGAAAACATACAAATGATTGATTTGGTCGATAGTGAAATAGACTCTATACCCGTTGGTAACCGTAGCTCGACAATACTTGATAATCAATTAGTAAAGTATAGTAATATAAATTAATTAAATATGTTATAGCAAATTTAAGTATTAACAATTAATTTTTGCTCCAAATATTCTTATTATTTAAATCTTAAGTAACTATAGGCCGATATCTATGTTAACCAATTTTTCAAAAATATTTGAAAAAATAATAAAGTCTAGGCTAATTTCCTATCTCGAAAATAACAACCTGCTTTCCAAAAATCAATTTGGATTTAGTCCAGGCTTAAGCACAGAAAATGCATTATATAATGTATCTCAATTTTTATACGATTCTCTAGATAATGGTCTGAAAGCGACTGCTGTTTTCATAGACTTCGCGAAGGCCTTTGATACTATTCAACACGATACTCTATTACGTATTCTACCTAATTTTGGTATAAGTAACAAAAGTCTTCTCTGGTTTAAGAGCTACCTCTCGAAGAGACAACAAATAGTGAAATTAAATGATGTTAACAGCAATGCTAGTTTTATTAAATATGGTGTGCCTCAGGGTAGTGTATTAGGCCCCCTACTGTAGTTCATATTATATGTTAATGCTGTTTGCGATTTAAAAATTGATGGTAAATTGGTTTCCTATGCTGACGATACTTGTCTGTTATTTTCGGGTACATCTTGGGAGGATGTTCACCTCAAAGCCTCGGAGGGACTAAATTTAATATACAAGAGCATATGCGAACTGGGCTTAACGATGAATCTGGAGAAAACTACATTTATGAAGTTTTCAATAAATAAGACTATCAACCAAGATTCTCCTTTAGTATTTATTTGAGTGATAGATATAATCAAGATGTTAGATTTAAAGTTCAAATATATAGAGATTCACTTCTTAGATATGAAAATGTTTGAACAGCGCATATTTTCTTCAAATATTTGCATCAACGACACCAGTTTCGTTATACCTCCAGAGTAAAGGTATGAATGTTATTCTAGCTTTTAATATGGTTAAAAGTACTTTAAATACTCTTAAATCCCAGTCACGTGAATTCGACACTATATTAGAAGTAACAAATAAATTTATCACATGGGCAAATTCAAAACTGAAAGAAGAAGATTTAGAATTAGAAGTTATGACTACATTTACATCTAAAAGAATCTCAAAAAAAAAGATGTCTGGAGAAAATATGTATGACCAAGTTCAAACCGATCCAAAATTAAAATTTGAAATAAATGTTTACAATGTGGTTTATAATCAAATAATCAGCAGTTTGGAAAAACGATTTGAAACTCATAGCAAGTTATATGAAGATATATCATACTTACATCCACAATATTTCAATAATACCAATTTACCTGATACAGTTTTTGAATTTTTAAGTAAAAAAATCCAAAAATTCAAACCAGAAATAACAGCAGGTAGTATTTAAACTGAACTTAAGGATTTTATTTTAAAATGGACAAGAATGAAAAAAAAATTGCTTCTGATTCCAACTTTATAAAAGAGCTGACTGATGAAGAAAATGAAGATTTAATTGAAAGTGATACTATATGTACTGAAAAGGGTAAAGGAAAGGCTTGTCAAAATTGTATTAGGTGTGTCTATGCTGTATTACATAAATATAATTTACATTCTTCAGCCTATTCTCATATTTATATGGCTTATAAATTTGTATTGACACTTTCTTGTACGCAAGTGAGGTGTGAAACAACTTTTTCAAAACTTAGCCACATCAGAAATTGCCTATCTCAGCCAAAATTAGAGACGTTTCTTTTAATATCAGTTGAAAAGGACTTACTTCAAAATATCAATCACGAAGATGTTATTGATTTAATTAGTAATAAAAGCAAAGATTTAATGAATTTGTTGAAATTGTAATAAAAAAATTACAATATTATGATTTAAAATTAAGACACATATTTTCATTATATTTATAACTATTTGATTTATTATAATTTTAAGTTATATACTATAAAGTTTAATTTTTTTTTTTTTTTTTTATTGATCTTAAGCTCGGCGACTATGGTCATTAGCTGTTTGTGGAGTTTTTACGATTGTTGGTAGTGGGGCTTGTAACGATAGGGATTGTACACGTGTGAAAGTTTAATTATAAATGTTGATGTTCACCCATAATCTTATTTAATGCTAGAATACTTCCTATTTTTAACTGTATAAGGACATAATTAATTAGTACTTTCCTATTATCCTTATTAGTTATTATGTAAGATCAGTATTATATCAAACCCTGATATAAACTAAAATAATAATAAAATGTATTTTATATATATATATATATATATAAAAAAATCAAATTTTAAACTTACAGTTATAAAAAATTGATTAAAAATCGTCATACTACTCATAGTTAGGCCATGACTCATGAGTGATGACTCAAAAGTATAAAATTAAAAGTGTACAAATTGTATAAATCCAGGCGATCTTGCTTAAACTTATATTTTGCGTTTTTTTAATAATATAACTGAAGTATACTAAGTAACTTAATGTAATGTACCTGTTGGCACCAGCCAAAGTTTAAAAATTATATTTTTGAAGTGCAATTGTGGTACACAACAATGTATAGGTAATTGTTGGGGTTTAATTTTTGTTCATCGTTTTTGTGGTTATATACACAAATAGTTTTTTTCATTTTTGGTACACGGCAGATGTCCGTCGACTGCAAGTTTTATGTTTTAGTGTTTTTTTTATTTTTTGAATTCACGTTCTCGACTGTCATCGAGGCCAGATTGTTAATTGTTCGTCCAGCTCAGTGTTATATGTAGCAGTGTGGACTCTACGGGTGGTATCGTCAATAATGTTAATTTGATTGTTAGTAACGTTTATTCCATTTGTAGAGCATTGTGAGTTGGGCTGGCACGACCTCGCGGCCAATTTCCAGTGTCCATTCTGGACCCACAGGTTATTTGGTGTGTATGTTCTTCGGCGGCAATTAGTGTGTCATACTGTGAACCCAACAGTCGTCGTGCTTGTGAATTGTTCGTCACAGCTGCACTCACACAATCGCACAAGTGCGGGGCCACCCTGTTATTATTATTGTATTGATAGGTTTCTACTTACAGGTCTCGGCTCGGTAGTGTGGGTTGAACCAATTTGTGTGTAGTGTAGCTGCAAAGGTAATGGGCTGACGAGTCCTGAGTTATTTATTTATTATTATTATTACATTGTTGTGCTCTTGTAGAGCAGATTTAATTGAGACTGTTAATTATTATTATTATATTGTTGTGCTATTATAGAGTCAACACACGGTGCATTGTTTATTGATATAATATACTATATTATTGTCATAATTTTATTACACAACTGATTTATTTCTTGCCCTTATTTATACAATCCACTACAAATTCAATTGCAAGCGCCAAAACGATCACTGTCTAATACTTACAGTGTCTGAGTAACGTACAGTACCTAATGGATAATTTGTAAATGTGCTTTAGAGAAACAATTATTATTTAAAGCACACATACTAAAAGAGTGATCATAAAAAAAAGTTGTCGAATGAGCCGATACTTTGTTGAGGGCCGGTATAAATGTAAAATCCTGGTGGGCCGAAAAGTCTCTATCCGGCGCTGAGTATATCAGCATATTATGTTGTATAATACAAACAATATATAATATATATTATACTCAATGCTATTCGACAGTATCGCGATATGACGTGTTGCCTATGCGTGTATTTTTCGGGCATTATTGAGCGATGTTTTTATACTAAGCTGTATTAAAATAATAGTTAGGTTTATGAATTTAATGTAGTAAAAAACCTTAAAAAATACATTTAAAATCTCTAAAAATGTACTATAAACTCCGAAAATTCACTAAACAACCTTGATAAATGCATTAGAATCTCAAAAATTGTTTTATAGAATACACTAAAAATAAATACCGAAAAATTCATTAAGAAATCAAAATATAAAACGTATAAATCTACCAAGAGGAAAGCCTATTAATATGAAGCCTACCTATTAAGAGGAAAAAAAATATATTTTTAATCTATTTGTTTACAAAAACTGAAATATAGATAAAATAATAATATTAACATTAAAATTAAAAAAAAAATTCTTAAAATATTTGTAAAAAGTTCAATTAATATTAATATGTAAAAAATATCGAAAAAATTCCCGTTTATTATTAATTTTTTTTCCTCAGTGCTTTCGGAAACTACTGTGAGTTCTAAATTTTGACCTCTTCAATGAACCAACTAGATTCATTTTCGCATCGAACATTATACTGAAGTTACAAATCGAAGCTTTTTTACTTCCCCAAAAGGTGATAACTGATACAAAACTAATAAAAATTTAAAAAGAGGGTAAGTGGAAGTCGCTCTGCTATACAGTAGGTTCCAAGTGGTCACTGTAACGAATGTATTAAATTTTAATTCAATAATATAATATAATTGTATACGAAAAACGATTCTGAGCAGAGACGGGTTGTTATTACTTGTTAGTTGTTATCAATATGGTAGCAGGTAAGTTAAATTGGGCGATTGTAAACTCCGCCAGTTTTATTTTCTTACCTGCTCACATTAAATATGTTGACATCCATTGCGATAGATCCACGTTGAAATTGATAAAATTTTCATAATTTGCATTTATTTTATAAACAATGACGCAGCTTTTCCTCCTATTTTTTGGGCTGATCAAAGTGCAAATTTAAATCGAACTACAAATGCTTGTGAATCCTTTCTCAGTCATCTAAAAAATGTATTTTATAAAAGTCATATTCATATTTTTAGTAAAGTTCTTATCGAATTTCAAACCTAAACTTATATAAAACTAAATGGCATATGTCAAATAAATAAACTCAAAAATTCAAAATCAAAAAAAAAATTAGTGTTACAGAATGCTATATAAATAGGTACACTAAAGGATTAATACTAGACTTAAAATATTAACAAATTGTGTCACATAATTTGAGTTTACATAATAATATAACATAACTACATATTTTTGGATTATTATAACGATTATTTATTATGATTTTTTTACAATGATTTAAATATTTAATGTGAATGATTATTAATTATTATTATGAAACTATGAATATTATATTACATCAATTGTATGCTCTTATCTGTTAGATAATTTTTAATTTAATTTATTTTTGGCTTCTATAATTATTATATTTTTAATGTGGACGATTATTAATTATTATTACTATTATTTTTTTTATTTTATAATAATAATTATATTAATTTTATACTGTTACTTGATTTTCTTCATTGGCGGAGTTTACTTGACTTCAATTTTACCTGGTATTTTTCAGTGGCGGAGTTTACATAATCCCAATTTTACCTGTTTTTTTTTTACTGGCAGAGTATACAGTAAAAAAAAGGTACTTGAGGCGGAGTTTACATGCGCCCGTTAAATTAATATTATAATATTATAAAAAAAAATAACTAAAATCGTCATTCTTGGTCATTTAATATGTAATTTCGTCCAAATTTTAACATAAAAAAACTATAAAAAAACAGTGTTTTTTTATTTTTGATATTTTTGGTTTCAGAATAGCCTACTTACGTGGAACCTTGTTTTAAATTTTAAATTTTTAGCTATAAAAGTTGAACATTTTATACATTTTTAACTACAAAATCATTTTTAAATTTTAAACTTGATAAATGTTGTTAAAAGTCGTACTTTAAATGATTATAAAAAAAATTTAACTATGTATTTTTAATACTTCTTAACTACTATTGTAAAAATATATCAGCAGCCTTGTATTAAATTTTCACGCTTTTTGACCCAACAAATAAAATATTTACAGAAAAAAGACTAAAAAAATTGAAATTTTAAATTGTCCGTAAACAGTTCAAATTGAGTCAAAATATATTCTAAATTTGATGGTGTATAGAAAATGATAATATAAACATTCAGTTAAATTTTCATGTATCTACAATTATTCGTTTTTGAACTACAACAAAATATAAGAATATCGCTACATAGATATTCTTATATTTCGTTGAAATAACATGAGTAATCGAGTGAATATCCTATGTTGTTAAAACGCTCATAAAAATTCAATTTGATTCTCTTGTAGACATTTTTTTTAATGAAGGTAGATAAACTCATCAGGAATCTTGTATTACATTTTCAAAACTTAGATTTAAAAAGAAAATTTTCATGAATAATTCATAATAATTTTCGTGATATTTCCGTATTTTGTCAAAATTCGAATTTTAAATGCTTATAAAAAAAAAAAATGGGTATTAGGATTTTTAATGTTTTTCAAACGCTATTGTAACAATATATTAGGGGCCTTGTATTAAATTTGCAAGCTTTTTTAGCCAACAAATAAAATATTATTGACATTCATAGAAAAAATAACTAAAATATAGGAAACAGTCTAAACAAATCAAAATATTTTGAAAATTGTATCGTGTATAGAAAATACTAATATAAACAACCAGTAAAAATTCCGTTTACATACAGTCATTTGTTTTAGAGTTATACCAAAAATCAAAATCAATTTTGTCAAAATGACGATTTTGAGTTAAAAATTTCATTTTTCCTTTATTTTTATGTGGTTTTTTCCTGCGCTTATGAAAATTATTGGGAATTTTGAATTTTGATCTTTCGAATGCACCAACTAGATTAACTTTTCTATCAAACAAGGTAGGTACTGTTGAAGAAAATCGAAACAGTTTTACTGCCTCAGACGGTTATAACTTATAAGACACAAAAATTAAAAAATTAAGAATAAAACTAAAATAGGAATTCGTTTTTTAAAGAGGAATTTGTTCCAGGAATCCATTTCTTCTGAAGTCGTTTCTTCCAAACACTGAAACAGTGTTAATAGGTTCGTAATATAAATAGAAAATAGCATAAAATTAATCTAAATGATGGTACTTATTGAAAATGTCATTATGACATTACTGAAATTGTGTATGTAAAATATTATACGTAAAAGTTTAAAAATTCAAATCCCTATGAAAAATATTTTTGAATTTTAATAAAATCACAATTATTGTTACTTTTCGTTTCAATTTCTAATTTCGTAAATTTTTAAACTTTTATGTCTATAAATAGCTCAACAACAATCAAAATAAAAACATGTTTACAAAAATGCAAGTATAAATATTTTGTGAAAATTTAAAGTACCTATTTACCTACAGTTATTTGTATTTTAATAATAACAAGATAACATATGGCAAATTAATAGGCAATTTTCAACACCAAATTAAAAGAAATTAAAAGCCATAAAATATCCTTCCCTAGCCTAATAACACACTTACTAGAAAAGAAGAAGACATCATAAACCGTCTCAAAATAGGCCATACCAAATAACTCATGATTACTTGACGAAGAAAGAAGATGTCCAATTTGCAATAAATTATCCTCCGACGATTAAACACATTTTAACTGAATTCAGGAAGTACGAACTACAACGTCAGAAATATAAATGAACACACGGTTTATCAGAAAGTCTAAGCTCCAGTACCACCAATTTACTTAAATTCCTAAAGAAGAGACTGGACTACATATACAAATTTAGAATTGTGTTCATAAATCTATAGTCAGAGGTAGCCAGGATTTTTTTTCGGCGGGGGCTGATCAACTTTTACACTTTTACACATTAATTATGTACTAGCATAGATAGATGGCTGAAAAGTGTTAATACTTATGGTACATTTTAGATTCTGAGTGGAACGATGAATGTATTGATTTTACAATGATGTGTGTTTTTTTTATTTTTTTATTTTTATTTTTTTTTTGTGTCTGTCATCACCTTTTAGGACAGTAAAAGTGCTTGGATTTTCTTCAACAGTAACTTTTCTGATAGGAAAGTTAATCAAGTTGGTCAAAAGTAAAAATTTCCCAGTAGTTTTCAAAAGCGACGTGAAAAACAAAAGAAAAATTAAGGAAAAACGGGAATTTTTACGCAAAATCTGTTTTCGAGGAAATCGATTTTGGTTTTTGTGCAACTCTAAAACAAATGACCGTAAGGACATGAAATTTGGACTGAATATTTATAATTGCATTTCCTATATTCCATAACATTTTCCAAATATTTTGATTTATTTTGAGCTGTTTACAGACATTGTCAATTTCCATTTTTTTTAGTTTTTTTTTCTATAAATATCAATAAAATTTTATCTGTTGAGTAAAAAAGCTTGAAAATTTAATAGAAGGCTCCTAGGTTATTGTTTCAAAGGCAGATGAAAAAAATTAAAAATCCTTTGTCACAGTTTTTATTTATAAGCATTTAAAGTTCAAATCTTAACAAAATGCGGAAAAATCACGAAAATTAGCAAATTATTTTGAGATGAGAATTCATAAAATTTTTTCTTTTTAAATCTAAGATTTGGAAATGTAATACAAGATTACCCATAAGTTTGTCTATCTTTATCAAAAAAAAAAAAAATGTCTACAAGCAAATCAAATTAAATTTTTATGAGCGTTTGAAATTCATATTTTTACAACATTTGATTTTCACTCGATTTCTCATGTAACGATTTTCTTATTTTATTGTAATTAAAAAACGAATGACTTTAAATACTTGAAAATTTCACTAAATGTTTATATTAACATTTTCTAAACACGATACAATTTTGAAAATAATTTGACTCTTTTTGAGCTGTTTACGGACATTGTTAGTTTTCAATTTTTTTAGTTTTTTTTCCTAAAATATCAATAAAATTTTATTTGTTGGGTAAAAAAGCGTGAAAATTTAATACGAGGCTTCTGATATATTTTTACAATATCAGTTTAAAAATATTAAAAATACATAGGAACAATTTGTTTTTATAAGCATTTAAAGTTCAAATGTTGACAAAATTTATCAAATTTAAAATTAAATAATTATTTTGTTGTTAAAATTTATAAAATGTTCGACTTTTATAGCTATAAGGATTGAAAATTGAAAACAATGTTCCACGTAAATAGGTTATGTATAAATTACTTTATTCATAATAGTATCATCAAATTTACTTAATAATATCATAAGCTGACTTACCGTCTTCGCTCAGAATTGTTTTCCTTATACAATGAATAAATCATTGAATTTAAATTTAACACCATCCATTACAGTGATCCACTTGTAACCTACTGTACAGCAGAGCGACATCCACTTACCCATCTTTTTAAATATTTTAAATAAAATTTAAGATTTTTTGAGCGACTATCATTCACCATTAAAATAATTTTTTAATTTTCTCAACATTTCGGGGGGAGGGAGCGCGAAACGAACAACCATGCGGTAACCGTTGGGTGGATGCACAGTGCCTGATATTGTGTTGTGATTTTGACATTAGGAATTGTATCATTTAACTACAATAAATTTGATAAATTATAATATCATAAAAACTGAAAACGCGTAATGGACAATCTAAATTTTAATGAACTATTTTCTATTTTAAACTATTTAGAAACTAAAACTAAAACTTATATAATATTATAATACTTAAATAAATTAATTGGATGAATTATATGAGATTTTCTCATCAGGAAACATGGTTATTTTTTGGTTATAATTAAGTAACAAAAAGCACATGCATATCTTAAATAAAATAATAAATAATTTAACCTTATTATATACCTAAATTTTTAATATACAATAAACAATATGGAACATGTTAGAGAACGAAAACATTTACTATGTGTACAATGCTTAATTGATCGTATAGTCGATTGCTTACTACCTAAACTATGTATAAAACTTGATAGAATCAGATGGATTTTTCTTCACGAATGATTGTTGAATAAAATCACGATGCTTATTGAAGTAATAAGTTTATAAAAACCATGCAAATTATTCATGACAAAAACCCTGCCTCCACCATTTAATAATTACTCTTTATTTTCACAAAATTTTTTTTATATTTTAAAGAATTTTAATCAAAATATAATAATAAATAAATTAAATTTTATCATATCTAGAAAATTATAATAATTTTTTTTAGTGAAAATGTAAACAATTAATGATTTGAACTTATATCTAATTTAAATAAGTAATTGGATGAATATTATGCAATTTTTCAGTTGTAATCAAGTAACAAAAAACACCAGAATCCCAGTGGAAAAAACACATTTTCTGTTTATATTATATTACCTACCTACCTTATTATAAATTATTATAATAATTTAAATATTTTCAATCTGTTCTATGCTTCTATGGACTATGCTAAATTGAATTTGATGGTTCGTAATTTAAAAAAACTAGTTAAATCAGTTGGACTTTTCTGCGTGGTTGATTTTCTTATTTTATGAATTGATCAGTTAGGTAATAAAAGTAATAAAAATCTAGACACGAAGATAAACCATGGTTTCCGCCGATTGAATGCTCAGTTCATAATAATTGTATGTAATTTTTTATCATGTATTCAAGTAGAACTTAATAATAAAAACTTTGATGAATTATAAACATATTTTTCCGATATTAATATTCAAATTTTTTTGAAGTGTATTTAACAAAATACTTGAAAACCTTATACCGGACAAACCACATTTTTATGACATTTGTTCAATTAAACAAAACTAAAAATAACCTAATATTTAATTTAAATAAATTAATTGAAGAAATTGTATGTGATTCTCTCGAAAGGCAACTCAGGTGATTTTCAGTATAATCATGTAACGAAAACCATACAAGAATGCCCATTGAAAAAAACACATTTTTGAACTTTATACTATAATATGCCTAATGGCTAATTATAATAATACACAATATGAAAATTATAGTCCAAGAAAAACATTTTCCATCTCTTCTATGCTAAATTGAATTAAAACATGTTTTACATAAAAAAAAATTGGTTAAAATCTTTAAATATCATATAGACTAAAAATAATACTAAGTATATTAAGGTCGATGATTTGGGATTCGGGTATTAAGTACATATTTGATATTTCAACATATTATGTCATATATTATTACAATTCGAAAATAAATTGATAGACACACATTTTTACCATTGTCTGTTACAAACAATATTGTTTAATTTGTAAAGAATACTTTTCAAGCAAAATTTTTATCAATTAAATATAACACAATAATTTTCGTAAATGAATTCAAATGTGTCTTAAGACCGGCGCTCCCGTTTTTTCATCGTGTATTGTATAACTTATTTATAATTGATTTATATATTTTGTAGATCACATAACAATTAAAAAAAGAAACTTATATCTAATTTATATAAATACATTGGAGAAATTGTATACGATTTTCTTACCAGGTAACTCAGGTGGTTTTCAGTTGTAATCATGTAACAAAAAGCACAAGAATTAACCTTGGTGGAAAAAATACATTTTTGAAACCTTATAATAAACAATATGGACAGGCGCAGACTGGTAAAATAGGGCACAGGATGCTACGCAATTTAAAGGACAAATAACAAAAATTGTTGAGGCAAATTTAATACATATAGATTATTTATAAAATATATATATATATTTATTTTTTGTTTTAAAAAAATATTGAATATACGTTAAAAACGTAAATAAGTGCCAAGTTACAACCAACTTTCAATTAAAGTTGTACAGTATTATAGTAATTACTAGTAATCGTAAGTTGGTAACAATCTGCTGTTCATTAGGTGTCTAGAGTCTTTAGATATATAATAAATAATATTAGGCAAATATATTTTAGGGCAAGGGATGATGTAGCAATGATTCTAGCCAGTCCGCGCCTGATGGAACATTCTAATGACTATTTTGTATTAATATATGTTATATGCTAAATTATATAGTTAGTTATAACTAAAAGTAATACAACTACATATATGGAGTTATAGAATTTTCATATTTTTAAGTACTTAATCAAAATTGCATCAAATTTAATTATTTTAGCTACAAATTGTTTTTACTTTCTCTGTTAAAGGCAGGCACGTATAGAGTGGTGAGAAGGGTGTGTTTGGAGGTTCAAACCCCCAAATTTTTATTTTGTGTACGTGCCTGCTAAAAGGTATAATTTTATTTTTAAATATTACCATATGAACCAAAAAATCAACGACATAACTATTATTGAAATACACAAATAATTTAAATCCAATTTTTTTAATATTCACTTATAGTCTTTTCATGTGTCTAAAATAAGGACCAATATTTAGGTAATATGCAATTTTATGGCCACCGTCCATGGCATTTGTTTTAGTCGTCAATGATGATTATTGAGAGCATTGATTTTTATAATATACTACCTAATGGCTAATATAGTTTATTACAGTGGCATACCTAAGTAGATTTGTTGAGGTTCAATTGCCTCGAAAATAAATCGGGATGGTCGATTGCACTTGAGTTCATAAGGTAAATGTCGAACTACACTCAGATAAAAACAGGTAGTGGTCGAACTGCACTCGTTCAAAAAAAGGAGTTAAAAATTCAGGTCACTATAGACGTTCACTTTTATTATCATAATTTATAATAATATTTGACTATTTAAAAAAAGAATTACTAAAAAAAATGAATAATATTTGATGATTTAAAAAAATTATATGTATATTATTACTACAAAAATTAAAAAATTATGTTATAATAATGACAATAATTAAATTTGATGATTTGATATATTATTATGTATATATAATAGTATATTAACATAATGGACAATGGTATGTATGAAACAATCATTTTTAACTACTCCAATAATTAAAATCATTGTCAGTCCTAAGTCTGTAAGTGGGAAGGAAAATGAGCATTGGTGGAACTAGGGGGGCTTAGCCCCCCCCCACAAATATCCTTTATTGATTTAGATATAAGCCCTCTATGGGTTATTTTAAATAAATAGTTTTGTTAGCCCCCCCCCCCAGATTTTTAACACTGGTTGCGCCTGTGGAAATGAGTGTATTATAAAAACTATCAAGGTCTCTCAAGTATCGTAGTGTGATCTGATTTGATTAATTTTTTTTTCGTTAGAAAGAGGATAATTGTTTAATCAATTTAATCGTATAACAAAAAAAAAAACATGAACAATTTCAAAAAAAAATACATTTTTGTGCCTATTTGATATTACATAAATCTAATTTTAATAAATAAATTGGACGAATTGTATAAGATTTTCTTACCAAAATACTCATGTATTTTTCGATTGAAATTATGAAACAAAAAATACATGAATGATTTTGATAAAAAAAAAAAATTTATGTGTCTTATTGATGTTACATACAATTAATTTAAATAAATAAATTGGACAAATTTTATGCAATTTTCTCATAAAAATAATCACGTATTTTTTGATTGTGATAATGTAACAAAAATACGTGCCTTAATTTTACGAAAAAAAAACATTTTTGTGCCTCATTGATATTACAAACATCAAATTTAAATTAATTAATTGGACGAATTTTATGCGATTTTATCACCAAAAAACTCATGTATGTTTTGATTGTAATCGTGTGACAAAAAATACATGAATATTTTTGAAATAAAAAAACATTTTTGTACCTTATTGATATTACATACAACTAATTTAAATAAATAATTCGGACGAATTATGTAAGGGTTTCTTACCAAATAACTCGTGTATTTTTTTTGTAATCGTGTAATAAAAAAAAAAAATGAATTATGTTACGAAAAAAATACATTTTGTGCCTTATTGATATCACATACATCAAATTTAAATTAATTAATTGGACGAATTTTATGCGATTTTATCACCAAAAAACTCATGTATGTTTTGATTGTAATCGTGTAACAAAAAATACATGAATATTTTTGAAATAAAAAAACATTTTTGTACCCTATTGATATTACATACAACTAATTTAAATAAATAATTTGGACGAATTATGTAAGGGTTTCTTACCAAATAACTCGTGTATTTTTTTTGTAATCGTGTAATAAAAAAAAAAATGAATTATGTTACGAAAAAAATACATTTTGTGCCTCATTGATATCACATACATCAAATTTAAATTAATTAATTGGACGAATTTTATGCGATTTCCTTACCAAAATACTCATGTATTTTTCGATTGTAATCGTGTAACAAAAAATACATGAATTATTTTGATAAAAAAAATACATTTTTGTGACTTTTTTATATTATATAAATTTGATTTTAATAAATAAATCAGACACAAATTTTATGCAATTTTCTCATATAAAATAACCATGTATTTTTTGATTGTGATAATGTAACAAAAATACATGCCTTATTTTTACGAAAAAAAAAACATTTTTGTGCCTCATTGATATTACATACATCAAATTCAAATTAATTAATTGCACGAATTTTATGCAATTTTATCACCAAAAAACTCATGTATTTTTCGATTGAAATTATGTAACAAAAAATACCTGAATTATTTTGATAAAAAAAATACATTTTTGTGCCTTTTTAATATTACATAAATCTAATTTTAATAAATAAATTGGACGAATTGTATAAGATTTTCTTACCAAAATACTCATGTATTTTTCAATTGAAATTATGTAACAAAAAATACATGAATGATTTTGATAAAAAAAAAATACATTTTTGTGTCTTATTGATATTACATACGACTAATTTATACAAATAAATTGGACAGATTTTATCACATTTTCTCATAAAAATAATCATGTATTTTTTGATTGTGATAATGTAACAAAAATATACGCCTTATTTTTACGAAAAAATACCATCTTTGTGGCTAATTGATATTACACACAACGAAATTAATTTAATTAATTGGACGAATTTTATGCGATTTTATCCAAAAGAACTCATGTACGTTTTGATTGTAAACATGTAACAAAAAATACATGAATATTTTTGAAATTAAAAAACATTTTTGTACATTATTGATATTACATACAACTAATTTAAATAAATAAATTGGACAAATTTTATGCAATTTTCTCATAAAAATAATCACGTATTTTTTGATTGTGATAGTGTAACAAAAATACGTGCCTTATTTTTACGAAAAAAAAACATTTTTGTGCCTCATTGATATTACGAACATCAAATTTAAATTAATTAATTGGACGAATTTTATGCGATTTTATCACCAAAAAACTCAAGTATGTTTTGATTGTAATCGTATAACAAAAAATACATGAATTATTTTGATAAAAAAATACATTTTTGTGCCTTTTTAATATTACATACATCTGATTTTAATAAAAAAATTAGACGAATTGTATAAGATTTTCTTACCAAAATATTCATGTATTTTTCGATTGAAATTATGTATCAAACAATACATGAATGATTTTGATAAAAAAAGTACATTTTTGTGTCTTATTGATATTACATACAACTAATTTAAATAAATAAATTGGTCAAATTTTATGCAATTTTCTCATAAAAATAATCACGTATTTTTTGATTGTGATAATGTAACAAAAATACGTGCCTTATTTTTACGAAAAAAAAACATTTTTGTGCCTCATTGATATTACATACATCAAATTTAAATTAATTAATTTGACGAATTTTATGCAATTTTATCACCAAAAAACTCATGTATGTTTTGATTGTAATCGTGTAACAAAAAATACATGAATTATTTTGATAAAAAAATACATTTTCGTGCCTTTTTAATATTACATAAATCTGTTTTTAATAAATAAATTAGACGTATTGTATTAGATTTTCTTACCAAAATACTCATGTATTTTTCGATTGAAATTATGTAATAAAAAATACATGAATGATTTTGATAAAAAAAATACATTTTTGTGACTTTTTTATATTATATAAATCTGATTTTAATAAATAAATCAGACGAATTTTATGCGATTTTATCCAAAAGAACTCATGTACGTTTTGATTGTAAACATGTAACAAAAAATACATGAATATTTTTGAAATAAAAAAACCTTTTTGTACCTTATTGATATTACATACAACTAATTTAAATAAATAATTTGGACGAATTATGTAAGGGTTTCTTACCAAATAACTCGTGTATTATTTTGTAATCGTGTAATAAAAAAAAAAATGCATTATGTTACGAAAAAAAAACATTTTTGTGCCTCATTGATATCACATACATCAAATTTAAATTAATTAATTGGACGAATTTTATGCGATTTCCTTACCAAAATACTCATGTATTTTTCGATTGTAATCGTGTAACAAAAAATACATGAATTATTTTGATAAAAAAAATACATTTTTGTGACTTTTTTATATTATATAAATCTGATTTTAATAAATAAATCAGACACAAATTTTATGCAATTTTCTCATAAAAATAACCATGTATTTTTTGATTGTGATAATGTAACAAAAATACATGCCTTATTTTTACGAAAAAAAAACATTTTTGTGCCTCATTGATATTACATACATCAAATTCAAATTAATTAATTGCACGAATTTTATGCAATTTTATCACCAAAAAACTCAGGTATTTTTCGATTGAAATTATGTAAAAAATATACCTGAATTATTTTGATAAAAAAAATACATTTTTGTGCCTTTTTAATATTATATAAATCTAATTTTAATAAATAAATTGGACGAATTGTATAAGATTTTCTTACCAAAATACTCATGTATTTTTCGATTGAAATTATGTAAAAAAAATTACATGAATGATTTTGATAAAAAAAAATACATTTTTGTGTCTTATTGATATTACATACAACTAATTTATACAAATAAATTGGACAGATTTTATGACATTTTCTCATAAAAATAATCATGTATTTTTTGATTGTGATAATGTAACAAAAATACACGCCTTATTTTTACGAAAAAATACCATCTTTGTGGCTTATTGATATTACACACAACGAAATTAATTTAATTAATTGGACGAATTTTATGCGATTTTATCCAAAAGAACTCATGTACGTTTTGATTGTAAACATGTAACAAAAAATACATGAATATTTTTGAAATAAAAAAACCTTTTTGTACTTTATTGATATTACATACAACTAATTTAAATAAATAAATAGAACGAATTATATAAGGCAGGCGTGCCCAACCTGCGGCCCACGGGCCGGTCCGCCCGCGAAGATGTTCCAACCGGTCCGTGACCATTTGTATAGGTGTAAAAAAAAATTATTATTTATAAAAAAATGTATTTTATGAAGTTTTTAAGAATATAAAATATTTTTAAATTTTTAATTTTTATATAAAAAAAATGCATTGGATTTTAGAATATTAATAGAAATAAATTAGATTAATAGATGCTACCTACAAATAAATAAATAATTTAATAATTTAAGTATATAGATTTTAGAATATTAATAAAAAAAAATTAGTGTGAAATTTGGGCTTGTTTTTTTTAACCAATCTTTCAATATTCGGAGTGAAATGTGTTACGCCAATTCTTAATAAGAAGTGTTCATCAGTCAAACGAGATCTCTCTGAACATTTTACGTAATTCATGCGTGAAAACGTTTATTCGCAAATATAATTAGAACCAAATAATGTAAATATACGCATTGATAATTCTTTTATTTTTGGAAAATCATCAGTAAGAGTGTGTTTCAATCTGTGATATCCTTATATAAATCTTTCAAATGATTATTTGTTTTTAAATCAATAAGTTCAAGTTGAACAGTTTCATGAACATTATTTTCATCGAACAGAATGGATATACCTATGACTAATCTATATTTTATCGAAATGAACAAAAAAAAACCCCCCGTGAAGCATATACGGCCCGCAGTATAAATATAAATTTTGAATGTGGCCCGCAAGTTGAAAAAGGTTGGGCACGCCTGATATAAGGGTTTCTTACCAAATAACTCGTGTATTTTTTTGTAACCGTGTAATAATAAAAAAAAAATGAATTATTTTACGAAAAAAATACATTTTGTGCCTCATTGATATCACATACATCAAATTTAAATTAATTAATTGGACGAATTTTATGCGATTTCCTTATCAAAATACTCATGTATTTTTCGATTATAATCATGTAACAAAAAATACATGAATGATTATGATAAAGAAAAATACATTTTTGTGTCTTATTAATATTACATACAACGAAATTAAATTAATTAATTGGACGAATTGTATAAGATTTTCTTACCAAATAACTCATGTATTTTTTTGTAATCGCATGATAAAAAAAAAAATGAATTATTTTTACCAAATAGATTTTTGTGCCTTATTGATATTACCTACAACTTATTTAAATAAATAAATTGGACCAATTTTATGCGATTTTATCACCTTTTTGGTTTCATGTAACAAAAAATACATGAATTATCTTGACAAAAAAAATACATTTTTGTGCCTTATTGATATCAAATACATCAAATTTAAATTAATTAATTGGACGAATTTTATGCGATTTTCTTATCAAAATACTCATGTATTTTTGAATGTAATCGTGTAACAAAAAATACATGACCAATTCGAAAAAAAAATTACATTTTGTGCCTTATTAATATTATGTATAATGTAGGTACATACAATTAACTTAAATAAAGAAATTGGATGAATTTTATATCATTTTCTCACCAAAATACTGAAAAAGAATTTCTAGGTTTTGAAATCTTAGATATAAAAAGAAAAATGTTTACGAATTTCTATCTTAAAGTAATTCGCAAATGTTGGTGATATTGACGAATTTTATTATTATTCTAACTTCAGGCCCTCATAATCATTTAAATGCTGTGAATTAACGCTGGACTTTTTTTTTAATTTACATTAATAACAACTTATGATAAACTTTGTATTCAATTTTAAATTTTTTGGACAAGTGAACATTTTTTTATCAAAAGTGATTTAAAAAAAAAACCGACAATTTCTGATTCCTTTAAAATATCAATAGTTCAACAAGAATTAAAATATTATGAACATTTTAACATGATTGGAAAACGGTTATAGAAATATTTGGTAAAAAATTCATGTAGGGATCTACGTTTAAAACGTTTTCTATTTTTCTTTAATATCAGGTTTATATTTTTCATTGCCAGAGTTATTTTTAGAAAAAATGTCCAATCTTTTCGACTGTTTCCTGTTCTGTTGTTAGTGATTTACTGTCTTCTTTGAGGATTTAAATATTTGAGTGTCTATTTTTACCTTTTAGTGCTTTAATTTTGTTCTATATCATTGACAGATCTGTATTTATTGTTAGAGTAGATATGAAAGTTTTCTATGTTTTATTTTTGTACATTTTTTAAGGTATTTAGTTTTTGCTCTTTGTTGTTTTAGTTGTATGTAATCCGTTGAGAATTTGGATAAGCCCATATTCATTCTTATTTTAATTTTGTTTTTCCTGATGATCTCAAAAACCAATAGGACATTTTTTACATTTACACCTTGAAGTACCAATTATATTCACTTTTTTACCAGAAAAGATGCTTAAGTAGAAAATTGAAGCAATATTTCAAGTAGGTACTTATCGTGTATTATTATACATCTATCATGCAAAGACAAAAAATAAAAAAACTCATTCGCTCCGCTCAGAATTTTAAAAAAAACCTATATAAAAGTCATGTTCAAATGTCTATAAATTTCACAAAAAAAATCAAAATAATTTAAAAATGATATCGTATCTATTAATTTCTAATAAAAATATTTTGTTTTACATACTTAAACAAATTAAAATGTAACCTCATACAAAATTTAAACTAATAAATCCGGACGATTTTATGCTATTTCTAATCAAGAAATTCTTGCGATCGTTAGTCGTAATAAAGTAATAACAACCTCAAGACCTTTTGGAAAAAACATATTTTTAGAACCCTATTAATTGATATAACTTACAGTATATATATTACGGAAAATATAATCTAAAGACAATATTTTATATAATGTAAGTAGGTACTATGTTAAATTTAATATTAATGTTAGTTAAATAAAAGATAAAAAAAAAGTTGGTTGTTGCTGTTGGATTACCTAAATATTGTTTTGGACTTTATTATAATCAACACAAAAATGTTTAGCCCATTACAACAAAAAACATTTTTATCGAATAAATATACTCTGTTGATTAAAATTGAATGTAATTGAGCAAAATTAGTAAAAACATTTAAAAATGAAAATAATTTAATATAACGTATATAATACACCTATAATTTTCCCATAAAATGTTTGTCTCTGTTGTATAACACTATCATAAAAATTTTATACTTAAAGATAAACTGAGTTATTATATTATACAAGTGTCTCCATGACTAATTTTCAAGTACACTGTAAAATGTAACCTTTATATAATATTTGAACTAATAATTGGAATATCGACAGTAGTTTTTATTCACCTACCGCGAAGCAAGGGATATGAAAATACCATATTTGGTGTTCCCGAACTTCAAATATTCAAAGCAGATAACAGCCCAAAGTGAACCTTTTTCATTTTTTGTATTCTTTTTACGGCCTGACGAAGTCATAGGTTGGAAATTATGTTTTTAGTGCTTATTAGAACCAAATAAATATCACGATTACGGTCGGCTATTCAAAAAAAAATGTACCAATCTTTTGTCAATCAGTGACTTAATGGACTACGGCTATGCTTTTGAAAAGTGATTTGAATTTAGTATTAAGTCTACGTCTTAAGATCCTGAAAATCGATCAGGCCATTTTATTGAAATTTTGTTCTTCAGTTACTATTAGCTTTGTTTAAATATTTATTATTTGAAATTTAAATAAAATATTCTGAAATATGGCCTGATCAATCACAATTTTCAAGTAGACATAATATTAATGAATTAAAATCAGTTTTCAGAAGTCTTTTCACATTATCAGGGCCATCGGTATAATTGACAAAATATTGGTACATTTTAGTTAAAATAACCATTAGTTTAGCTAACCAATAAGTTATTGTTAAAAGGATTTCAGCGCACCATTTTTTTTCTTTAATGGGATGAATACAATTTATATTTTTATATTCGATTAAAACTATTGAAGCATCCACCATTCAAGCATTTCAAGCTATCTTTTCTTAAAACCTACTTACCCAACGATGCAGTGGCTGCCCGAAGTTGTAAATATCATATAGGTACCGGATCTGTGGTCTCTGTCGTTGTCGCCAGCGGCTTCGGATCCCAAGTCACTGCTGAGTTCATCCACTGCAGCGGTCGTTTCTGATGGTCCTTTAGCAATTTTCGGGCTTTCGTGAATCACAATCCGGACGACTATCATCGATCTCCTATGTCCCAAAAATAATAATAAACTACAATCAATCAACGCGTTACATTTTTAACCGCAATGAAGTGAGAAACGAAAACTTAATACATACCCCATTTAATAATAATATATCGACGACCACGAAGGCGATGGTATTTGAAGTTGGCACTGGGTTCCGTAAAACAAACAACTGTAAACGAGTACCATCAGTAGACATAATTTCGATCCTCCGTGTTCTGGTATACAGGAGGGCATCGCGTCAGCTGCAGTCGTATTTATGGTGCTCGTATTCTCCCCACCGGCCACCCATTATCGGTTAAGTTCCTACTGTATATTATAGGCGTATATTATAATATTACATGCCGCTGCTCGAGCCTGAAAACCACGACATCTGTATTCGGACAAATCAATGTAAATAATCGTTATAAGATAAGATATGTTATTATATTATAGGTAGTCGTCTACTGGAAACACTATTTTCTGTATTGTAGGTACCCTTTGACCCTATGCTTTAGTAAATATGATATCATCATAATATTATAATCTAGTTTGAAAATAACCACACGGTAAAAAAATTTAGAAAGTACTTATATTGAACGGGAAAAATTACACTATTTGAACATCATGGGTAATGTTCAGATAAATAGATTGTAAATAATAATATTAATAATACGATAAGTGTTCCACTGGATGTTCTTTCTTCGTGTTGTACCTTGCAGTTTGAACCTTTCATTAAAATTTAAAAAATGTAAGCCCAATTTAACCATCTATAGTTTAATAATGAATCATGTGCCCTCTTGCAGGGGTCACCCATACATGAGTATTAAAACACATACTATTAATTATAATATTCGTAGTTTGGTATTTACAACAAAAAAATTAATTGTATGCCATCAATCATAAATATTATCAACAGATATCATTAAAAACACATTCTAATATAACAAACATAGCCATTCCTTACTACAAATATGAAAAATTTACAAATAAATTTAATTAATGTAATAAATACAGACTCTGGTAAAAATACTTTTTAAAAATATTTGGAATATGTATTTATATACCTGCTATTTTAATTTTTTTGTTTTTGTTTCTGTATATTCATGAGCATTAAATTGAATTATTTTTATAATAATTTTTTTTCTCTATTAAATGTACCTATCATTTTAGTTTTAAATAATTACACATAATAACAAAAAATAAATTGCTCATTACTGAAAAAATAAATATTTTTAAGTTCAAATTGTTTGTTAAATAATGTCCGTTTTTATTCATTTGAATAAACAATTATTATTACTTATTATTATAATTATATGGATAACCTAACCACAGGTTACTGGTTTCCTTATTAAATTATCAATACTAATATATTATTATTAGTTATTCGATAAAAACCACTCTAAACACAAATATTAGCTCAACGTAGCTCTAACCTATACATCAACAATTTTTTAATATGGTTTCATGTTTAGCAATAGGTTGAAATAATATTTTGGAATAATAATAGAATACATTCAACTAAAACAAAAGAAAAACTATCAATAGTAATAATAAATATTCAGAGGTGGGTTTAATATTAGGCAGTGTAAGCAGTTGCCTAGGGTGACAACATTTAAGGTGTGGTCAATTCTGTACTGCTCTTTTAAAATACAAACATCATACATACAAAAGAAAAAAATGGAAATTAATTCCTTAGTATTTACGAAAAATAAATCTTTTATAATTTATATACTTAAAATACAACCGAATAAACCCGGGAAAAAATGATCACACCTAAAATGCGGTGCTACGTAGATACCTCTATATCGGCGTATCTCGATACTAAATTAAGTCATAAAGACAATTCATTTTAACTAATCGTTATACCTAGTAATGTAAAAGTTGAAACTATATTTTTTCGATAACTCGCTTTATATAACTCGGCTAGTCATTGTATACAAATAAAGTGATCGGTGTTTTCCATGCAACTCTTATGTACCTAGGTACCTACTTAATGTTAACAAAATGTATATAAATTTGTAGTTTATTATTTCGGCCAGTCCTTTATTTGTGACAAAGTGCATAAACGGTTATAATATAATCTGTGCATATAAATTTCTCACATACAACAGACATTAAAGATATATTTAAAACACAAAAACAATTTAGTTACGTAGGTACCTACTGAGATGTCGAATAAAATCACAGCTTCTTACACAGCAGGATTTATATTTTCTTAAGTAACAATAAAATTGAAAACGGTTTGATCTCAGTTCACCGACTCTCAATTCGTTGACACCAGGTTTTTTGATCAAAAACCCAGTTTTAATGGTTTTTTAAACAAATCTCAAGTCGCCTAGGGACCGTCAATTGCGTCTCAGACTCAGGTAAACGATTTTTTTCTTACCTTTTCTGTGTCTGGTTGCGTCCTATACTTTTGTATAGTAGGTAAGCGTTAATGCGACTCATAAAGTGACATATTAAATGTAATATATATGGACCATATGGTGTGCAGATCTATTTAAACATGAATTGGTTTTTACTTGATGAGCTTACGAAAATGTTATCTCATGGGCTTGGTCGGTACTCTTAAATATTAATGATTAATATCATTACAATAATTAAATGTACAACTCAGGGTATGGCTAAAACGCAGAGCAAAGTATTTAAAAAAACAAGAATTTATTGATAAACAAATAAACAGTTCATAAAATAAAATGATATTCCCGTTGACCTTTACAATACCTTAAAACTATTTTACTTAAAAATCCCTTTTTAAAATTACAAGAAGATTAATTATTTTAATTATTTAATCCTATATATTTGGCATGAATTTTATTTGTTTTGTCTTTTAATTATTTTATAACATTGTCTGATCAGAAATGTATTTTTAAATTATTTAATCCTATATATTTCTACTGATTTTTATTTGTTTTTGTATTAGTGTTTTTTTGAATGACACTGACAGAACAATTACTATTTAATTTCCCGATCTATTGATCCTAAAACTACGAATGTATTCATTAGTCATTTCTAAAATCATACTAAAATATTCTAATTGAATGCTTATATATTATAATATAGACGCCCCCACTCTTCTCTCCAGTATCAATTATAAAGTACCACAGCGTTCTTATACAACCTTCTCTATCCCAAATTGCTCCACAAACTACGGCCGTAATAATCCTATGTATCGTATGATGCGCATAGCTAATGAACAACCATCATTTCTTATTTAAACAAATTTTATTTTTATAATTGTTATTTATTGTTCTATTAAATTAGATATTTTTTTCTATTTAAATGTAATTATATACTTAATGTACTCATGTAATGTAATTGGGCTCTGCCCGTAATGTTTGAAATAAATAAATAAATATAGGAGTATAGGACGCAATCGGTACATAAAAAAATAGGAAAAAATTATTTACATATTATCCGACTATTGTGAACGCAATCGCAACACTGAAAGATATAAAAGGTTGTAACGGGACGCAATTGAATGACGCCCGATTCGCCGACAATGATAATATTGGCTACATGCTTTTTGCAATTGTTTACAGCTATAATATCTACTATCTAGTTATCTTATCGTTCTATGCCTAACACAATATGATTATTGACAGTTGACATCGATCAATATATCATACATATATACCCAAATAACACCGAATATTCATCTAATAGTAGATTATCCTCATTTTTCGTATATTCTTGTAATATTACATTTTAACTGGATATAATTATTTATTGAATAATCTTTCTAAGCATCTTTCTATTCATAATAAAAGAATATTATAAAAAGATTATTCATTCGATAATATTATAGGTATACATAATTATGTTTTCGTAATTTAATTTAAAACACTCTATGAACAATCTAGAATGAACATTCATAAGGAATGTCCTGACATGAATGTTCTAAGTATAATGAGATTCAGTCGATATTATGAATATTCATTCCATAATATCATATTCATAACGATGTTTTCAAAATATTTTTTCTGAACATCCTATGAATAATCTGAAATGAAGATAAGATACAACTACTGATCATTTTATATATAAAATAAACGTCTCCCATGAACTGGAATTCCCCATGTGTTAAACGTCTATATGTATAATTATATGTTCACTTGCGTATACTTGGCCGCGTGTATGTGTATCATTGTCATAATCACTCATTCACTCGTCACTTTTATTGGCACAATTGTTGTATGCATGCAATGCGCGACGTTTATATACACGATTGAAAAAAAATGTAGGTAGCACACCAGTCGATATTAATGATAAGGCTAACGGGAAACATGGTCACCCGGCGGCCGAGGCCCGTGCTGTTTACAGTGTAGTGTGTACTTTCTAGTTTCTATAACAAACAGTAGCTTAAGTGTCTACTTTTAGTCTGTCTATTTTATTAAAATGTTTGAATAGTAATAGAAATAACAGACATCATGCAATACATTGGTGATTTTAAAAGACCTTTTATAGAAGGTTCCCAGATTGTAAAATGCAACCATATTTTAGAAATGGGTGTGAAATGTAGAAATTAATCTTATATTCATATTTTAGGATTAAGTTTACAAACCAGTGATCTAAATGGAAAACCTCACGAAGTAAATACATTTTTCAGAAAATTTGTGTCTGTAATATTACTAGAGTCATTGAACTATAATTGTATTACCTATTATCATATTAAGAATAAAAATTAAGATTAAGAATATTATCTCGGGCACATGGTTGATTTATATTAAATATTTTAATTATTAAGCAACAGTGTTGTGCTTTAGATAAATTTATCTAGATAAAAATGTCATATCTTTATCTTATCTAGATAAAAAATTAAATTGACATCTAATTTTCATCTAGATAAAAATTATAGCCATCTAGATAAATTTATCTAGATAATTCACAAAATCCGTAGCTAATAATTAGTAATAACTATTTTACAATATTATCATTCCATTTAAAATAAGCAACTGAATAAGCAACCTCATTTGTATTACTTGCAAAAATTGGTTCTAAAATAGTTTTACATACCATTTATTACTAATTACGAATAATGTACAGTTATAATATACTACTATTATAGTATATATCTGAGGTATAATGGCGATTATTTGACGATAAATTGCAAGGTGAAAAGAACAGCTTCTTGGTTAGGCTCCAACTCTTTTAGCTTTAAGAAAGTTGTTAATACAGTCCAACCAGTTAACATATTGTAAATCGTTAAGTCTCGCAATTGTGACTAATCTCGAGAAACGTTTTAGTTTTTTATATAATCTAAGTGAACCAAAAAGCAAAAGTTTTATAATAGCATCAATAAGTCATCCAAAATTCAAAATGGACTGGGTACCTATTAGGTACAGAGATCTATGTAAAAAGATGTTTATCGATGAATGCAATTCGATGTCATCTTTAAATACTACAAATTCTGACTCTGCAGATGACAGTGATAATATGAGTGATAAAGAGTTTTATAGTAATATATGTGATCAAAATTCAAATCATGATTCTCGGATGAAGAAATAAATGTTGAAGTGTTAAAATATTTAAATTAAAAAAAAAAGACCTACAGTTATTAAACAATTATCCTGTAGTTAAAAAAATATTTTTGAAGTACAACACAACCCTTCCGTCATCAGCACCTGTCGAAAGATTATTTGGATACATGTCAATTGGTCGTAAACAATTTACCGCACGACAATTGACCGCAAATTATTGATCGCAAGTCAATTGATCGCAATTACAATTTATTGCACGGCAATTTATCGAAAAATAACATTTTTAGGAATAATTTTTAATTTGAATAAATGTGGCACAACTCTGGTTAAATGTATGGTTAAATATATATTTTTTCGTCTTAGATTGAAAATGTTTAAAAAATGAAACAAATTAAACTTACAATTTAAAATTATAATATGCAATATTTTTTATATAAATCGAAAAAAATGGTACATTTAATTGAATAAAAAAAAATAATAATAAATCATCGAGGTATAATAATAATGAAAAATACTAAAAATTAAACTTGCAATTGAAAATTGTATGCAATGCCACGAAGAAAATCTTCAATATTTGTATTATTGTTATAATTCGTACATATTTTTTTTATTTTAGCTGCTCTGTCTCGGTAATTTTTTTTTGGGGGGGGCTCGTTGCCCCCTACATATTGTTCGATTTTGAATCTGTTAATGCTCTCTTCTTTTTTTAATGCATCTATAAATCGCCAAATTGAAGGATGCATACCATTTATAAGTGATGTGAAACAATTGTGCCACCCTTCTATAACATTATTTGTGGAAGCTAAATCTTGGATTACTCTCGAAAAACAGTAAGTAAGTAAACTTACGTGAAACATCAAACATTGAAATAAATGCACTATTCGGACTTTTGTATTTAGCTGGAGTTATACGCAGCAACCATCTCAATCTCGATGACTTATGGTCAGATGACGGCCTAGCACCACCATATTTTCGAGCAGTTATGTCTAAAGCTCGATTTTACATTTTACTAAGGGCTTTGAGGTTTGATGATATTGGTACTAGAGCTACAAGAAAACAAATTGACAAACTCGCACCCATTCGTACATTATTTGATAACTTCGTAACACGCTGTCAAAATAATTATACAGTAGGAGAAAACGTAACAATAGACCAAATGCTCGAAGGCTTTAGAGGGCGATGTAGTTTTCGGCAGTATATTCCGAATAAGCCTAATAAATACGGAATAAAAATTCAGGCATTGGTTGATTCTCGTACTTTCTATACAGCAAACATGGAAGTTTATGTTGGGACACAGCCAGATGGACCGTATAAGTGCGATAACAGTCCTATGAGCATTGTAAAAAGAATGGTTGCCCCTATTTCAAAAACGGAACGTAATTTAACCATGGATAATTGGTATAGTTCGATACCATTATCATTAGATTTGTTGAAAAATCACAACCTAACTATGGCTGGAACAATACGGAAAAATAAACGTGAAATTCCTCCATGTTTTTTGGACACAAAAAAAAGAACATTGAACTCATCTGTTTTTGGATATAGAGAAGATATTTTGCTTAGATCATATGTGCCAAAATAAAATAAAAATGTGTTCCTTATTTCAACTATGCATGAGCAAGGATACATTGACCCTGAATCCGTTGAAAAAAAACCTGAGGTTATAATGTTCTACAACCAAACAAAGGGTGGAGTGGATGTTGTGGATGAATTGAAGGGCGAGTATTCAGTTTCTAGAATTAGTTGCAGATGGTCACTTACCATATTTTTCTCCTTGATGAATATAGCTGGAATAAACAGTTAAATTATATATCAAGAAAATACCAGGAAAATTTTAAGTCGTCGTAAATGTTTTGAAAAACCTAGGAAATGAATTGACAAAACCGTTTATGATGTATCGCCTTCAACAACCAAATTTGTCCATATCACCTCGTCAACAAATTATAAAATTGTCTGGACACAAGACTGCTGTCAATGTCGATCAAAGCTCAAGCAGCGGTAGTCGGCCTAAGTGTACGATTTGTCCGAAAAAAAAAATCGCAAAACTAAAGTAAGTAAATAATCTGGTATTCTGTAATAATATATAATTTTATACCATTTCCAATTTTAAAATGTGAATACATTTCGTAGACTCAGCGTGCAGTATGTAGCAGACCGATTTGTAAGGAGCACACAACATTTACATGTGTACTGTGTAACAATCAGCAAACCATGTCAGACCACTCGGACCAAGATGAATGATAATAATAATATTATTATATATATAAAATTATAAATTAATTTTTATTGTTTAAAATATTTATAATTAAGGAAAATTGTAAAAACAATTTGGTGTTGGTTTCAATGTTCTATGTTTATTATATAATGAGTTATGTTGAAAAAACAACGAGGTGAGCTCGGCGCTCACTCAATACCAATGGTGGGACGCTGCATGGCGATACCAACGACGGGTTAAATAAACCGATTCCATTGCACCTGCTAGCACATCAAATGTATGACGACCATCCAATCTTTTAACTGTCAAAAGTACAGATTTCCTACTTAAGTTTTCTTCATCAATACCAATATATGATCTATATAAAATAATATTATAATTTATAATACTTACTAGAAAAGAACATTTTAGAAGTTATTAATCTTAATAATAAAAAATGTATACCTATACCTTTTAAAAATGCTCCAACAATCAGCTGTAGTTGTAAGATTTTTAACACTAGACATATCTTTAATTAAATTACATATACGATGATCAAATGCTGCATTTAATCTACACATTAGGGTTGGTCGTGAAAGCAATGTACGAATAGGAAATCCTTTTTGGCAAAGTAATTTAAAATCATTTTGTTCAACTAGACTGAATGGAAGTGTTGCATTTACAATTAAATTTAGGATCAATTGATCAAATTCACCTAGAAAAATGCACTTAGAATAAGCATCAAAACCTCATAAATCATAATATTCTAATTTTTGTACTCACTTTGAGAAACAATGCTTTTTCTAACGCTTGTAAATTCAAACAGTGAAGGTTGATTACACATTCCAGCCTTTGATATTTTAGAACTATTTAAATCAGTAGAATCCAGCAGTTCATCATTAAAACCAATATTACTTCTTTTCAAGCCAAGCATTTTTTTTACAGAGTGGATATTACAGTGTTTATTCTGCAATATAAAATATTTTTACAATATATTGGTCAAGTTTTTCAAAATATGTATTCAATACTTTTTGACTAGTATAAATTATGAATATTAAAGTACTCACCTTTAAATGGTTTCGTAAATTGGTTTTGGATCTTGTATCAGCAGTTCTTGATTTAGTTGTTACACAATGTTTGCATTTTACTTCGTACGTTTGATATGTCAATTGATCTTTTAACAATTTAATTATTGTGAAGTGATTATTATATTCTATCCATGGAAGTGTTGTTTTAGTAGTCGATTCATTTTCACTTAAGGCCATTTTAGTTGAGAAACGCCATTTTAGTTGAGAAACGGTATTTGTAAAAAAATATAAATTAACAAAATATAAACAGTGAATAATCAACAGTGAAAAAAATCAAGTCACTTTAACACTAAATATTATATGCGTATATTATCGTATACGTAATACTACACAGTACACACTACACAGTACTAATACTGTAATGTGTGTGTGAGAAAACTAAAACCATAATTATTGTTATGAATTTTATCATAAACGGAACATTCTAAAAATAAACATTTTCCCCGACTACTGATAAATGGAATATTATCTACACTGGCAATAACAAATTTATTACTATCACCATTTATTGGGTTTTTTGTGCTAATATAGTAATACCATAGAGTATAGAACCTTAATATTATGTCCTTATACTATAACTTAAAAGTAGACGGAGTATGGTCGTATACTCGTATGGTCGTATGGATGTAGTTCCAGCGTATAAACGTGATAGCGCTAGTAGGTAGTAGCCAGTAGGTACACCGCATGCCCGTCGTCCGCATATAGCCAACTAGTAAAAGGTCCATGGGCTATGGCTAATACTATATTTTATGTTTTTAATTACCACTACTGGCACTACTCAGGATTATAATTTATAAACACAAACATTTTTCTTTTTCAAATTTAGTATTTAAATATAAAATAAAAATACTAAAAAAAGATATTCAGAATACGTATTTGAATATATATTTTCAAATGTATTTAGAATAGTATTCAAATACAAAAAAAGTATTCTAATACTTTTATTCGAATTTTTTACAAGACTGTCTATCATAATACTTTTTGGATTTAAATTTGACTTCAGTGATTTTAAAATTTCAAACATGTGACGATAAGTTTTTTCTTTTTTATTTAGCAGTAGTATGAAAACACTAGGAATAACGTTGGAATAATACACCCCGTGTATAGTATATGACTGAGTAAAATTGGGGGGTGCGACTGAAAACGTTCCGTCACAAAACCAATTATCACATTCACTCATAAAATCTAAATTTTGTTGAGTTGTAAATATTAAAATACGCGATTCAGTAGGATCACTATCGAATTTTAAAAACAATTCGCCATTGGAGTTATATCTATATTGTTCTGGTATAATAAATTCAAAATTACTTGGATTAGCTGGTGCAGCTTCCTCCTTTTGGCGTACACGTTGAATCGTCCTTTTCAATGTATTAACACTCGACATTTCTGCGGAAACTGCACTTGTTACCTAAATTAGTTTAATTTGAAATATTAATTATGTTTTCCATTTCTATTTAACTAAAATATGAATTACCTGCCTAACTATGTTTTCTAGAACTGAATGTGTGATGAGAGTTGTTTGTGATGCATTTTTCTTTAAAGTTGAAACAACTTTTTTCGATTCGATTTTTGCTGCATTTGGAACATGATTGTTATGTTCAATATATTTAGTGACTTTGTCGTCTAATACGTGTACACAACCTTTACAATGAATTTTTTTATATTTTGAACATTTCCAGTATATTTTATTGTCATTTTCTCGTTCTTTTACGTGTAAAAAACCTTGATAAATAAACATATACTTATTTTTTTCGCTTAGTACGTACTCTAAAGCCATATTCTATGTACGTTCAGCTGCACGTTATAGTATACCTATTGACGATTTTGTCAGTACTGATGTATTGTCGTAGCGTTTCATGGTGATCTATACGACTATCGGGTTATTAGAGAACAATACGGACTGATAAATAGGGTACGACTACAATGTTTGATAAGACTCGATCTTTAACGATCGAATAATGTTAAAAAAAAATACTATTAATATATGTTTGCGATCAATTGCTTACGATAAATTGACGGTACACCAGATTATTTAGTGGTGCTGTCCAAGTTTTGATATCAAGGCGAAATCATCTTGGTGATATGACATTTAATAAATTATTGTGTTGCCGATTAAACAATAGATTTATTGTTATTAATATTTATGTATAATGCCGGGTCCACACAGAGACGACACAGAAACAAAACAAAAACAAAACACAATCCCAATTTTTTTAGTTTGAAAAAATAAAACACAAACAAAACATGTGTCCATACTGAGTTCAGTAAAAATTAAACAAAAAATGAACAAAAATCAAACATTTTGTTTGTGTTTTGTTTTTGTTTTCTCTTGTCCATACCAAACATGTTAGTTTCAAAATTACAGTTTTTAGATATTCATTCAGTCAGTCACTGAAGTTCAAGCAATTCAGACGTTCAGTATTCGGTATTTAAGAGGACGTGATACCCAAAGTGAAAAGTATAAAACGGCTAAGAGAATGCGCTGTTCAGTGTTTTCGCGATCCGCATACACGCGGCATTTAAGCCACGCCCATTCCTCGCAGTCGGTGGCCGGCCGACGAGTCTCGTTCGGGAGCGCCGTTTATTATTGTATGAACGTTCGTTATTTGAAGTATATATTTTAAGTATCTTTTATGAATTAGGTCGCAATAATTGGTTTAAAAACACAGAAAATACTATTTATTGCTATAAAAATAAGTACTGTGTAATTTGCCAAAAATCAGCAACTAAAAATGAAATTGCACCCAAGCATGAATGCTTCATGAATTGGACTAAATCATCGACGAGTATGGAGGCAGATGGAGTTGTCGAAGGTTTTATGAATAGTATTACAATGCATGGACTAAAATACAATCGACTAATTGGTAATTTTTTATATATATTTTCAAATAATATTATACTTTAAATCCTATTATAATCATTATATACAATATACTTTATATTAAGTATTAATGAGTACCTATAATATTATAGGTGATGGTGACAGCAGTGTAACAAAGCGACTCAATGATATTTTACCTTATGGTCCACATTTTTTAATTAAAAAGATTGAATTTCGTAATCATCTTTTAAGGAATTATTGCAGTAAAATATCCATGCTCGCTAAAAACACTAAATACCCACTGCGAGTGAGAAAATTTATTTTGACAAATATCCTTAGATTTCGTGGAGATATTACAAAATCAGCTAAACATTGGAGAAATAATAATGACTTAACAATGGCACAGAAAATTAAAGGTTGTTTTTCATATTGTTAATTAGTAAACATATTCTAACATTTTTTTAGAAAATGATACTCAATTTCTCTTTTAGTTCGATTTTCTATTTAAAATATATAACTTGTAATAATTTAATTAATTTAACATTTTATAGGCCTTCGAAAAGATTTAGACAATTGTCTATATCACCGATTAGGACACCATTCAAATTGTGTGGCTTACTTTTGTACTGGGTCAAAATCAAATTCTGCTTTAAATTTGATTCCAGAAACCGAAAATGGTGGCATATTGACGGAAATAAAAAATTGCATTTCCAGATTAGTCCTAAATGCAGAGAGCCTAATTAAAAACAAAACAAATAATAAATGCGAGCAATTCAATGCAATTATAAATAAGCATGTAGCGAGAAAAAGGTTAAACTTTTCAGGTCGTAGAAGTTATAACACCAGGGTTGAAGCAGCGGTAATTTCATTCAATTCGAATCATTTCTTACGAAAAATACATAGAAAAATGGCAAATAATAATAGTTCAGGTTGGTTCGTTCACCAGTATATAAGATAAATAATATATGTACATAATATAATTATATACATAATTGGCAGACTTTGGTAGTATTCTGAATTAATTTTAAATATTTTTTAGTTTTTACAAGTATTCTAAAGTCCATTTAGTTAATAGGTCTATGCGCATGCCCACCACTAAACATTCCCGAACGCTGGCCGCAGTCAACTCTAGCTGCCGCCGCCGTAGCGAGTGGGGGAATTTACGGAGGCGTCTAGATGGTATAGTGGGAGAAATTTGGGTACGAAATCGTGGAGCTCGGTCGAGTAGCGTTCTTAGGATGGACAGAGTACAGGATTGCTTTAGATAGCTCCGTGTTCACTTTGGACAATCCATTTCTAACTTTCTACCAACATCCATAAAAGTCACCAATAGTAAGATCTGCTTTTTGTAAGAATTTAGATCTGATTTGTACAGGCTCCAAAGTCAGCATCTCTAAAATTCCAAGTTATATTTTTTATAAAATTTTAAATAATTACCTACATCGTAATAAATTGTTTTTAATTGCTTACCTATGATTTAATTAATTCTCAATCATCATTATTAAGTTCTAATTCAGTAATACGATGATCATTAGCTGTTAGTTCACAAAACTGTTTTAAATCATATAGACGATTAAGCATATGAAAAATTGAGTTCCACCTTGTATCACAATCTAAAATGGCTTTATTTAAATTTTTTTTCAACATTGTTGATACAGCGAGAGTTCCCAACTTTTTAACAACCTAAATAATATCACAATATAAAAATAATAAGTACTTAATTAACACCTATACATAAATATGTGTATAATCATAAACTTGATGTAAATAGTAAATTTATAATTATGTAAAATTGTCTAAGCTACTCCGTACCACGAAAGAACGCATATGGTTCGCGCATCCGAATGATTGCGCTCCGTCGTTTCGAGGTCACATTTCCCCCACCGTATTACAAGAGAACGCATACGGCAATACGTAACATTCCCACTTCACTCGAGCTTATAATTGTATTTAGCAGTTAAAGTGATTAAAATATTACGTGCTTGTACAATCATGGATTCACGCGTATTAGTTGATGTATCACCTAATATTGTTATGAGAGCAATAAACCATTTTTTTTTCGGTTATAAAATCATATTACATTTATTATATTTTTTTCATAAGTCATTAAATTAAAGATCATAAATTAAAAATGTACAAAATCTTACGATTGATTTCCCTCCATGCTGATTCTTTCGATGTCTTATCCTTATATATGTCCAATGTTTTATCCCACAATGCAGGTCTTGCTTCGACCAATGATATAAGCATATCTGTATTTATATCATCCATTGTATTTATATTATCCGTGCACTTATAATTAAAAATTTAATAACTAATTGTAATTAAATTAAATTAAATTAGTTGTAATTAAAATACTTGTAATTTAATCTTATTAAATTGTAAAACACAAAAACGACTATATACTAGCAATAAATTATTCGACAGTAGCCCAGACGAAAAATGACGCACTATCGGTCAAAATATCGAATCGTCTGAACGCACTGTCTATAAATACATTGCCACGATAAGCCGAATCGGTTTTTTTACCGTACGACCGAAAACGATTTGCAGAGACAAAACCGAATGACAAAATCAACCTAATCGGTAATTTTACCGTATACATTTAAATGCCGTATCGTCTGAATATACTTATTTAAATTATATTGACACTGGCTTATACGGTAAAATCGACGATACGGCAAAACCGCCGATTCGGGATCGTGTGAACGGGCTCTAAGGACTTAATTAATGTCGATAACGCGAATGAAATACTGCATACAGTACAGTTATTTAGACCACCAATTATTTATCATAGTAATATATAATATTATTTGAAAACCGATAGATATCTAAAGACGACTCGGATTATAGAACGCAATTTGCACTACTCCAGTAGAAACTAATCGGTTTAAAATTCATAAAAATCGAAATATTGTACTACGACTTAGCCAAGCTCATCCCTGGCTTCGTTAGGATATCCCCCTTTTCGGGAAATGCATTTTGGATACTTACAATTTGCATAACGTGGTGGTGAGGTCGAGTTGTCCAGAAAACGGTTCTTGGTGCAGGATTACATGGGTAAAATACCACGTTTATCCGCCGCTATAAGTCCGATTCGCTTACCAGGGGACTTAAAAAGACTTGGTAGTATAGAGTGAGTCAATTGGAATCGAGGGATATCATTTTCAAAGCTGTACTACCAAATTTGGATTTTTAGTAATTTTATTTCATATTATAAGTGCCGGGCGGACACAATATGCACTACTCCGGTATAAACGATTCGGTTTATAATTCATTAAAAATCGAAATATTGTACTACGACTTAGTCAACCATATCCCTGGATTCGTTAGGATATCCCCTTTCGGGAAAAGCATTTTGGATACTTACAATTTGCATAAAGTGGTGGTGAGGTCGAGTTGTCCAGAAAACGGTATTTTGGTGCAGGATTACGTGTTAAAATGTACTTAGGATCGCCAAAAACTGTGTTAAATATTAATTTCCCCCAAAAATGTCATTTGGAAAAATTGATCAGCATTCCTGATACTATAGTTTTCCAGTTTCAGAACCAAAAAAAGCGAAGAATAAATACCAGATACTTTCCCGCACCACCTGAAGGATGCCTTGGGTAGACACTAGTGCATTCACCACAGGCATCCTTCAGGTGGTACAAAGGGGACATCCAAACGAAGCCAGGGATGTGCTTGGCTAAGTCGTAGTATAATATTTCGATTATTAATGACTCATAAACCGAATCGTTTCTACCGGAGTAGTGTATATTGCGTCTCACCTGATACATATCATATTAAATACAGTTACTAAAAATTCAAATTTGGTAGTACCGTTTTGAAAATGATATCCCTCGACTCTAAATGACTTACTCTATACCCCTAAATAGTTTTAAGTCCCCTGGTAAGCGAATTGGACTTATAGTGTCGGCTAAACGTGGAATTTTACCGTAGTAATCCTGCACCAAGTAACCGTTTTCTGGACAACTCGACTCCACCAACACTTTACGCAATTTGTAAGTATCCAAAATGTACTTCCCACAAAGGGGACATGCTAACGAAGCTAGGGATATGATTGGCTAAGTCGTAGTACAATATTTCGATTTTTAATGAATTATAAAATGATTTATCTCTACCGGCACAGTTCATATTGCGTCCGCCCGGTACTTATAATATAGAATAAAATTACTACGACTGATGCCTGGGGTGAAAATGCACTAATTCATTAAAATATGAATGTACTTTGTACCGTCAATAACGGTAATACCTACATTTTTGACATTTGATCTAATTGGTGTAAGAGACATATTGACGCCGGGCATATGGCCACGACATAGATAGTAAACCGGTTAGAGACTCGTCTGGTGTTCCCTTCATATTAAAATTTGTGCTTCACTTCAACCGTGTGCTCGACCTATTGTCCATGTTGTACTTGGTTTAAGTATTTGACTTATTAAATTTGGTCCTTAACTATACTATTTGTATTAAAATTTTTATTATTTTTTAATTGATTAATAAATTTATTTTAAATTTATTGTAATAATAATGTTCCGCAAAAGGACTTTAATTATGCTTAATCTAGCGAAATTAAACTTGGTTGGTATAAAAAAGTTTCGAAATATTTTTGATGATATAAAATTTTCAGATTTTATTGGTGAGTAATTATTTCATAATAGTATAAATGAAAATAAATAAAACTAAAATAAATTATATTAAACCATTAGAACAACGTAATGAGCCGGTTGAATATGATTATCAAGAAACTTTATGCAATAACAACTTTAGTATAAGTAAGACAAAACTTAACAGACGTCATCTGGTTAAGGCAAGGTTTATTTTCAATGATGTAAGGTTAAATCGTTTCAAATGTGATTTGATTTATTTAAATAAAAATTTGTTTATTTTTATTTTAAGGAAATATCACAGAAGATTGCTTCTGCAATTAATTTTGGAGTAACTATGTTGGAAATGAAAGTTGGGCCAATTGTGTTGAGTATTGATCACATTGACATGATTCTTAAAAGTTTTGCGATGTATAAGATAAATGTGGCTAAATATTTGAATAATGCCTGGATTATACAGAGCATTATTAATAATAACGATTTTGTAACACTTAACATGAATAACGAAATTATAGATTTATTAAAATTTGCTAAAAACAATAGTTCAATTGAAAATACAAACGATTTAGCAAAAAAATATATAACAGTACAAAAAAAGTACCAAAAAAAAAATAAATCATTAAAAATTGCGGCATGTCAAGCTATAAAAAACCAATTAAATGTGCGCAGTATAAAAATTTAACCGCACTGTTTGATAGGTGAGAGAATTTTTTTTATTGAGTATTACTTTCTAACAAATTATTATAAATATTATAATACCATGATTTTATTTAATTTTGAAGTTACCACAATAACAAACAATTAGAAGTTGGACACCACAAAATTAAATACCACGATTCAGTTTTTGATTTCATTATTTATATATTCAATAACAATCAATTACCATTCCAATTCTGGGAATATATTAAACAAAATGAAATTAAAAACAATAATAATTTTTTTTAAATGTTAGAGTATACATTTCAAAATATAGATCACTCAAAATTAAAGATGGTTACAAGCAACGGATCGTGAGTATCTAGTTTGAAAGTTTTAACAATCAAACATACATTTATTTATAATTTATCTAATTTAAATATTTCTTTATAGAATTGGAAATAGTATACTCAATATAAAAAATCTAGTTATATTATACAAAGAATGTTGCAATATTAAAAATATAATAGATTTCCTTTCAGTGTTTAATACAACAAATGTACAACAGTGTTATTTGTATGGATGGTCTGATATATTACAAAATTATTAAAATGAATTTTATTAATTTTAAAAAGAAATTTAAACACTTCTCCAAACACTTAATTTTAAAAGAAAAAGAAAATCTGTAAGTGATTCAAATAACCACTTATACAATACAATTAACAAACAAAATAAACATTAAAAATATTAACAAACTTTTCAGAGTATATCCACAATACCCACAATATGTACAATTGGATAAAATATTATTAACATTACCAAAAGTCACATTTCAATCCGATGTCCTCTCATATTCCAATGCTATGGTGATCAATTTCTTATATGTGTACATCACAAAAACTGCAATGCATCATTCCACTGTAAAAATTAATTTAAACTATAATATAATAATATTTTAACATTTTAGATTGCTTAAATTTAATATACATTACATTACAGCTACACAAGATTCATTGTTCGTTTGTTCTGGCGATGAGTCATAACAAACAGTGACACCTATGACAACTCCAAGAAATTTCTGTGTAGGACAATCAATAAATTGATAGAAAAAAATATTATAACAAGACATACTATATGGGATCACGGATCACATTTACACAAAATCAATGTGTCAAACCAGCTGTCCAAATCAATTATATGGAATTTTGACTTGAGGTCAAATGATTTTATAATAAATAACATAGGTATACCGATTGACGAGGGGAGAAATTCAGATAAAATCTCATATATACAAAGTAAATACATACCTTTTTTACACATACAATACGCAATTTGTTATATATTTATTATGCTTAGATAAATACTTGGATGTTTAATTTAAATATCTGTATGTACAACTCACTCCAACCCAAAACCCCAAATGGTGGCACGCTGCAACAAAAATTAAACATTATGAAGAGTGCAATAATCTTGTACACAGCAATTATAATATAAATTTAAGTGAATTAAGTGAATTTTATAGTAATAAAATATATCAATTACATGGCCAGATGGAGAAAACTACACAACAATTAAAAATTGATATTAAAAAAAAAACCCTTAATCACTATAAGTTTAATAGACAAAAATATTCCAAACTCTACAAACAAAAAATCACTTATGCCAAATAATTTGTATGGACTGTATGTTTAATATTAATAATACACAATCAATTTTTTAATAAAATTAATATATTTATTACCATTTATTACAGATTGTCACTCGATTATTTTCTGACAAAGCAAGAGAAAAAGTATAATATATCATTATAATTCTTTTATTTTTTCTATACCTATGAATTTTGAACATATTGTGCAAGGATATTGTGGGACCAGACACATTTCTACGGACAAATATTAATAAAAATATACTATCTTCTTGTAACTCAATATAAGATGATTTTTTTTTTTTTTTATATGTACAAAAAAACATACACATTATCTCAGGATTACTGATAGCAAGTTCCTAAAGTTTACGACTTTTACGTTGTTGGCTTATCAGTCAGGTGTCAACATTTGAGGTCATTATGTGTACCTGAAACAAAAAAGCTTTATTTATAAAACTGTATTTGTGTTGGTATTACATTTAATGTATTATTTTTTGACGATGTCGGAAGAGTGCTATTGACATACCGAATGATAGTTCGCACAATGGACATTTATAAGGTTTGAGGTGTAAATGTACATCATTAGTGTGTATTTTCAATTGTTTTTCAGTTGCATATGTTTTGGTACAATGGAGACATTTAATTAACTCATGTTTGATATGTATGGTTTTTTGGTGATAATTCAGATCACTTATTTGAAGAAAAGAACTTTTGCACATCTTACATTTATACCTCTCCCTGCGAGAGATGTGTATTTCTTTATGTCTTTTAACTGATTTTTGAGACGATAGTTTTTTATTGCATATTTTACAACTATTAATCTTATAGGTGGAATGTGTTGTTATATGTTTTTGGAACCAACCATGTTTTTTGTACTTTTTTTGGCATATACTGCAATGGTAGCGGTCATCCTCGATTGGACAATTATATCACTGGGTGTAGCCTCTACATCACACCTATTTACAATGATGGGACTTGTAGCGATGGACTCTACAAAATAGCAAAAAAAAACATTTAGGTATAATTTGTTAGTAAGTACATTATTTTCAAATTACTTGTATAGGTGTATACATCAACATTTTTTGTGATATTGACAATAGGAAATGGTCCGCGATGATTTCTTGCTAAATGGCACAGAAATGTCGATCGGTTATTAAATTTTTTAATGCAAACATTACAATAATTATTCATTATAAATTAATAATAATTATAATTAATTTTTCTATTTTTTAACATTTAATTTACAAGATATAATTTTTATAATTTAACTAAAAACAACAACACATTTTTAACTACACCTCTTCTTGAGACAGTCCTAAGTCTGTATGAAGTGGGAAGGAATTTGTGTTGTAAAAAACCGAGCCGTTTAGGAATTTACCTGATTGTAAAACCTTTTCGACGGGAGCTGTTTGGGAATTGACCCTTTTGTAAAACGGGAGCCGTTTGTGAAAAACAGAAGCCGAAAGGGCTACGTCCATTTGCCTAAATACCTAACCTACTTATTTGTTAAAATAATTTTGATCACGTTTGGCACTATGACAACTACGGCACTACTCGTAGGTATAAGATATTATAGTTAATTTAAATTTAGACTATTATACCTAACTGATATAAGTATACAACAAGAAGTTGAAAGCTAACTAGGTATTTTTTTTCTGCATGTATAATTCACAAATTGGTCTCTCCGCGAGAGTAGTGATTTTCTTATTTCAACTATAAATACTAAGAAAATAAAGTTGACACGACCGCTAAAAATTTTATTTTTCATAAGATACAGGCCTGGGCCCAAAACAAAAATTGATATAATAGTAATTCAACAATAAATTAAAATTAATGAATAACAAATATAATAAATAAACAATTTGTCAATGAAACTAAAAATTAATCGAGAATTCCATTCAGTGTTAATTTAATCATCAAAATTTCACTAATTACAAGTCTGTGGTCTATAAAACTCCTCTAAATCTGAATTGAAATGCATATTTTACTACGGAAATATTGTGGATGTCTTTTCGAAGATAAGATTAAGGACTCGGGTAAACGAGAGGGTATAGAATATACAGTGTATCGATAGGACATTTTATGTAGATTTCATTAAAATGGTCAGTTAAACGAATATTCAAAGATTTGTTCTAAACTTTCCAAAAACAGGAAAACAACAAAATACCATAAGAAAATTTTCTTTATCGTCAATATGGCTCGGAAGTTGTAGTTTTTAAACTCGTAATTGTATAAAACGGATTTCTAGCTTGGTCTGCTATAAATGTAGAGTATACAGAAAAATATGCAACTCCTACAACTTCTGAGCCTCAGTCATAACCATTCATACTATGAGTACCATTAATGCACATTTTTCCAGACCCAAACTTTTTCGGTTGACGTCGGTAATTGGTCATTATAATCAAAGCGAAGTCTGCTTTACTCAAGTAAATATCATCTTGATCAAGATCTTGAACTTTATAATAAATAACTGAACATTCTGTTTCAAGTTTTTGCAAATCTTTGACCCATAATTGTAAACTTATTGCATCATTATTATGCCTTTTGTGGCATAGTTAATGTTAAAATCCTGGGTGATGTTCTTTAAATCTTGTCGGTCCAAAAACAGTGTTCTTTGAATAGAGTCAGTAAATGCAGTATCACGAAAGAGTCCAGTATATGATCAAAGTTAACTCCTTCCTTCAACTTTGCTAAAAAATAAAATAACATCAAACAATCAGTTTACAAAGTATTGCAAAAAATGATTTAATTACAAGTTTTTCTTATGAAATAGAATAATAAATTGGTGGTGTTCAGGCAAACTGGTATAACTATGTGAATTCGATAACATGTACATATTATAATTAAATTAAAACAAGAAAACATTTTTCTTTGAATTTATTATAACAGGATAAATATAATTAAGTATAAATTATATTTGTTCGATACTACAAAGTTACGTAATAGGTACGTACCTATGCAATTTGAATTCTTGATTCTATGTCAAGTTTAATTCGACTAAGTTCTTCAACACCATGTCCACAATGAGTTTTTCAATACTTGACACAGATGACGCGGTACGCAGCGGGCACCAGTACAAAGTACAGGTACCGCAGCGACCGGTCTACACCTTCGTCAACCACCACCATATATAGATTAAAAATCGATTGACGTTCAACGTAATCATCTAGATATTCACATATGATACGGTACATCAGGAGGGAGGTATTGAAAGAGTGAGTCATTTGACACATGACCACTTTATCCATCTCATTTCATTCATTTCATAATCTAGCCACGAGAAGATATTTGAAATCACCGTAGTCACTGATCTCATCTCACGAATATCATTATAATATCATAAACTCACTTTGCCTGGAGGAATAAATAAATATATTTTTCCACCATGAATTTACATTCAGTTGATAACAAAAAAAAATGATAATATCTAAAAATAATTTTTATATATTTTAATTATATCATGATTCATGGTAAATAATTATTAATTAATAATATTCTTTCTTGTTAAACTTTTTTCACACGGTTTCATTAATAAAAATAGTTTTTAGTTGTGATTTATTTTTTATTAACCAGTATAACACCCGTATAAACAATAAAAATGGAACGTATAATTGAAGGTATTCGGTCAAAAAGTCCGGAATGAGAAAAGTGGGATAAAAAGTCCGGATTCATTTTTTGAATGCTGGATAAAAAATCCGTGTACATTTTTAGTGTCGGACAAAAATTCCGAAAATACAAAATTGTCTATTAAATGTATAATTATAATAATACTATATAGGTAGGTATTATATACATGTAATATTAGATATAGTCAGTTCATATATAACTAATATTTATTTAAACAATTTAATTGTTGTACTTTCACTTATTTTTTTTAATATTTTATACCTACCAAACAAAAATATAACGGAAATCTTCTACAGTTTGGTAGGTAGGTACCTATATGGCTATATCTATCTAATGTTTATCGCGGCAGTATGTTTACAGTATATCTGCCATAAGATTATACCTATTACCTATTACCAATAACGATAATATCAAATAAATGTAGATGATACTAAAGTAACCTATATTATACATTATCTAGATTTATATTATAATCTTGGTAATAATATTGACTATCGTTATTGTATATATTGTATATAAGTTATATGTATAATCTTATGGTATATATACTGTAGACATACTGCCGCGATAAACATTAGTCAATATTATTACCAAGATTATAATATAAATCTAGATAATATTATATTATATAGGTTACTTTAATATCATGTACATTTATTTGATAAAATCGATTTCACGAGGGACGTAACGGAAGTGAATTGTAAATTGAATTTGTCACTCAGTCAGTGTATCCCGAGGCGTTATTAAGTTGAAATGGAGGTTTTTGTGAAAAAAAAAAATAAAAAAAAAATTTTTAACAGATATACATATACGGTTCATCATAATCTAATTTCAAGTATTTGGTGGAAAATTTCAAAAAAATTTCCGAGTATTTTAGTAAATTGCAATGGTAAGCTTAAAAAATTTAAAAAATTATATTTTATGTTTTTAATAAAACACGTTTAAACATTTAATTAGATTATAAAAATCCAACAATTGGGGTTGAACATTCGCATGCTGGTGATGAGAATTTAGAAACAGTCGAAAAAGCCAAGGCTGAAATGTTAAAACGTGCTTCAACATTTTCAACGTCAACTCCTTCACACATTTTCGCTGAAGTAATAAATCAGGTGGTAGAGCAGGCTTTAACATCTTTCGCAAATGAAGAAACAACCAAAAGAATGTTGCGGTGTCCAAAAATAACGCTGCACCCCACCTTTGAATTTTGAGTTTAAACACATACCAATGGACACATGTAAAATCACGGAAAATAATCGGACTTTAGAATTATAGAATATAAATGTACGGAAAGTAACATCATGGACCGTCACATTACGGAAAGTGACAAATCGTATTTTTACGGACCGTCATATTACGGAAAGTCTAAATGCATGGACCATCATATCACGAACCGTCAAAATACGGAAAATAAATAAGCCCCGGACCGTAGAAGTACGGAAATTAGAACCGTAATGTTCCGGACCGTCAAATTACGGAATATAGAATATTGATACTTGTGATCTCAAGCGGTGAAAATAATAACTAGATGGCTTATTTATTTTCCAATTCAACAGTGGCGCCAAAGTTTAAAATTCAAAATTAATTTATGTTATGCCAAAATATATTATTAATAATAATAAATTAAGTCGTAGTTCCTCCTCTATGATTGTAGATAATCTAATCTTCTTCTACAATCCGTAATTTCTGCCATTTTTACTGTCATAATATATGTTACTTATTGTAGTGGCATAGCCAGGGGAGGGTCTGAGGGGGACTGCAGCCCCCCGAAATGTTAAGAAAATTTAAAGATTATTTTAATGGTCTATGATAGTTGCTCAAAAAGTCTTAAATTGTTTTTAAAATATTTAAAAATGTACTAAAAGTATTAACACTTTTCAGTGCTAGTACGTATTTAATGTGTAAAAGTGTAAAAGTTGATTAGACCCCCCCCCCTAACCGAAAAAAAATCCTGGCTACGCCACTGACTTATTGTTCCGATGCGTAACAGGTTGTATGAATAAAAATTAAAAATACAAAAAATAATAAATTATTTTGACACGATGAATATTATAAGAGTTATTGAAAATATTTGTTGTTATAATAATATATTATGCCAATTAAATAAATTGTATGGATAAACATCTGGCTTCTGAAATGAACGAGGTCATTAGTGAAGCGTACTTACTGGGGTCACCAAATGATGAATTTGTTGAAATTATATACTATTTTCAAAATTTGGATTTTATCAAATTTTTTTTAGAATATTGTGTTCAATCTTTAAATTCTCTAAGTAAATACTTAAATTATATTTCTTGCTATATCCTCATACAAATCGAGGCGTGAGTGTGTGACAACAGTTTTTACGGTCTTTACTTGTTTTAAGTTATTCGTTGCCATTTAACATACTATACATAACTGATTAAATAATTCAGCTTTTACATTTTAAAATAATCACAATAACAAATATTGTTCAGTGATTAAAATGTACTTTCCCATACAACGATGTTATATTCATTCAAAGTTCTTTTCAACAAAGTATTTGGTATTTGATGAATGATGTCGTCAGGTGTCAGCTCGTTGGTGTAAATAATGTATTCTTTCAAAAGACCCCACAAGAAAAAGTCACGTGGGTTAAAATCAGGACATAACATGGACTGCGGGAAGGCCGTACCATTGATTATAAATACTAGTAGGTATGGACCATATCGACTGCCCCAACGAAAAAGGTCGTAACTCAATTTTTGCAACTTTTCAGTATGAAGAAAATAAACATTCAAATTTAGATTCTAATTCTATTTTTTAACATAAATTTCCAAAAATGTTGTCACTGATAGATTTAAAAAGACTATGATTATTATAAAGACTTAGTTATTAAAAAAATTCATTCTGTGTAGGCGAATCGTCCAAAATTGAATCTATAGTTTCAAGTGTTCTTCTCTTAAACTGCCTTTTCTGATAATCTGTCATCTTAGATATATCAGGTAACAAGCTTTTGAAAAAATCAAGATCGCTATTATTTTTGTTTGTCTGAGAATCTTTTTTTGATGTAATATAATCAATGACGCACTTATCAACCTCATCCGTCGATGTTTTCATATTGTATAATGCATGTTTTTTTGTAGTATTCGGAGCACTAAATTTATCTTGTGACACATCTAGATTCCTTTTTTTATAACTTTCTTTTGATGTAGATGGTGTTTCATCGAGTAAAGATACATCGCCATTGTCTGTATCTACAATATCAGTGTCACTATTTTGCTCATCATTATCTTCGGTATTTTTTAAATTGCTACTTTGAGGCTTAACCTTCATGAACGGAAGAATAAACTGTATGACATCTTTCAAATAATAGTCTTTAGATCTTTTATTATTGGCAGCACTTCCTGACGGAGGTTTTTTCATGCTTCGTGCAAAAGCTGTTCGTAGATTTTTCCATTTCTCCTTGCATTGTATTTCTGTTAAAATATAATATAACATATTACATTAATTGTAATATTATCTTATTCTAAATTTATATTAATTTTTATACTGAAAATTTTTTTACAGATATTTAATTAATTGGCTACAGGATGTAGTTTCGTTGTTCTGTCACATATATTCATGAGAGGGGATAATACGATAAGAATAATAGTGAAAGATTGCAGTAAAGCTATCTGGCGAATTCTTCAACCTATATACATGTCTGTTCCAAAAGAAGAAACATGGAAATCAATTGCAAAACGATACTACGAACTATGGGACCTCCCCAATTGTATTGGTTCCGTAGATGGCAAGCATTGTCGTATAAAAAAATTTGACAAAACCGGGTCACTTCATTACAACTATAAAAGTTTTTTTTCCGTGGTTCTCATGGCATGTGCGGACGCCGTTGGAATTTTTACGACCATTGATGTAGGAGAAGCAGGCAGGTTTAGTGATGGTGCCGTTTTTAAAACTTCTAATCTTGGGAAACTGTTAGATACAGATAAACTTCATATCCCGAAACCAATACCAATGCCTAATGATGCTTTTGATTTTCCTTTCTATATGGTAGGAGATGAAGCATTTCCTCTCAAAATAAATCTCATGCGGCCGTATCCTAAGCGAGTTCTCGATAATGAAAAACGAATATTCAATTATAGAATGTCACGTGGACGAAAAAGCGTCGAATGCGTCTTTGGAATGTTAGTGTCAAAATTTGAAATATTTCAGAGACCAATAATGTGCCATGAAGATACTGCAATCAAAGTTATAAAAGCAGCATGTATTCTACATAATTTTATTAAAATGGTCGAGGGTCATTTTTCAGTTCCCCAGATCAGTAAAAATCAGGAAAATCAATGTACAAATCGAGAGATGTCACAATCAACCAATAACCATTTTAGTAATAAATCTGCTCATGAACTAAGAGATTATTTGAAAAAGTATTTTTTGAAACCAGAAAATGCATTGCCTTGGCAAGAAAATTACACTTTATAAATTTATTAACTACTACAATAATACCACTATAATTTTAAAAATAAATAATATATACATACCTGATAATTTAAATTCTTTTCCAATTGCATTCCACGCCTTTTCAGTCGCGTTTCTTTTACTGTGATCATCCCGAGTAAAATCATAAATGCATGGATACTGTTCAACGTACTCTACAAATTTTATGTTCAACGCGGATTCATCACACATTTTTTATTTATTAAAAAAAATAATTTAATAATTTAATAAATTATTTTAAAAATTGAAAATGAGGTAACACAAATGTACATATGTATAATAACAATATAATACAAATAATAAAAAATAAAAAGATACCATACACAGCTTGTATTGCTCAATACTGTCAATAAATATCGACCGGCAACACGACAGCCGTATCGCTGGCAACGCATGTTGCTACAAGTTCGCAACAGGAAACATCGTGTTGCTTCGGTGTGAGAATATTTATTATTTTCTACGAGATTAATCAATTAGCAATATTATTGCTTATCGACGATTGCTAGTTGCTCGTTGCCTATTGCTCCGGTGTGAGAGCCGCCTAAGAATTCCTCGTTTGAAACTTCAAATACTGTGTATGGTTTTCCGGTTACCTTTGCACACCTGATCAATGTTACCCATTGAGACGGAACATAAATTAATTTCCCTTTATGGGCATTTTCAATGCACGCGTGCATGCTGTCACCCTCGTTTTGGGTATGTCCCTTTTCAAGAAATCTGTGCGTGATCTCAACTTTCAAGGTAAAGGCTGCATATTCCCACATTGCAAAGATAAAACGATTTCGGTTTTGACCACCACAGTTATCCGAGTAGAAACAAAACTCTTTTATTCCCTTTTCAACCATATACTTCATGAACTTTAATAAACATGTCGCAATTTCATTTGACCCTCGTTTTGCCTCGGACTCATTCCATATGTAGCAATAACCCAATCTCTTGCCTATATCAAATATTGTAAAATTATAAACGGCAAACTTACGCTTATAGTAAAATGAACTAGCTTCACTTTGAGGGGTAGTAAGCACTTTTTGCAAATCGAAAACGGCAACACATAACTCAGGTTCATTAACTGTTCGGTTTTCATCAATATTTTTTTTATCCCTTGCAATGTCCTTATTTTTTAAATGTTCAGCATGAATAGTTTTTTGTAAATCTTTTTCTTCAGGGCTAGCTAGTCTAAATTTCTCACATTCATCACACAGATCTCTCTTTGGTTTAAAAAAACTTAAATTGAATGAATTGTTAAAAATATCGGTGTATTGTCTCAGGGTGACATTCTGAGCCATTACATTAATTGACTCTTCTTTGACCCACTCCTGATAAAAGCGATACATTTTTGCAATTGAAAGGTCAGATTCCAAGTACTGTTTTTGGGTACTTTGCCGTGTGTAATGCGAATCAACAACTGGGAACATAGAAATATGTTGCTTTATACAATCTGTCACTTCCCTAGGGATTGCATGTGGTCGATTTCTAAGAGTGCCTCTTTGATCAGATATCAGTACTGGAGATACTACTAATTTTTTACCCATATTATTTACAATTTTTTCTGATATACCAATTGTTTTCAAAAACATAACTTTACACACTGATTCTACCCCATTATTTTGAATGGGTAATGAGTATTTTCTCGAAAACTGTCTACGTGAAGTTGATGAGCTATTTGTAGATACTTTTTTATCACTTATTACTACGTATCTTGCAACAAAGTCCCATTGCCTAGAATGGTCCCCCAAACTCCAGTATTTTTCAAATATACTTTTACGTGTTCTCTCATCAATCTTTTCAAAACATTTATTCCTGCATTTACAAGGTGCTCCCATTTTTTTTGCTTTAATTAATTTTCCTGCTCGGTTTGTATACTCTTCCCCTAAGTTCAACAGCTGCTTTGCTTTATTGTCTTTCCAATCAGTTGTATTCCTAGTACGTACTCGTGTAAGTTTTTCTTTGGAAGTAATTTTACGTTTTCTTTTTTTATTATTATTAATTGTAACCAAATCATCAGGTTCCTAATAATATTGTATAAATTCACAATGTTAATAAAATAATATAGCGTAATATTACCAAAATTAAAAGAAAGTAATAAAGTTAATAAGACGTAAATAAGTTTATAATATTATAAATTGAAATGTTAACAATTTATTTGTAAGCCAAAACTAAAAACTTATAAAATGTCCACATTTCTTTTTAAAACTATACCTAATATTATATTATATTTTCAAATGTATTTAATAACAAATTAAGATAATTATTTATTTATTTATTCAGCCAAACCAATTACAATTAAATAATTATAATAAAATACATTAATAATAATAGCTGAATGGTAAATAATATAAGCCTAACTTATAACAAAATGATTAGGTACTATTTAAGTACTCTTAATTTTTGTTTTACATTATGAATACTAAGCTTATAAATATCTAATACTTAAATTTTAACTTACTTCAAAATTAGAAATTAATTCATCATTACCCACTTCATTTACTACATTAGAATCAATTCTAATAGCATGTTGTGCTAAGGTAAAATCTTCATCCTTAAATTTATAGTAATAATCAATATTATCATACTGTTATAATATTATTAAGAAATACTTAAGCAAAACAAAATTTATAAAAGTGATTACCTAGTATAAAATAAAATATTACTACGTCATGTTGTTTTATACTATACAATATTAACAATATAATAATATTATAATTATAAAATCAAATATCTATACTAATACTTAAATCTAAACTTACATTATTAGGAGTGTATTCTGGATCCCTATCACTATCATAAAAGTCACTTTTCTCACTAATATTCTCACAATCACTTATCTGGCCATACTCGTAATAAGATAAGACACTTGAACCAATTGATTCAGCATCACTCTACAAAAATTAATAACATTAGGGTAATATTAGGTAGAGAGATAGGTTCTTTTTATGATAGATAATATTATTATTACTACTTTGTACTTACATCATAATTAATATTATTCATTTTTTCACAGTAGTTTATACGTTTTAATATATCAGGATTATAATATAATATTATATCAGTATATTATCACTATTAAACACTTAAATACTTAATAAGCATAACTTCAAAGTTCAAAAATGTTCAGGTTGAACGATGATGAATGAATAAATTGAAATAGTTAGTATTTTTTTTTTTTTTTATTGATCTAAAAATTAACATCGACAACAAAGGCCATTAGTCACAAACAAGGTTTTTATACAATAATACAAATAACAATAATAATAATTTTTATTTTAAACAAGACCGAAAAGTTTTGTTTGTTTCAGAAATTTGATAATATCCAGGTTATTGTTTTGGTTGGGTCCGAGTGCAGTATCAAGGTTGTACGATATGTTGTCCTCGGCACGTTCTTGGTTGAACATAAGACAGTCGGCTATTAGGTGTTTGACTGTTAATAAGGTTCCGCAGGTTTGACAGGAGGGGGGTTCCTCTTTAGCCATCAGGAAGCCGTGAGTAATTCTGGTGTGACCCGTTCGAAGTCTATTGAGAACCGTATCTTCTTTACGGTTGAGGTTAGGATTAATCCAACGGTGTATGTCTCTTTTTATTTCATTTAATTTGTGTTTTGTATGGTCCAGATTTTTTGCCATTTATATTTTGTACGTTCAATTATGAGTTTTTTCGCGTCGTCGTATGACATTTTATTAATTAAGACGGTTTCTTTGTTGTTGATGGCGATTGAGGCGTGTTCATCAGCTATTTCATTGCCTATTATGCCCGAGTGACTAGGTATCCACATGATGACGATATCTTTACCCAGACAGGAAGCAAGGCTGAGGTTGTTCAGAATTTTGGATGCAATATCACCGGGATTGAAATGGTTCTGCAAACTTCTTATAGTGCTCAATGAATCGCTGAGAATGATGAATTTCGAGTGATTTTCTTGTAATATAGTCTCAATAGCCATAAGAATGGCTATAGCTTTGGCTGTGAATATGGAGCATTCCGGAGGTAGTTTGTGTATAATTTTTTTATTTGGGAATATAATCGAGAATCCTACACCATCATGAGTTTTTGAGCCATCAGTGTAAACTTCCTGGAAGTCTTTGTAGTTACTTATAATGCTTTTAAAGAAATTTTTGAAAATATTTGGTGAGGTTTGCTGTTTGTAAAGACAGCTGAGTTCTGTATTAATTAGATATGAGCTGGCCCAAGGGGGTTGGGAAATATTTTCTTTGGATATAATTTGCGATATATCGAGGTTTGTGTCATTCATCTCTTTTATGATAAGGGGGTTGTTTTTTTCATGAATGGTGTTACTTGATTTTGAAGATCTTGCTAAATATTTGAGATGTAATTCAAGCCTTTTTATATCAGGAATAGGTTCACCGGCGAGATTATAAATACTGTATACAGGGCAACTACGAAAAACTCCTAAAGCCAGTCTCAAACCGCAATTATTTACACTATCTAGCCAGTTAAGGAGGGATTTGGATGCTGTTCTGTAAAGGGATGAACCATAGTTAAGTTTTGATTGGATTAAAACTTTATGAATTTTAATTAAAGTGTTTGTTTTAGTTAGTATTATCACGTCTTAAAAATAAAAATAATAGATACGACCTTATTCGCCGGTACTTCGTCGTTTTTTTTTTTTAATATAAAAGATAGTGACTCTCTACAATACGTATAACGATCAGTCTTGCATGTACATACTACATATACTGATATATAACTACATATTATGGTAGTAACCATCACAATCGACGATCACTGATCAAATAAATTATGACAAAAATTATATATATGTTTTAATTATTTTCGATATGTACCTATAACCATAGGCGTGTCCACGGGGAGTGCAGGGTATGCACCTGCACTCCCTGCGATTTCAGCTGGCAGGAACTAAGATATTCCTTAGTATATCTTAGTCCATGATTGGGACCCACCACAGTTCGTTGGATTTTAAATAGATATAGGTACATAACCACTCTATTGAAACTTGATATTATTATTTATTTGATAATTGTTAGCAGCAAAATGGACTTATCTACAATCTAAAAAGTTTCAATTTAAACTGTTTCAAAACCTATTCTGATTCAAATTGAAGCGCTAAGTTTCAATCACCAGACCTAGACCTCTTAGCTGCGGTATCAATTGTTGAAGCACTAAAAAAATAATTAACTGACTTAAGAACTGATGAAGATAACTATTCAACATTATTTGACAAAGTTTTGGACATTTGTAGTCCACAAAAAATAGAGATACCAAATGTAAAACAAAGAAAAGTGTCTAGTCGAATTGACAGCAACAATACTCAACATTTTACCTCTGATAAAATGACAGAAATTAAATATTTTGTGTACTACACAGGTTTAGAAGAATGTTTTAGTCAAGAAACACTTATACTAATGAGTGCAATTGGACGTTTATTACAGTTTAACCTGCATAAGCATGACTTAACTTTTCTTTCCAATAATTTAACTTCAATGACAGTGAACTTGAAGCAGAATTCAGGTTGTTAAAATCGTTACCAGAATTTTCAATTGGTAAAACTAGCAAAACTATTTATCAGTGGTCACAGATCCGTAAGCATCCTCAGAATTGTAATTTTCTTCATTTTTTACTGTAATCACTTCATTGTCACTGTTTTTATCTTTATTTTCTTCCTCTTTAATAGTGTTTGACGCTTTATCAGAGTTTATATAAATCTTCTGCCGTTTTTAATTTTGCTACTACATGCATTGGGAGTATACAATTATTTAATCTAATTTTAGCCATAGAGCATCGTACGGTGAAGTTTTAATGTCGTGATGATAAGTTCGATTTTCCATGAATTTTATGTCTTTGCTCCATTTTTTGGTCTTATTGTCTTGCAACCACGTTCCTAACGTATTTAAGACATCTTGGTTGGCACGTTCTACAGAACCTTGACTTTGCGAATAGTGAGGCTTACCATGTACTATTTACAAGTCTTTCCACATGCTACATAATTCTTCTACTACCTTGTTTTCCCTACCGTTATCGCTTTGCAATATAGCTGAAGCACCAAATTTGTAAATATATCCAGTAAAACATACGCAACTTTCTCTGCGCGTTTATGATGTTAAGGACGTAAGTTTACAAATAAATTAACATATTTTTGTTGAATTAATAGAATACCTTATGTGGCTGGGCCGGCTGCTGCACCGGTGGCTCTGCAGTTTGTGTTGCTGGCGGCTACACGGCTGGCCGTTGAAACCGGCTTCGCCCATCCCGGACGTCGTGGCGCTGGTATGCTCGCGGTGCTCGGCGAGGCGGCACACGCTCCGATGGCCCTGTCCTTGCGCCTGGCAGCTCCGTGCTATTTAAATAAAATTAATAATAATATGTTATTTATTTAATACTTTTATATTATACTTAATTAAAACATTAAAAATTAAAATTAAACTTAAGTTATTACAAAACTCGATAATACTAGCGCGCTTGGCTTCTAAAGTTGATATTTTAGATTCTAGATTTTCTATTTTAGATTTCAGTAATTTATTTTCGTTTGAAAAATCATTGAATTGCTTGGATATAATATCCAACTTACATTCGATATCTATAAATTTCTTGTCTTGATTTTTTTTTAATCACGGATATAATTGACCGAACTTATAATTTTATTTTGAGTACCGTAAAACGGGGTCACTCGGGTCAATTTTAGAGGTTTTTTTGCTATAAGTTCGCGAATTTTGTAACTATAAAATAAAAACTAAGTTGTAACGTTAGTTTACGCATTGCTCGATATGTGTGTAGTACTTATGTTTCATTATCGATGCTAAATTTTTTAAAAATTTTTTTGAAAGTTGTGACCCTATTCACCCCATCAAGGGGTGAATACAATCAGTACATTAATATTAAAGTAAAATCCATTTAACCCCTCGTTATAGGTGAATAGGGTCAAAATGTTTATTTTTAAAAAAAAGTCAACTTCTAAAAAACATTTTTTTATAATATTTCATATATTTATGAATATTTAGATACAATTTTATCCAAACAATAAAAAAAAATTAATAAATCTGTGATAGGTACTCAGTCTTTTGAGTTAACAATAGGAAAAAAAAAAAAAAATTTTAAATAGTTTTAATTTATAACGATAAAAATAAACTTATCATAAGTACTCAGTCTTTTGAGCTAACAATAGGAAAAAAGAAAAACATTTTTAAACATTTTTAGTTTATAACAATAAAAATAAACTTATCATAATATGTACTCAGTCTTTTGAGTTTACAATAAAAATGTGAAATGCGAATATATACAAAAATTAAGTGTATGCAGTGTTCATTTTTTTTTCTCAAACTCCTCTTGTACACTTTTCAAGTTTTCGTCAAATTCCCACCTACCTCTTCTTAAGAGTTTTGGATTTTTTAGAATTCTAATTACTTGTATGATGCTGAACTCACAAAAGTCTATTACCTCAGGGAATGCATGGATACATTTGTCTAGATTTTTAATGTTTAGACTAGGTCTTGTAAAAGATCCTTCATACATTTCGCCTTTTTTAATAACAGATACAACTTTCCCAAAAAATATTTTGGGCTTATTTTTACCAAAATTGACTGCAACCCATGTTCCTTCTTCAATGTTTGTTTGCAAAACGTTTATTGGCATATTTATTACTCCACGATTCCCTGAACTTGTTGACTGCGTTGGTTCTATTATAGTATCATTGCCCGATGATTGATCGATTTCATTGTCATTTTCATCATTAAATGTTTGGTTTAATAGATTATCATCTTCACTTATCTCTGATTCTGATGATTCAAGATCATGGGCACGAACACTTTTCCCCGCTGGAACTTTTAAACGTGATTTTCTAGTTTTTTTGTGAGCACTCTCTCCAAATCTGGACTCTTTTAAAAACATCGTTAAGTTATTTTCTACAATTTCACTGCTTGTATCAAATTGATCATCTTTCGGTAGCATGGTATTTAAAACTCGATCTCTATTTAAAGGCCAAATCCCAGATTTTTCAAATCCAGCTCTAATAACATCTCCATCTCTTCCATTTAATTTATCAATCGTAGATTTTAGAAGAGAAGGAAAAGTACTTTTGTCAACTGACGGTGATTTTTTATTACTTTTCCAGTCATCTAGAACTTTTCTCCAAGATCCTTTTAACGGTCGAAAAAATGCTATGTCCAATGGCTGGGTTATATGGGTTGAGTTTGGTGGAAGCAAAATAAAATCAATTTGATACTTATTACACAGTTTAATAACTTCGGGGGAAATATGCGAGCTCAAGTTATCACCTATTAATATTTTGCGACCTTCTTTACATTTACAATATGGAACTATTATTTTTATAAACCATTCTAAAAAGCATCGACCGTCCATCCATCCAGAAGGAGTTCTATTATATCTAGCACCTCTTGGACCGCCCTCAGTCCATTTATCATACAAATGCATTGACTTATAAATTATATAAGGTGGGAGAAGTGTACCGTCAGCCGCAGCGGCAAACATAACAGAGGTAGCTGATTTAGTAAAATTCATAATTCTTTCTGGGTATTTAGTCCCTCTCTTGCATATTATGCGTTTACGTCCTGGATCATCTGACAAATTGGTTTCATCATAGTTTATGATTAAATCTGGGGAAATGTCTTTTAAATATGGCGTCAAATTGTCAAAATAATCGTTTATCATTTTATTAGTGACAGCAGCACGACTCCGTTTAATATTTTGGCACATTCTTTGGGATATATCTTGCTTATGTCTTTTAAGGAATAATTTCGCCCAATCGTATCCAGGTCGATTATCTTTAAACTTGGCTATTTTCGTTCCTACTCTATCAAGATGGTATTTTACGAACATTCTTAGTTCAAATTCCGTAATAGGATAACCCCAATTTGAACATTTTAAAATATTTTCTACCAAAGCTTTTTCCACGCATTCTGGTAAACTAATCTGACCTCCCAATTTTTTCGGGAGAAAATTTGGGTTTTGTTGGCGATTTTTATGAAACCTTTGTAATACGCTAAAAGGGATATTTAAGTCGCGGCTCACAGACCTTATAGATTTTCCACTTGCAATTATCGTCAATGCATTTTCCAATTCCTCAACACTGTGCTGTTGATGCCTGACCCCACGAGGATTCGGGACATATGTTCGTGGCATTTTTCCTAAAATAATTGTACCTATGTATTATGATATTTTATACTTAAAACAGTGCCTATCAATAAATTATGCGAATACGAATCGAAACAATAATAATGTAAATAAAAATACTACAGAATTAATAAGTAATACCTACTATAATGTTCTATTATAAAATAAGGTAGGTAGGTAGGTAGGTACCTATTTTTATTGATATTATATGTACTTCAAAAGGTTAAACATGTTTATTGTGCATTTAACTGAGTGTACACAAGCACCAAAAAAATGTTTAAGTAGGTATAAAGAATGACAAAATAACGTAAAAAACATTATTATACGATGAATACCTCCGAATACATTAACAATCCACTACACCATATAAAATCATTCTGACCGTTATCACCCCAAAAAAACACGAATAAAATATTTGTTTGGAAAAATTACTTCCATACTTGCAATTTTTAACGTATAATCTTAAAAACTATATAAAATGAGAGTGTATAAGTTGCTTAAAAATATTAAGCGAAATTTAAAGTGTTAAATACTTACCGCCTTGTAATCCAAAAGAAGTTTGAACAAGTTGAAAAAAAACACGTTTTATGATAACGATATTGATGTTATCTGGTTGATAATAAATTCGGGAGAGCTACATTTGATCGATTTAACCATAGCATTAGACACGTTCTTATATCGATCCAACTGTTCCAACGCCGAAAACGTCAATATTTACCTCCACAGCGACTGATAACGAAAAAAGATAATTTTTGATTCTAATCACCTCAGCGACCCGAGTGACCCCGTTTTACGGTAGATTTCATATCATTGATCATTTTCACTAATTTATTAAATTTTTCATCAAGAGTAAGAATAGGTACATTTTCACTGTCACCCATTAGGAATAAAAATTTAATTTAAGTAAAATCATGTGGTTTATTAAAAAATTTAACTAACAATAACAGAATAATTGTACGTAATACGAACGGACGATGCTGAATATTATGACATACGTGTTGATTGGTCAATGTAGTGAACGCAACTGATATGATATCAGATGTCCAAGCGTTTTCTAGTAAATTAGCATATTGGGAAAATAAAATAAAAAATGGTGATGTCCAGCATTTCCCTATGCTTCAAGACACAATAATTAATTATACTGAAAATATTTATGATCCTACAAACCACATAAATATAATTCAACATTAACGTTCCGAAATTAAAAGAAGATTCAATGACTTTAAAATACTTGAGCCAGTTGCGCAGTTTATATCAAATCCATTTTCTTGGTATGTTGAGACACGAGCGAATGAAATTGGGAATTTATTTGATCTTGATAAAACAGTTTTAGAAATGGAAATAATAACGTTACAGAATGATTCAATACCTATTTCCATGTTTACTATGTCATTCAATTGCATATAAATTTCTAATTTGTCATCAACAAACGCCATAGCTATAAATAGTATGAGTAGTATACTAGTATGACTATTATAGGTAATAAAAAATGATTAAGAAAGTTAAAAGTATTTTAAAGCGCCAGTGATATAAAATATACTAAACAGTTTAACAGAATTAAATTGATCATTATAGTATGGCTGCCCATCTGTTATCATAATTACGTTATTACTTATTGATGGTAAAAACATTTTGATTTGTATTATTGTATAGTACGGACGAGTGTAGTTTTTAATTTTTACGCTGTTGTTTAAAGTTTTGAATATGCCTACTGTTTGTGCAGTTTATAGTTGTACGAATAAAACAACCAATAAAAATGTATCCTTTTACCGTTTTCCCAAAAAAAAAAAAAATGCAGCAACAGATCTTCAAAAACTACTAGAGGACCAATGAAATATGTTGCTGAAATCCCTTCACTGATTTGATTTAGAGAATAAGCAGGTTGATGCTATGCGTATATGTTCTTCTAATTTTAAAAGTGGTAAGGGTTTGATGCGGCTACGACGGCGAATATTACGATGATGTCCGTGGTAAGCTGGTCGCGGTATGTGGTTGTGCTGGCTAGGTGATGGTCGCAGCACAGATAAAAGAAATAACAAACGCACATTCATGGTTTATGGTTTAGGTCCGTGAGGGACGTTTATTCGTATAGCAAAGTGGTTATGACATAAAGAGACGATGTCATATGTACGACAAATATATATTAGATATTTTATGTCCTATGATTTGTGTTGACAGTGCACTGTCGTGTCGACGGTCGGTGAACGAGAGAGCGAGCCGCCGGCGGTTGGTACTCGTTTTGCGCGACTCGCCTTCCCATCCCGCCTTGTGCCTTTGTGGCACGGTGGGAGAGTTGGCGTTGTCGCGCTGTAGCCCGTAGTGGTGGTTGACGAATGTGTAGACCGGTCGCTGCGGTACCTGTACTTTGGACTGGTAGTCGCTGCGTACCACGTCATACTCCTCCGTCAAACCGCCACATGGGGTATACTTGTATCGGTGTCGGCGTGCCGTTATGGGACTGGGTGGCTTGTACTACCTCTGGCTTCCGCTTGAGGTAGATTTTCCCACGCCCGTGGGTGTATTTACTTATGGGTCGGTGACCCTACTGGAGTGGAGTACGGGTTGTCGTACTCCATATACCGGCAGCCCCTCAAACGATAGGCCTGACGCCTCCAACCAATCGTCCTCGGTTATGGTGTCCGTGGTCGTTGGTTGGGTGGACGGCGTCTGGCTGGTAGATTGTTCCGGCTCCTCGGATTTCTCGTCCTTGGGTGCCGGTTGGTCTACCTCCATCGTTTCCGGCGGTGTTAGGCTGGTCGGAGGCGTGCTAGCTGCTTTCGGGTCCGTGGTTGGCGCAGGTTGATTGGAAAGCCGATGTTGTTGGCTTGCCTTGCTTTCTCTGGCTTTCCTTTTCTCCTTTAGCTGCTGGAACTCTCTGTGATTTTTCGATGTGTACCGGCGTAATTTTAGATAGCACCCAATCTCCGGGTCTCCTGCATTCCCTGCCTAGGACAAGGACCGCGGGTGGGTAGCATGTTTGTTCGTGCCTGTTACGTATCGAAAATAGAATTGAGGGTAGTTTTGTGTCCCAAGATTTATGTTTGCCGTCGACTAGCTGTGCGCGCAAATCTTTTTTTAAATCTTGATTTCGGCATTCGACTGGGTTGGTCCTTGGATTGTAAATCGGTGTTGTCCAACCCTGTGTTCCCCAGCGTTCTAACGCGTTTAGTTTTTCGTTTGACACTAACTGGGGGCCGTTATCAATGAGACATACGCGGGGGTAACCGAAACGCAAAAAGAACTCACGTTCTAATGTTCTAACGTTTTAGAGGTTGCTGTTCCTAAGGGTTAGGGCCTCAGTCCACTTACTAAAACAGTCAGTTGCTACCAGTATGTACGATTTTCCCTTACCGGAACGTGGGTATGGGCCCATTAAATCGACACTGATAACTTCCCATGGTTGCGGGGGGTTCTTGGTTGCATTGGATCGTACGGACGCGTGTTTAGTGGTTTCGTGCACGCGCATACGTGGCACGCACCGACATATGACCTGACGTCGTTCTTTTGACCTTCCCAATAATACCGTTGTCGAACCGCCCGGTACGTCTCTTTCCGGCCCGGGTGGTTGGATAGGACGTGATCGTGACACCTCCAAATTACATGTTGTGTTTTGGTTTTTGGTATCACGATGGGTGTGTGGGAGCCTACGTTTACGCTTAAGAGACCATCGGAAAAAACATATGCGGTTGTTCCCGATTTTGTGCCCTTAGTGTTCCGCATTGGACCATCCCACTACGTCGCGAATCGTGGTGTCTTTGGACTTCCACTTTTCGAGAGCAGTCACGGTGAGGGGTGTGTCGTCACTGTCGTGGTTATCGAACATAGAGAAGATACGGTCAGTCTCGACGTCAATATTGGTTGTCGGCGTTATAGGTGCCCCTACCAATTTTTCTTCAAGTCGATCTTCGTCTACTGGTGCGCCCGGTGCTGGGTCGCGGGATAACAAATCCGGTGCTTCGTTTTGTATTCCTGGGACGTGTATCGTACTAAAATCTAAATTAGCTAGTTGTAGTGACCAATGTGTTCATTTTAAATTTTTGTCTTTGGCCCTGTATAATCAAGTTAGTGCCGAGTTCTCTGTTAAGAGTTCGAAACGTCGGGTCTCTAGGTATGGCCGAAATTTGTCCGTTGCCCAAATTACTGCTAGGCACTCGCGTTCGACCGCGGCATACCTTGTTTGTGTCTCGCTAAATTTTTTGCTTGCGTCCCCAGTAACACGAGGAATCCCCGGAAGTGCCTACGGAATTCCCTTCGAGAACCCCCAGACTCTCCCTACCAAATCCGAATTTCCGCTCTTTCAAATTATTTGCTGGGACTCCAGGAATGGAATTAATAGGGAGTCCTTTCCTAGTAACGCAATAAGTCCCAGGGAGTGCCTACGAAATTCCCTTTGGGAATCCCCACTCACCCTACCTAGTCTAAATTTCCGCTCCTTTAAATTATACTTGCTGAGACTCCAGAAAAGGAATTGATAGGTAGTCCTTTATATAGTCCTAGTTAAAATGCAAATATAATTATAACATACAAACATTAAAAACAAAATACTTTTATAAAATAAATTAATTTTTCCATTTGTTTAACTGTATTGTGTAAGTAGTAAAATAATTGAAATAATGACAACTGTATAAAATAATAATAATATATAATTGTTGAAACATAACAAATATAATAAAATACATATAAATAGAGTAATAATATCACTTTATTATTATGTTTGTGGTAATAATAGTGCCGTTGTACGTTTAAGACGGTCTACTGAATGACGTAACCAGCTACTAGTGACTTTCTCAGCTTTTTTATCAGAAAAGTTTTTGTAACGACTACGACCAACATGTGGTCTCCTATTCGTATATTAATCGATTTGGGGTCACAGATATCGGTCATTACGAACGCATGTGATTAGGCTTACCACGTCGACAATGTAAACATACAATTGTGGGATTGTAACATGCACTAGTACGCGAAACAAAAGGTATGACTGCCTGTACGATAAAACCGGAGCTCTCAAATACTCCCCTCATCAAGTGTGTACCTGTAATAATGTCAAAAATTACCGGGGTTCTATGCCCACCGTCAATATAAACTCTTCTATTCGATTGATTTATAACGATATCTGTTTCGCTGATCCACATTTTGATGTACCAGGTCCCATCGATTTTTTATTAGGTGCTGATATACACAGTATGATCTTAAAGGATAGTGGCAGAGTTATCCATACGGACGGCATACTGTTAGTGTACGAAACATTGATAGGATGGATTTTATCGGGTACGTCCGTGAATAACAATACATCAAAACTTACATCACTTATGTTAACAACTGAACCGTCAATTGACTAATTGTTGCAAAGTTTTTGGAGTATTGAAGAACCGTCCCCCCTGCTGTACCGTTTACTAACAACGATATTTGCGAAGAAATATTCTCGTGTACGACGACACATGAGGAAAATGGTCAGTATGTCGTTTCTTTTCCATTTCGATTGAACCCAGTGAGGTTGGGAGATTCGTATCACATAGCTCTATCGCGTTTTTGTAATTTGGAACGAAAACTTCAACGTGATGCCAAATTATACGACGAATATCAAAAATGAATGGTTGAATATGAAGAGTTGGGGCATATGAAACCAACAACAAGTAAATGCAAGTACTTCATACCACATCATGCTGTGGTAAAGTATACCGGTGACCAATTAAAGTTAAGAGTGGTTTCACTCTACTTCACAATTGTCACTTAATGCCTTCCTTTACACCGGACCCACAGACGGATATTGCTGAATTATTACTTCACAGTCATCTCTACATGTATATGTTCACAGTCGATATATGTAATATGTATCGGCAGATTTTGATCTTACATCGCGATCGCCAATACCAACATATGTTATGGCGTGACTCACCATTGAAGTCGCTATGCGAATATGAATTGTGTACCGTAACATACGGTGTGTCAGTATCGTAATAACAGGCTATTCGCGTGTTACATCAACTTGAGGTAGACAATGGACAACAATATCCCGCCGCAAAACACATATTGTTTACTAAAACCTATATCAATGATGTAGACTATTTCCGAATTAATCCTCGTTCAATCGCAACTTAAAACCTTATTAGCTCACGGTGGATTTGTGTTAAAAAAGTGGGCAAGTAAATGTGCGGAAGTTTTAAGGTCCATTCCAGTTGAGGATCGGACAATCACACACCATGTGCTCTCACACCAATAACATTCTGGACCAAGTGTTTTATGCAACAGTTATGGCAGCTTGGATTACAGTGGGACGACCCATTACCATGTGACATCGTCGATAGTTGGCAAATGTTTTCAGACGAACTCCCATTGGTAGAAAAAATAAAAATACCGCGCTATCTTCAGATAAGTGACCTTTCTTACGTACAGTTACTCGGGTTTTCAGATGCGTCAGAAAAAGGTTACGCAGCTGTAATTTATTTACGCATTGTCCATAATGATAATCGTATTTCTGTTCATTTTCTGACGGCCAAATCAAAAGTTGCCACCGTGAAAATGAGTAAATGTGACAGTGCGATAAGTATTCCTTGACTGGAGTTATGTGGGACACTTTTACTAGTTCAAACGGTGCATCGCGTAATAATTATCATTGTAATTACCTTTTGTTTGTCCGGAGCTTGTAGAACAGTATTTTCCAGTAGACTATTATTTTGTACATATAACCTATCACACTAATTAAAGACATTTTCCACGGCTTGTGGAACTTTCAAGGTTCTATTTGTTTGGACACTCAGTGTCTGACTGAAATTCTTTGGAATTATATAAAAATATACAGATTAAAGTATGATTTAGGTAATTAGGTATTGAGTTAAAATTTGATATTATGTATTTATAATTCTGAATGATTAAGATAAACTTAATTAAATCATAATAGGTATAAAAAAAACACTATAAACCCTAAATTAAAATATAGAAACTGAGAGAAACCATGTGAATATTTAAAAATGAGGTGGATATATAGCTATTATAATTTACCATTTGCTGATTGGAGTTGGCAGTAGGTAATATACAATGTGTATTTTTCTCTGTACTCTGCAGCTCCAATATATTATATCCTAAAAAATTACAATTGTTAATTTTAACAGTCATTATTAGGGCTAGGGACTTCTAGGAGTTTGCATGTTTTTCAAAAACATAGCTACGTAAGATAGAAATCTATTTTAGAGCAATACGAGGTTATATTTAAAATGTATAGTTGCATATTTTGCATATTTGACCATTTTTCATTTATAAGTGCATATTTAACCATTTTTGATATAATGATGTAATTTTTATAAATATTTTATAATTGAAAGAACATTTTTTTAAATAGAATTTCTGGAGCCGAGCCTTATGGTTATATTTATATAAAATTAATGTTTGTATTTTCCTCGCCGATCACTGGCATTGTTACTCCTCGGTACACCGATCGAATCATTCCCGATAAGGCGATAATGCTATAAAAATAACATTCTATGAACTATGAACTGTATGGCTGTATTTCTGTCTCGAATATTTTTGTTTCAATTATTAGTTCATAGTTGTTGGTTGACAGTTGGTGTTTTGCGGTTGTGTATGGTTGAGCGTTATTCGTATCGTTTTATTGTGCTCATTGCTGTACATTTTTTATTCTCGTATAGTATCGTGTAAATCCGTAATAAAATAATTAAAATGCCTAGACCAAAACCAAAACTTTATGATCGGCTTAACGATTTTGTGAAAGATTTTGGCGAAACAATATTTTCGGCTGATAAATCTGTACTGTATTGCAAAATATGTGACATTAAGGTTAATGCTGAGAAACGTTTTACAGTAATTCAACATGTAAAAACAGCAAAACACATCCAGGGTATTAATCGACAAGAATTGTAGTCAAACAAAATTCAACAACTCGTATCTAATTCTTTCACAAAAAAAAAAAAACGATTTTAATAAAGACTTATGCAAAGCAATGTTGTCGGCAAATATACCTTTTTATAAATTGGAAAATAAAGATTTTCGAGAATTTTTGGAACTTTACACTAAAAAAGACATACCAAAAGAAGCTACTCTCCGTAAAGGCTATGTTGACGATATATTTGTGGAAACAATAGAAAAAATTAAAAAGTGTGTTGACGGAAAAAAATTTGGATCTCAATTGACGAAACTATTGACGCAGAAGGACGATTTATCGCCAACGTAATAATTAGAACTTTAACATCTGATGAACCAGGTAGTATTTTTTATTAAATCAGAAGAATTACAAAAAGCAAACCATTCGACCATTTTCAAGCTTTTTGATCATTCATTGAATTTGCTCTGGCCACAAGGTGTGAAATACGATGACGTGCTTTTATTTGTGAGACTGATGCTGCGCCTTACATGGTTAAGGCGGGCAAAGCGATTCAAAATTTATAATAAAAAAACTGTTGAAGATAAGTCTGGCCAGACTGGGTTTCTCGGAGTTCAGATGTATTTGTTTTTTGGAACTTCTTGTTTTTTAATGTATCCAACAGATTTTTATTTAACTGTTCTTCATCTAATATAGAAAAATAACAATTTGTATACATTTGTGGTAGATCTTGGTTGAATACATAAATATTAAATTATTAAGATATATATTTTACTCTTATTTCTAATATTACACAAATAAACATAATTTTTAAAACAGACAACAATTATTTTGGTTTAATGCATGGCAAATGCAACCTATAATAATACATACAGTAATATTAAACTTCATAGTTACCTGTTTTTAAATAGTTACTTAACTCATCTGGCACAAATACTTTATGATCTTGCCCTCTATACTCTACGGTGATTTGCATGATAAAGCCGACGTAATACGTAAAAATACTATGTCATTATACGTATACGCTAGTCGTTAATAATTAGCAGCTAGCAATTAAAAGTTAAAACTTAAAAACGTTACTGGGTTAGGATTAGGTTTAAAATATTTGTCTCAAGTGCAATGAAAATACGTTAATTATAAAATAATTTTGATTTTGTTATATTCGTAGATAAGCATTATTATCAGTGGAGTTAAAACAACCTACCTATTTTTTCGGGGTCAGAGTTAACCCGGAGTCTAACAACTCGGCGTTACCGAACGGTAGTACGGAGTTAACTCTGCGTTTCCGAACGAAGTTGGGTAACTATTTTTTTATAGAGTTAACTAGAGTTGAGTTTTTGAACGCACCCCAGCGTATCCAGAATTCTCGACTTTTTTATCAAGGCTAAAGACATTTAAAACCTTTCCATCGAACACCGGCCAAAATAATACAAACTCTCGGAATGCGGATTTTACTATATCATTCTCGATAATGCAGTTCAATGCCATTGGTGTGGAATAATTCTGCATAGTTTTGAAATCGACGAAGTCGGATTGCCTAACTAGGTGGCTAATTGGAAGCTAATCGATTTTGACTTGAGATGACTGACTTGCTAGACACTCCAACACGGTTTTGACTTTACAGTTTTTACATAAGAAATAGCACCGGGCATGCGACGGCACATACCACTCTATCCGCCGCAGGTGGATTGCTTATTTTTGTTTTGCCTTAGACGGGTAATGACTAAATTGCTGGACACTCTAATATGCAGGTTTTCGAATTAACATTTTCTTACACATACAAAAAAGCATCGGGCATGAGGGATAGTATCATCATTGAATTGCCAGTTTTCATAGGCCATGGGAGATTTTCAGACACTGAAACTCGATTTTCCCGCCTTCGAAACGACACCGCCAAAGAGCCAGGCCATATCAGAAATTCTTTTCACAAAATCACCTTCTATAGAAGTGCGACATTTATAATTCGAATGTATCTCCAAAACCGGTACTCACTTACAACTAACACGGGGGGTCCGGGGGTCTAACTATATTTTCAATTGTTCACCTATCTACGCAACTGACGGGGTGCATACCTGGTGATATAGGCTTCGCATATTGTCCGCGATTGGATCGCCTACCTATGTGATTTTATGACTGATAGCTAGTCAATCGAATAAACCCATCGACTTTACACTTTTTAACAATTTTAAGAACCAAAATAAATTTTGCTCAGCGCACGAACGAATGTATGTTACTGAACGAACGGTGTAAAATGTTAACGGTCATAAATATATTCGTTCGCGTTTGGAAGCGTTCGCTACAAAGGCGGTCTGATCAGTGTTCTATATGGGTTCGAATTCGTTCCTTTGTTCGTTATTTTTTGGACTCTACAAGTGGGTTTACATTACACAAGTTGGAACACGTAAATGTATTTCACCCACCTTTTTACCAAGAGCGCCGGGTCAAGGATACCCAACATCGTAACAATATTACGGCCAATTACAAAAATTGGTTGGCCTAATATTATAACCTAACTTAACCTGACCTAATCCTAATAAATTTAATACCCTAACAACATAAGTACCTGGGTAGATTAATAATTAGTTATTTATGGTTTGAAATTATGAACGGTGGAGTCCGAGAGACGTGGCACTTATCGACGTGTGATATAGCCAGTGGTCATGAAAAGAGTAACGCACCGTCGCACAGTGGGCCAAATCACCAATTTAGGTGGACAATATTTTTTTAAACTTTTAACTTACTTTAAACATGTTGTTCATAGAGGGAAAAATAAATAAAGTAATATACTTAAATTCATATTATATTTCATTTAATATTTAAATAACAAACATGTATGCATAACAGTTATATAACAGTTACTATACAACACAATGAATCCAACCCTTATTTATTTTTTTTTTACTTTTCATGGTGATATAAGAAATAAATTTCAATAATATTAAGGCATCCAGTGTCGATACCATTTTGTCCTCAAAAGATACACTAGGTGGGAATAACAATACCACCTTGTAGAATCAACCAAATTTTATAAATTTTTTTGTAATTGCTAGAGGAAATATTTTACAGCCCGCATTGACCTCTGTTTTTCAATATTTTATTCTAAAACTTAATAATATGTCTAAAAAAATACAAGATTAAAAGCACTTTTTTACAAATTTTTATACAATTATTTGAAATAAAATACAAAATCAGAGATCGATGCGGGCTGTAGGAAGTCTACTTATTTCTGATAAAAAAATAGTCATCAAAATCCGACAAATCTACAAAGCTTGAGAGTTATTCACGTAGTAATATTTTTCGATATAATACACCCTATCACCCCCCTAAATAGGTATCGGGTAGTAGATTAGTGGAAAAGTCTTATAATTAAAGTGGCAACTAAAATATAAAATTTAATTTACAATTTGAAAATCTGGCACTGGGACCCTTAATATAATAAATTATAGATTAAATTTAAAAATAATAATTCTTTGTACTTTATTTCAAAAAAAGAAGATATACATACTATATTTCTAAATGATAACAAAGATTTCAACTCTAATCAATATCGATGTCTGTAGAACAGTCACTTGAATCAAACTCTGAGTCTTCAGTACTATTACTCGAATCTAATCCTAAATCTCCAGTAGTATTAGTTTCTATATTATCACTTAATAAATTCATTGCTTCAGAACATAATTTATTATTTTTTTTTTTTATATTTGTTTATTTTAGATGTAATGAGAGGGTCAGAGGAAATTAAAAATATATATAAGATATCAGTATTGGTGTCTATTATTGAGGTTTTACGACTGTTTTGTCGCCTAAATCTTATGTAGTCCTTGTTTCGTGCCTCTTGTGCTTCTTCGGATAAAATCCCGATAGGAAAAGTGTTCCAAAATCTTGTAGACGCTCTGGAGCATTCAATTTCTATGCCAGTGATACAATTGCAAATATAACTTTCGTTAACCTGCCAAGTTAAAATGTACACGGTACACGTGTATGTGCATTCATTACTTCTAAAACATATACCACTACTCAGTTATCAGTATCAGTCGTTTTATATTATATATTGTTTTACTTACTATTATTTACATGTGGACATTTATCATTTTTTTATTTAATAATGTAGACACTTTAAAGACCAAAGTATACCTACGGATAAATTTTAAAAATATATTTGATTTGTATTCCTTAGAAATATAGTTATATAGTACTAAGGAAACAAATTAACTGGCTTAACTCTATCTCAATAGTTTACGAAATGAAATATTTGTTATCATTTTTATCTAAATTATAAGTATATATTATGTTTCTAATTTTTTTATAAATAATATTTTAAAAGTCATACTTGTATGTTTGTTTAAAGTTTAAATAAATAATAAGTAGGTATTAATTATTTAATTAATAAATATTATTTATTGTTTAAAACCACTATGCTTAATTTTTCTTACATTGTTAAATGTTTTGTGACAATTTTTTTTTTTACGCAATGCAGTTGATTTATGGTAATCAATGGTGCTTTATCCTCACATTTTTTTTTTTTTATTTTTATAATATTTATACAATCTATACTTAATAGCACAATATGTATAAGTTAAAAGTGACAGAAAAACATGGTATACTTGAATTAAGAAGTCACCCACTAATGACTCTTTGCGTGATGGGAGATTTGGAAGGAAAATGTAATAGTTATTTTATTTTTTTTTTTTTTTTTTTAGAGAGAGAGAGAGAAGAGTAAAAGATCTCTTACACCATCTCCTTTTCAGTTGACGGCGAGGATTATCGGGAAGGGTGAAGATATTTAGGTTGCTGATTAGAGGGTTATTGTGGTTTCCTAGACGTGAGAAGAATCGCTTATAATATAAAACAGATTCCTCTTCGATCGTTTTAATATGTAAATCGTTGTGGAGCGTTAAATTAGAAATGTATAGTGGAGCGTTGGTGAGTTGACGTAGATTGATATTCTGATAAGATTGAATTTTATTAAGATTCGATTTCTTTGCCGCACCCCAGAGTTGTAGACCATAAGTCCAAATTGGTTTTAAAAATGCTTTGTAAATTAGCAGTTTATTTTTTAAGCTTGTGCATTTATTTTTTGATAACAAGGATTTGAGCATACGAGAACGAGAGTATAAAATTAATCTTTTGGATCGGATGTGTGGATTCCAGGTCAATCTTTTGTCTAAGGTAAGGCCTAAATATTTGACTGTATCGGAGGCGGGTATGTTATCCAATGAAACTGGAGGACAGAGGCCATGTCTCAAGGTGAAGGTGGTATGAATTGACTTGGCGTGATTCAATTTTATTCTCCATTTGGTGTACCAAGATGAAATAAGATTAAGATGAATTTGTAGGTTACCAGAGGCTATTAGGGGATTTTCATGAATTGAAATTAGAGCTTTGTCATCAGCGTAATCAGCAACAATGGTTCAGTAAATCTATAAATTTATTATGTACAATTGAACTAGACATGAAAACATATAACTCCTGAAGGAAATTAAAAAACTCTTCAACTTTTTCAATGTTTTTAGTTACATTAACTAAAACTAAATTGAGTCTATGATTAGCACAGTGTGTATACAAAGCCTGAGGCACTTCCTTTCTGAATAATGCCTGTACACCATGTATATGTCCACGCATCATACTTGCTCCATCATACGTTTGGGCAATACAGTTATTAATATCAATTTTACTTTTGAACAAAATAGATTTGATATGCAAAAATAAATATTTGCCATCTAAATCCGTCAATGGAGTAAAACCTAAAAACCGTTCTTTTAATTCTCCTTGAAAATAGTACCGTACCACAACAGAAAATTGTTCAGTTTTTGATATGCCTTTAGTCTCATCGGCCATGACAGAAAAATGTATAGGTTCTTTAACTTCAGAAGAAATTTTATCTAATATCATATTACTCATAATTTGAATAATTTCAACTTGTATTGAGTGGTGCAAGTATCTTGCATTTTTGGACCATTAATTTTATTTTAACTACATCATCAAACAATCCTATACAATTTATCATTTCTATAAAATTACCTCTGTTAACACTATTCTCATTTTCATTATGACCTCGGAAAGCCTGACCTTGTACAGCTAACATTCTTAAGGATACAATAATTGCTTTCATATATCTTCTGTTTTCGGCAACTACCAGAGTGTGTTGATCTGATATTTGTGATAGAACTGATGTATTATTTTTTTTGTTATTTTTATAATTTAACCAGGCTATTAAACATTTTTTATGTTCATCAGTATTATGATGTCTAATAAACCCCATGCAGGACATTGCATTTTTCCAATTTTTATACCCAACATTTATAAAAGTTAAATCAGAATTGGTTTTAAATGAAAAAAATCTACAGGGAAAACAGTAAACAGAATCATCTATTTTGCTATATTCTACCCAATTGAACTGATCATACCAACTTGAATTAAAACTTCTCATTCTTTTTGTTTTGCCAACACCATATACAGTTTTTGGATAAGTTTTTAATTTTGGTTGAATTGGACCTTCATCTAACATTTGAGCTATATCATTTGGACCGACTACTTTTGGCAAACTAGATGGATTTTGCATGTTACCGTTATTCTGAAAAGTGTAGTCAACAGACGGATTTGTTTCTGATTCATCAATATTTTCATCACTAGAGTCATCACTAAAACAAATAATTATTTATTGCTTTATATTAATATTTGTTTATAAATTTATGTTTTGTAAGCTATTATTTTAATAAATTAATATAAACAATTAGGCAATGTATACAGTGTACTAACTGTTGTAACTGTTTAGACATCATCAATCATGATCACAATTATTTTGGTGTACAAGATGAACCCGTTGTCGAAAATAATGATATGTATGCAATATACAAAATTTTTAATTGTAAATAAAATATATTATATGTAAATCCTTCTTCCCCTGTAAGTATTGCATATATTATTTATTTTGATTATTACTTATGATTGTAAGCAGGGTCATAATTAAGGGGTGGTTCGGGTGGAGAATACCCAGGGTGGGCCACCCTAACTAGCTTATGTTAGGGGACAACAGTATTTTTACAGCGATTATAAGAAAAGAAAATTATGTTTTCGAATACGCAATGGAAAATTATTAATAATTAATAAATATATAAATAAATTGTATAATATTGGTTCCCAATCATAACCCATTTATAAATGATCTCTTTTTTGTCTAAATACTAAATTAGATACCATAAATCCCTACAATTACCCTGTGGCTTATCGCTTAAACTTTATAGGAGTATGCTATAGAAATATTGTATATATTATTTTTAGGGATGGGCCGATACCACGTTTTAGTGATATCCGATACTCCGATATATGCTGCCAATATAAAACCGATACCCGATAATATATGAAAATATAAAAACAACATTTTTGACATAAAAACAAGAGCCGATACCACCAGAAAACTGATACCATCAACTGATATATAATAAAACCTATACCCGATATCACAAATATTACCTAGAAAAGTGAAAACATCGATTATTATTTAATATTTATTAATGGTAATTTTTTTTGGTATCGGCTTTGACGATATTTGATCCTAACCGATAAAACCGATACCACTAATATTGGCCGATAGTATCAACCGATCCTTAATTATCTTATAATACAATAAATACCTATTTAAATATTTAACTCTTAAAAGGTTACTCAGTGGATTTTAGTACAGTTTATAGGTTAATAGGTAGTTTATTTAAATAGTTGCCATTGGTTACATAATATATTACTATTATAATAAAAATAGTAGAAATGTAATATATACATTTTTCAAAAATATAATTTCTGGGCGGAAGAACTAGAAAAATAATATTATAATACAGTTTAGTCTTCTATAAAAGTTTGTTATACAGGGTGATCCATTTAAGTGGGTACACTAATTATTTCGAAAAGTATTAACTTTTTTTAATTTTTTTTTTTCAATCTGTTAGATTTATGCTTTTCTAAAACTGTATACTATTTTAATTTTTTTCACCCTTATATTTATCTGTGAAACCACTATCAACTTTTGATTTTCAAATGGTAACATGTATTAAAAAGGTTATGAATTAGTAAAACTTTTTTTTTTATGAATTTGTGCGTTAAAATGTTTATGTTTCGTTCATTCGTTTGCGAGATACAGCTCCTCAAAATATTGGTGGTTGAAGGAGGCGTTTATTCAGTACCTCTGCAAAAATAAGATAAATAGTGTCCAATCGAAGTATATCATAGTAATACATATAAGGCTATTTGATTTACATACAGATTTTGTATTTTTTCAGACATTGGACATAAGATATAAATATTTAATGTCAAAGTATAGATTTGAACTTGTTATGCCATGAATAATCTTCTTGTTTTATGTAATATGCAATAAATATCAACTCGCATAACTATATTTGACGTTCTTGAATTGTGCCCTCCGACCTACAACGCAAACACCACTTAATTAGTTCCTCTTTTTGTTTTTTATAGGTATACCTAGGCATGGACAAATCGATTAGCAAGTGCTACTAAGACTTATATATTACATGTTTATTTTTAAATTAAAATAATTTTTGTACATATGGTATCTTTCATTGTTATAAAAAGAGGTTGTTAAAACTTTTTGCGGATGTTCCTTTTGCTTTTTGATGGTTGTTGGCGGAGTTAATAAATTTATGATATGTTATTTATTTATGTTCATTTATTGTCATATTTATTGCTGTTGTTTTTACTTCTTCTAAATATTTTTTATATTGAATTACATTTTTTTTTTGAAATTGAAAAACATTTTTAAGGTCTGTGCCTATTTCTTTTAAGTAGTTGTTCATATATTTGATTAGTATTTTAAATTGTTCTGAATTGTTACATAACTCCTGAAAATATAAATAAGAATTGGTTTCATTATATTAATGTTTGTATTGTGTGATTATTCAAACCTTGTTTTCCAACATCAAGCATTCCCTTAAATCATCCATTCCTATGTTTAAAATTTTTTGGGTGATTCTAATATTAATTAACTTATTTTGTATTAATGGGTCAGTTACAAAATATGAATAACTTTTATATACTTTGAAATCAATTTTGCAGATTTTTCCTTCTCTATGCAAATCGTTAAGTGAACATTTTATTTTTATGTTTGGAACGGCTGGCATATTTAAATATTTAAAAATTAGTCTTGAAAATTTGCAAATTTCATATGGCTAAAAAATAAATATTATTATATTTTTTTTTTTGTTAATAGGTGTTGATGAAAAACTTACTGTGAAGTTAATTTTATTGAACGATTTTGCACAAATTGTTATGACTGCCATAATACATAATTTTAAATTATTTAAACTTAAAAATTGAAATTTGAAAATTTTTTGTCCACATTCCAATTCTATTTTATGACTGTCGCTGAAAAAAATTAAACAATACTTTTATTTACTAAATCATTACAATAATGATAATATGACTTACTCTTCAAACCATTCATCGAATTTTATATTCGGTATATTGTCCGAATGTACAAAGTTTAAAAATGGTTTTCTTATGTACGATGTAAGATGAACATTTTCATAAATGGTATATCCATCGGATGCTACACATTCTGTTAGTTTTATAATAACGTTTTTGGCTCTTACTAATTTTATATTTTTGATATAACAATTTAATAAATTGCTCACAACATCATCAAGTTTTGAATAATGGAGACTAAAAGGATAACAAAGATAAAATATAGTGTCATTAGCGTAAGTTAAGGGTTCATATAAGATGTTCTATTTTTTTAATAATCAATTATATCAATATTAATTACACGACATCATTGCACAAATGTTCGCATTTCATGTTTTGTATTGTTGAATATAATTCTCCTGGATTATTTTTTATAACATCAATAATGCGTTGATAAATACAATATTTTATTGTATTTGTTTTGTTAATAGTACGATGCTCTGTAATGTTCTTTTCCTGAATTTGACTGGGATTTTGGCTATAGGCAAACATAAAAATTAATTAAAACATTTATATTTAATTAACAATTTAATAATACATACATTAATTGTTGAAAGGAAATATAGTGTTGGAACTTCTTTGATTTAAATAAATTATAGTATTTAGTGTACATTATATCCTTTTGTTTCTTCGACAATTTTATTTTATTGAATTTTAAATAATATTCTTTTGCGTATTTGTAAATATTGATATTGTCATTATTTAAAAAAATTATGTTTATATCAATATCGCATGATTTTAGATAACAATACATTTTGTAACACGTACCAGTCCCTTTAGTAATAATCGGGAGATTGGACACGCTGTGCGGGTTCCGTATTGAATAACGGGATTAGGCAGGTAAAAATAATCAACCAATATGTTGCTATCACGAGCTTAATATTTTACATAAATTTCAATAATTGTACAAAAAATAAACATATACAAAAAAACTCACGACACCGTGATAATGCACATAATATGGTATGACCGGGACCTGGAGACTTGAGATGGTGACGATGGACTGACCCGCGTGATGAGGACAATGAGGAAGATGTTGAAGGTACGATACTTAAGACGGCGAAAACGCACAGACTTAACGGTCGGATTTATAACGGCGAAACCGCGCGCACTCCCCGACGTAATTATGAAAAACAGCTGAAAACCACACAAAAAGGCGGAATATGCACGGCTGTTAGATGGCGAAATTGTTACGCAGCGACCACGACTTAGTAGCATACGCAACAACCTCGGGCCTCGTCTATACACTGTCGTTGTCGTATTTTATAATTGATCGCCGCACAACCCGGCGTCGACCTTTGTGCTAGGCGGATAACAACTCCACCAAATATATAGTTTTTATACGCATGACTGGGCCAACTCACTATGGTGTATTTATGCAACACATTTCATTAAATGATTGAATTTCAGCTGGTTCAAATAATATGTCCGCAGAAAACATCCATTGAAAATTGTTAATGTTATCTAAAAGATTTATGTCGAAATTTTTGAAGGTGTGCCCACCAGCTTTCATCCAAACTTCGAGATGCTTAATGTTAATACTTGTTACGTTATTACTTAAATTCCTTAAAATAGAGCAAATCTCTAATGCAGTGTTCTATAAAAAAAAAAATTAAAGTTATTTAACTTTTATTATTGTATATCAATAAAATCAAAATGCTTACCTCACTGAAATCGTTTTTATTTTTTCCATTATTATCAGCGTTCATAGATTCTAAGAAGAGAAATGCAAATTAGTACAGGAATACCTACATCAGAATTACTGTTGACCAGGATTATTGTAACCAGGCGCGGATACAAGGAGGGGGCTATGGGGGCTGAAGCCCTCCCCTTAGACTAGGACTTCGGTACTTAAAATATTTCAAATTTAAACTAAATGCCCATGCTTTTATGTACTTTAAATACATTTTTTTGTCTAGCCCCCCCCCTTTTTTAATTTCTAAATCCGTGCCTGATTGTAACCAAGGATTACTCTACATAACGATTACTATTTTACAGGATTATGTGTGCTTACCAATGGTGTTTCCTTTATGTTCTAGTTGACCATTTATTGTTGAAATTGCAGGAAAAACTGAAAAATAGTACATAATTAAATATTATTATAATCTCGCGGACAACTTGGCCTTATGCCCTTATGATCTACATAATTAACTATTTATCTAAATAGAACATAAATTAGAATTTTTTTTACAAAAATCGAAGTTGTCATGCAGTGAAGGGTTAAACCAGGATGAAAACCAGCATCTACAAGTCCGATTACTATTTTACAGTATTATGTGTGCTTACCAATGGTGTTTTCTTTTTGTTCTTCGAGACCATTTATCACCATAATTGCCGGAAAAACTGAAAAATAGTACGGTATTACATATTATAATCCCGCGGACAACTTGGCCTTATGCCCTTATGATCAACATAATTAACTCTTGTGCCTTAAAATATTTTAAATAATAAGTATTCTTGATAATACCTGATATCTGATTAGGATTTTTTTCGGCCTTGTCATATTCATTTGAATAATGACCGAAATCAACAATATTCTTTACTTCTGGTAAAACTGGAAAATAGTACGGTTATACATAGTATAATCATTTTGAGTTGAGTGATATCATACTTACAGTCTCTAAACAATAATTGGTCAAATTTGTCATGCCAGCTCTTCTGCACTATTTGACGCTTTTTGGCCAAACCAAAAATTATTTTGGTCCTTCTGGACACACATTCAAAAGCATTTTTCGCCATCTTGTAGAAACCGTTTTATTAGAAAAGGCACGAGGTTTGTACAACAAATGGTTAAAACAACACACAATCGTCTACAGTGTACAACTATAAGGTAGCGGCAGGTCGTTAATTCCATTTTCAACGCCTTGATCTAGTATTAACATTGCGCCGAAGTTAGCCGACAATATCACGACAAAATACGATTATGGGATATTAGACATCACGAGTCGTTGTTCAAAACATTAACGTCCTACACAACATATTACATATTATTTATATTATATATTCAGACCGCTGCGCGCCCCCGCGTCGTAATTGCAGACGGCGCACGATCGATTTATGAGTTAAAAATAGTTTATTAGTTAATCCTTCTTTTTGTTTATAGATAAGAGTACCTACAAGACAATATTACTAACAGATTTTGTAATTAAAATTATATAAATATATAATCTGCCATAAAAGACAACGGTCATATCACACACATCAATGTTATAGGATGTAATAGGGCGTTAACATACAACTTGCACACCCAGAGAAAACGCCACTGATTACTACAGTGAAATACCATGTTTAGCTAACACTACAAGTCCAATTCGCTTCCCGGGGGACTTAAAACTATTTGGGGGTATAGAGTAAGTCATTTAGAGTCGAGAAATATTGAGAAAAATTTTGAAATGGAGGGTCGAGTAATAATATTTTTTCTGGAGCCGGTAATTTAGTTTTTATGGATAAAATAAATTTAGAGTTGTATATGACTGATAACACTACGGAATGATAGTAGAGGTAAAGAGGAATACACTCATGCCATTTTTAACGCGCTAAGTCAAAAGCCTGGGTTTAATACAAACTGTCGAGTAGGAGCACCGCAGATATGTACTTCGGTAGACGGTAGGTACCTGCCGGAACGCCGTACGTTCGCTTCAAATGTTTACCAAAAATCAAATACTAGTACCGCGGTTATAAAAAATATATCTGTAGATAAGTATACACGTCGGCTACTCTGGGTAAAACTTTCAGAAATAAGAACCTATCGACTAATTGGACATACCGAACTACCGAGGAATGATTAGTGAAAAACCTGTAAGTATGGAAATACATTATAACAAATTTATTTTAATTACAGTTTCACAGATAATTATTTAAAAATTAAAATGGTATTACCATAGAATTCCATCGTATTAGTGTATTTCCATTTTCTATAATTATTATATGTAATTAGCACGATTTAAGATAGTATGGTTGCCCATCGACTTATGTTAAGAAAGCCAGTATAGTGAATCTTACTTTTATTACAATAGCAGCGCTCCATGTGAGCAAAATAGTGTCGTAAACTCGTAATTCGCGCGACTGTTTAAATCATACGGATACGACATAGTATCGGTCTAATATGTACCTTGATGACGCAAGTTTTTATAAATGTTATCCACTGATTGGATTCTAATTAAATAATTACAATAGTTTTAATAGAAACAATATCCAAGAACACAAATAATAAAGTTAACAAAAATGTTTAATAATAATAATATATTAGTGTACCTATAATTAACATATTATTAAATATCTATGTGGTCACTAATTTCGACAATTTCTTTTTAGTGGTGTTTTGATTTTGAATGTATGTGTATTGTCTCATTCTCATTATAAGGTAATGTGTATATAAATCGGATAATACAGTTTGTTTGTGTTCTTCACAGTTAAATCTAAAAGAGATTTTCTTTTTAAAAAATCTTCAAATACATTTTGAGAGTCTTTAAATTTAGTGAAGGACATTAATAGGGATTTTATTATTCTAAATAGATTGCTGTTAGGATGAGAAAGATATCCTCTACTTTTAGCCATTACCAAATCTGCATTATTACCGTAAGCTGTTGTATTCAGATTTTTGAAACTAGAAGCACATACTTGACATTTAGTCTCTGCAGTTAATCGCTTGGCCATATATCTAAAAAATTAAACTGAATATTAGTACTATGTTAATCAATAATTATTTATTTAAAGCTTGTTTTTTACTTGTATAAAAACATACCTTGCTAAATAATATACTACACAGTCAAAAACAGTAGAATCAGAATAGTCGTGTTCTTGAAAAATTTCATCAACATCCCAATATCCTTCATCTGAAATAGTATTCAATTTTTCTTTTAGCTTCTCAATTTTTTCTTCTCTTATTGAAGTGTTTGAAGGATCTTTAGTAATCTGTTTTAAATCCGCTATTGTTATAATAGGAGCATTATCTAAAAATATTTATATTTATAATTTATATAATAGGTACATACTCATACATATATTACTATATTAGTTTATTTATTTAGTTTTTATTTATCTTCTAATATCATACAATTCCCACTTTTAGGGGCTTAATCAATGAAAATACTGAAAGCATTCTAAGAAAGAAGAGACAAACAGATAGGAAAGATGGACAAGTTGGTGGAAACAGCCCGTAGTACAAATTCCAAAAACCATGTAAAATATATAAATATGTAATGAAAAGATTATTTAGAATAAAAATAGATTTAAAGTATGGCCATTTATACTTAATTTAAATTATATTTATTCACGAAAACTTTTAATTTAGATTATTTTTCATTCAGTAGATAATTTTGTGTTTTTTTCTAGTGTATTGTTTTTTTTTTTGGTGATTTTTTAAACCATTCAGCATGTGTTGTTTGTAAAATCATTGTTTTTTCATTTTTTTTTTTTTCCAATATAATTATTATTTAAATTTGATTCCCAACTGTTTATACAATCTAATGCAACATAATATAACATAACAATTAAGTGGTACTTAAGTAGGTACCTAAGGTGCCTACCTATGTACTACACATGAATCACAAGTCACAACACAAACACAGTACACAACATATAAAAAACCTCTAAGTCTCTGCTATTTTTTCTAATCCCTTCAGCAGGAAATTTTCTATTGACAGCATCGAACATATTATTGACCATAATTGTAAATTTAATGACATCTTCACAGTCCTTAAAACCTTCAATTTTTTTCTTCTTATAAAATTCCATACCATTTGCTACTGACATACTAAACAACTATAAAGTATAATTACTTGTAAAGATAATTCTGCATTCATTATAATTATCTAAGGTATTATTGTATTAATATGAAAGGTAAGTAGTAGGTAGGTAGTAGTAAGTAGTACTAGGTACCTATATGTAGGTACATATATTTATTATTATAGTTTTTAATAGATTTAAGTATATAACATAAGTACTAGGTAATATTATAATAATTACTAATTAATGTTAGTAATACAATTTAACTTTACGTCTTTACCTGAGCTGCATATTTCACCTTCATTTTTGAAAGATTATTAAGCTCAAAATGATTCTTAGTTAGCCTTGGACATACTTTAAGAATTGAATTTGCTTCAATCTTGAAAATATTAGAATAATACTCCCATTTTATTGGTTTGTCTGAAGGGTGTATCTGAAAACAAAAAGTAATAAGAGTATACAATTTCAGAACATGCTTTTAAGTTTTTTATAATCATTTACAGTTTTCAGATGATGGATAACCATTACCATACTATACTCACCAGTAGTTGTTTTTTTTCATATAAACGATTTCGAATTGTTTTCAATAAATGAGGTGCATCAGAAAACACGAAGACATTTCTTGAGGAATCATATGGGTTTTGAAAATAATTTTGAAAATTTTCCGGTTTTGCACTTATCTATTTATAATTTATATAAATATAAATATTTTGCAAAAAAGCACTTATACAAAAATTATAAATATTGCATAATGCATATGATACATGTACTATGTATGGTTAGCAGATTCTCGTCCCCTAATAATATTGAGTCCCTGACTATATATATAATATATAATATTATACATTAAATACTAAAATTACCCCTAGATGACCCCACATTGTTCTATTTGTACTTGCACCATCCGTCGTAAGACCAACTACTTGGCCACCAGCATTTTCCATCAACATTATCGCTCTAATAGTTAGTTTAGCAAGATCAATACCTAAAACAAAATAATTCAATTAGTATAGTTTAAATTACCTATATTATTATTAATTAACCTTTAACAGTTCCTTTGGTAACAAAGACAGCAATAGGTTGAACTAAATTGTCAGCCAGACTTTGCCACATGTAAACCAATGCATGGTTAGCCTTTTCTTTTTGAGAATTATCAGTTATAATTTCACCTCCATAGTCTTCTAGTCCTATGTATGATAATGTTCGGCTGTTAACGCTTACACTTTCTCGCAAGAATACTTCATCGAGCACAAGTACACCTAGTTTTTCTTGTTCCGATTTGTTCATACATTTTTTTTTTAAAGTTTAAAAAAATTTTTATCAAATCCACATCCTATTTCCACTGCCAGTAAGTGTGCTCTAATAGAATTAGGACATGGCAGCGGTAGTATATTATTGTTCCTCAAAAATGAATAACCACTAGGAGATCTAAAAAAATGTTTGACCCATAAAATAAAATAATGTAATTAATTTATATGTATAATTAATATTTAATTGTATTTTCAGATAAAATGTTATCTGTGCCGACATAAGTACCTTATTTGTAAAAGCATACATAGTAACATCCAATTTTCACTATACCGCCTATTTTTTGGATTTTTTATTTTAGCTGCTCTGAAAATTTCATGAATAAGATCTGATTGGCTGTTTGAAATATTAGAATCTTTTAAAATATCATCAAGTGTTGTATGAGAAATTTGTTTCATTTTATTTTTTACATCATTAAGGCTATTTTCAAGGTATATAATTTTTTTTTTGGCTCTTGAACATTTCTTTTTCATTAGTGTTTGAGCATTTTGAATCCTTACTAATTTTTTTTTCTTGTTCAGAGAAAAAAATACCCGGGTATTTTGATTATTTTTCATGCGCAATCTCTTATTTTTAATTATATAATATAAGCGTTTACACCATATACAAATATTGCTAAAAATGTTAAACATTAAACATAATAAAAAATAAATAAAATAATTAAAAATAATTACCTACCTATTTACGGTATCATCTTTTAATATTGTAGAGCAGGGGTCGGCAACCTTTTTGGTGTCAAGGGCCAAAAAATAAAAATAATTTTTTCACGGGCCATAATTTGAATACACCTTATTTTATTTAAACGAAATATTGTAGTAATTTAAAATTTAATTCATTTAAGTACATCACTGTACCATAGAGTTACACGTACAAAAATTTAAAACACAGAATTGAAACAATTACACTTCACTAAAAAATCAATTCAGTAATACTAAGTCGTATTTCGTTTTGTATAATAAATTATTATCGATGTTTAACGAAACGTAGATAACGTGTACAATGTTTCTGTACATAATATCTATTTTGTTCAATAATTGTAACTCAACTTCTCGTGAGAAATCCCAATTTTTATCAGCAAAGATAACGTGTTGTATAATATTTTTAAACTAACTATAAATTATTATCGCGGGCCGCATAAAATTGCTACGCGGGCCGCATGCGGCCCATGGGCCGCGGGTTGCCGACCCCTGTTGTAGAGCACTGTAAATGCCTCCATACTCCATAAGCTTCAACAAACTGGTAACCGTATGCAGACTTGATATCATTAAATTTGCTTGAAGATACAGAACCGTGACATACTTTAATTTCATTTAATTTATCAATTATGTTTTGTAAATCTTTGTATGTTTCAACTACAAAATTAGAGATGAATCCTATGTCCGTTATTTCTATTTTTTTACTATATACATATAGTAAAAGTTGTAAATCTGTTAATCATTGCAAAATTACAGTATTTAATTATAAAAAAAGTATAATAAAATAGCTTAAATAAATTAAAAATTTTTCAATAGGCCATCAATCAAATGTATTTCAATACTGGTCTGGAAATTTAAAACCTTTACCTTCAGTAAAAACAAATTGTTTTTCTACAGCTCGAGTAAAATCGTTCCTGTATGGTCCCAATTTATGGAAACACAAAACTTTAACTTTAGTATTAGTCTGGCTAACATCATAATACCACTTCTCTGGGAGCTTTAACAAGTAAATTTGGGACAACAGTTTTTGGAAATCTAAAGCTTTTTGAATCTAATACAATAATAAAAAAAATTAGGTAGCTTAAACCAATTCAATTACAACACTGTATGTGTAAATTAAAGTACATACACATCTATGTGATAAAAAATTACATTAAATTATAGTTAGATTTAATAAAAATTAATATAGGTACCTTCATTCTTTTTGGTGATGGTAACATAAATAAATCATCATTTAACTGTGATTCACCAGATGTATTAGAGCTGTGCTCATTTTTAATATTAGTGATCAATATGCCAGTAGACTAAAGTTAAATAAGAAGGAACATGAAAAAATTAAGTGATTATACAATTTTATTGGCATGATTATTAGTTGCTTTTATAATTATAATACATACTTCAAATGAGTTAGAAGTTAAGGCATTACTTTTTTGTGATATATCTGTTGGATCTAAATCATCTTGTACATGTACCTGTATAACAGTCAACATCAAAAATGAGCTCCGTAAGATATTGGTACATTATTATTTTATATTAATATTATAATGTAATTAATAATGTAATATTCCACGTTATTTTTTAAATGATAATTTTAGTGCTATGGATAATTACATTAGATGCTGCAAACAAAAAATCCAAACTAATAGGAATCGCATATTTTACAAGTCTGGGCTTTTTCAAACATATCTGAAAAATATCAATTTGTATGAATATTCTATAATATTAATAAATTATATTATTTTACCTACTGTATACTTGCTAAGTCCTGCACCAGATTCCCAAGTATCAATTACATCCTCTTTTTTGAAGTGATAGCGGCAAACTTTAGAATTCGTTTTAAAACTAATATCTAAAACTCTTTCCCACTCATCCCTTAAAGGAGAAGTTTTAGGAATACCGAACAAACTCACTTTTAAATCCTTATAAGGACATAAAGGTATGCAACATGCCATTTTTATAATTATTATATAAAAAAATAACCAAAATTATAGTAATATAATTGATTATTAAATTATATTAACATAGTAAAATATCAAATGATAATTAATATGTTTAAACTGTTAAAAGTATTATTATATTTATATATATCAGTTCTGCCATGTTAGGTTTAAATATACAATTTTAAGCGGGTAAAAGTAGTCTGCATAGTCTTAATTATCTCCACTAAAAGCGCTATAGTATTAAAAACAGCTGATTGCTAGATTCATATTGATGGTCGTCGGATAAGCCATTTTACCTTAGTCGATGGGCAACCATACTATCTTAAATCGTGGTAATTAGGTAACAATAGTGCACAATGATACCACGATTAAGATAGTCCTATCAATTATCTTAAATTGTGATATAAATGTTGTATGATAATAGTAGAAAATGGAATAATATGATAATTTTACAGTTACACGATTTAAAAATCTGATCATTTTTTTTTTTAATTTACAAAAACTATTATCCTATTAGTGTAGTGATATTATTTGATTATGTTATTAATTTATGATATTATCAATTATGAATTATATTTTTGTTGTCCAAGACAAAATAAATAGGTATGCTATCAACTTAGTGATACGCAACTGTGTGTTCTCCCACAACAAAAATGACGTCATCCATTAAGTATAAGAAATTAAAAAACTAAATATTTAACTTGTTCATATTTTGTGGGTCCATATAAAAGTATATTCTTATTTTTTCAGTCAATTTTTTTTGTTCACAATATTTTTCTTTCAAATATTTTAGATAAATGTAACATAGTTTTTTACGTAATAAGTACAACTATTTTCATTACTTTTTTAATCTTGGTTTTTTTTTTTAGCACAATTTACATACAAGAATATAATGACAACCTAACTTCATCTGAAATTATAATAACGTATTTGTATACCTACTAACTTGGTGTACATGGCTCATCTAAGGATATATTTGACAGCAACTGCTGAACTTTCACACTTTTATAAGTATGATACTTATAACGCTTTGCCACACGTTGCACTGATGTATATGGTATATCCAGATATTCTAAAATATTACATTTTAACTTTTAATTCATAGAAAATATCTTTATTTTGTTAAAATTAAAGGTTTTTAGATATATTTTTGAATTAACAATAATTGTTTGTAATGTATAGTATTTTTAGAAACATATTTTTAAGTTGGGTTATAAGTAAAAGTAGAACCTTTATGTATAAAGTTATTATATAAGTAAAATGTAAAAATGTTTTGATATATTGTTAAATAAAACCATTATAATATAATTATGTACCTATTGTACCTATATCAAATGTGTTGATTATATTTTATAATATTAAATATTCTATTTTTCAAGTAAACATGACTGCTAATTACAATGGTAATTTTATAAAGTAATAAAATTATAAAATTGAAAATAATGTGAAGAAGCAACCTTTAAAAACAAATTTATTACCAGATATTGATCTTAATGAAGTATAAGGATTCTCATAAAACGAAGCTAATATCGCAAAGGAATTATTTTCGTTTGTGACTGTCCTACCTCGTGCACGAGGTTTACTAACAAATGAACCATATACTTCAAGTTTTTTTAAGTTTTGCATAATAGGTAAAATGAGGCTGTTGGCGATCTTCATAACGAGTGTTGTATATCCTAAAGAAATAAAATCATTTGTCTGTAAGAGCCTTGTCGTTTGATGAAAAATGTAGCTTTGTTTACCTTGCTGCAGCCCTAGCGTTTTTTCCTGATTCAATGTAACATATCAACATATCAGATTTTTCTATATTACTATAAGACATCTTACACAGGGTGTAATAATGAAAATAATTTACAAATGTTTAGGAATGAAGAACAAAGTTAAGGGTCTAATAATAATGTAATAATAATATTATGTATGTGACCTTAAATATTAAAATGTGTAAGCAAGGAAAAATAATATTATAAATAACACTTCATCATTTACTAACAAGACAAAATAAATACGCATTTGTTTATGCTAAGCAGCTAGGCACTTTTAAAATATAAAATTATCTACTTATACCTGTATATTATTTTAATTATCTTAAATTGATTTATTTACAACATGATGATGGCTTATGTGATGTAGCATAAATACATATTTTTGTTTTAATTATTTTAATTGCAATTAAAGACTTTTATACCAGATATGTATATAAATACATATGGACACATTTGAAGAAATATAGTAATCCAACCCACCTATTTAATGTGTAATTAATGATTATACTAAAATAATAAGGATAGGTACAGTTATTAATTTATCCCCAAGAAGATAATAATAGACATTTTGTTATATAACAACTTTTTAATCTTCATTGATGAAACCTTTAAAGTTGTTAATTAGATAACTAGGTACCGATATTTCTAACCAAAATAATTTAAAGCAATACAGTACAGTCAGTAAGCACGTTCTGAATCCGAGTAATTTAAATTTTTTTTAATTATATATTTAATATAATGCGCCGCTGTTCAAGATCTGAAATTGGGTCAGTATCAGAGAATGATGAAAAAGAGCTAATTTTAAAAAAGTACCAGAAGTATAAAGAAATGTGTAAAGATTTGATAGCAGACAATGAGGAACTGAAACAAGTCTGTACAATTTCTTATTAAACAAAAGTATTTTAAATCATGAACATACTTTTAAGTTACTTGTCATGTTACGAAAAGAAATTGGAAGAACAGTGCCGGGCAACTGCTCACATATCTCCGGACCGCAATGATGATAACACTGTCGAAGCAATATTTTCATCATGCCAGGAAATTCAACCTCAATGTTCCACTGCTTCGACTGGAGATAACTGAGAGGGCTTTGGAGAAAACCATAAACTCGTATAC